>SSNR01000289.1:575524-649379 GCA_006937965.1 Callopanchax toddi
GGGGGGGGGGGGGGGGGGTGAAATATGAAAACAGAAATGTATAGACTGGTCCAGGTGGCTGTAACTCCCCTAACAGACACACAGAAACAGCACAGGGTGAGAGGAGTAAAGAACAGAGAGCAGGGGACACAGAAAACTGCAGGCAGCAGAAGACAAAGAGGTCAGCGTTGTGGAAAACACAGAGTCTGACATTAAAGTGATTCTATTCAACTTACTCACTGTAGTGCCAGAAACAGAGGACTGAGAATACTACAAGGAAAAGGCATCAAAATCGCTGAGATTTAAAAAAAAAAAAAAGGATGGATGATCCAAACAAAAAAGGGCAGCAAATCAATGCATGTGCTCATCCTTTTATCTCCCAGTCTAATGAAGGCATCTGATGACCTCTGTTTGTTTTGTGGCCAGGTGGTTTGGAAAATTCTGCTTATCTCTGCAATCCGCGCAGTAGAGGGGAGGAACATCAGGAAGGGTAAGTCCTCAACAAGCAGATTAACCTGAAGTCAAGAGGCCAGAAAGGCATTTATTTAGAGTACACTGCCTGAAAAGATTAGGGCTTTTCACTAATAATCATTATTTGCAGTATACATTTCATGTGAAAACCAGGAATCCGGTCTCAGATGACCCAAATCGCAGAAGGACTTTGGGGGCTAATCTGCCACTGTACCAGAAGCTTAGAGCCTCTTTGAAGCCGAGCGGAGCTGCAGCATGTAACGGCTTTCTCTTGTTTACATTCAGCACTCCCCTGGTTTCCTTTAAATCAAGAAGCGACGTGTTATTCCGCTTGTATATTCTGCGCACGTCGTTATTTCTGTGTGTAATTTACGTGTCACGTTACGGCCCAGCCGACAAGACAGAGGAATGCACATCAATAAGCACTATAGCTGCAATAAAAGGCAATGATGAATCTTCTATTCCAATTTAGGTCCAGGATGCTGATGAAAGAAAAGGAGACTGGACTTGTCATTTCCCTGTTGGTCCCTTTGGGATCCAGGTGCCTCTCTTTAATGAAGGCATGTGGAGACTAGCGTAGGTTAATGAGCTCTAAGAGCCCCAGAGGAGAGGAGCATTATAGGCTATATGAGATCCCTTCTCATCCCAACATCCCTCCATTTGTGTCAGACCCGGAGAGGGAACCGAGGAACAAAGGACACGTTGGTGGAAAGGTAGCAGAGAGATGTGAGAGGGAAAACCAAAGAGGAAAAAAAACCGGTATGCCAGGCTTTTAAAAAACAATTAAGGCCTGGATGAGATTTAGCTCGCTGCCAAGCAAGGCCCAAATGTGGCCATGAAGGGAAAGCTTAGCCAGAGCGGTTCTAATCAGAAACAGACTCTCTACGACAACAAACCAAACCACACAGACACACAGGAAAGTCGACACTTTACATATTAAAGCTTGGCAGGGAGGGAACAAAGCCTGTGGTAACATGAAATTGTAATGAGGAACAGGCTCGAAGAGAGGGTGAAGCACAAAAAGGAAGAAGCAGAAAGACAGAAGATTGTAATGATGCCGAGAGTGGGGCTTTTAGATATAATTGACATGTAAGCCCGAACTTCAGATGTCCTGTGAGTTTTAAAAATGCTTGTTTTGTTGCGTTGAGCAACTTTAAGAGCATTCCTGTCTTCAGCGAGCTCTCAGATGTGGCTCGTTTAGCTGTCTGTGGCTCCAGCTCTGGGTGAGCTATGGACTTAGGAGTAGAAAACCATCTGAGCATGCTGTTTTTGTGTCCGCAAACATGAATCTTAGAAAATAGGGATTCAGGCTGATGTGCGGGACAGAGTTGGGAAGACAGCAAATATAAAAGGAAGACAAAAATCATAAAGAAACGAAACAAGACGAGGAAGAAATCCAGGAGAAACGAAGAGTAGAAGTAGGGAGAATTAGAGGTTTGACCAGGTTTGTGCTCAGGAGGAGCACAGCAAGGTCTGCAGCGTGGCTGATGGAGCGGCAGCCTCACATTCCAGACGTGATCCTGTAAAAACCCTGTCTGTTACTGCCGGACTGATATGGAAATAGGAGGCCAGATGGGGGCTTCCACTGGCCTTATATGGGATTGTGGCTTGGCCTGGATGGATCATGGATGAAAAGCCATAGAAAATGAAAAATACAGAGAAGGGCAAAGACAAGATGGAGGCCTGGGCATTAAAAATAAATAAATTGGACAAATAGGGACAGAGACAGTGAAAAAGAAGGAAGTCAGAAAAATAACTCAAACAGAAAAGGAGCTAAAAGCGATCCTTTTCTTTTTGTGTGTAAGGATGAAACAGAATGGAAACTTTGTATCATGATTATTGAGAAGAAATGTACCATGACTATAAATATTATGTTATTTTTATAAATCAGTTCATCTTTTCCATACGGTTTCCTTACAACCTGAACTTAATGAGTTCATGAATGAAAAGTTATATAAACAGACTGATAATAATAATCTTCAGAACAAACACATGATGCACCCATTAAGATAAGAGATGGTGCATTATTTAAAAATGCTTCAAATGTTATGAGTTTGTTTGTTTGTTGTTTTTAGCGAAGCAGTTGCATGTGCCTAGGGCTCTTATTTTGAAAGGATAATAAAAAGACTTTATGTCTCAGCCTGCTGTCTGGATATTATAGACTGTAGTCAGACTCATTTAACAGAAAAACCTTGTCTTTCACCAGGTTTATCAAGTAAATACATACTGATAACCTCCAGTTACAATAGAGAAAGAAATTTAACATGCAAGTTACAAGTAAAACTGAGAGATTCACCTCATTTTAGGAACAACATCAGGGCAAAAAGTCATTCATTCTTTACATTAGCTGTAACATGACATGATGACTTTTTATATTCACATTCTATTGATTTTCTTTCCTCACACTGTTCAAAAGAGAGCACTATCCCTCAAAATGTGCTAGAATACTGTCATGCTACAGATTTGGTCTCCAAAGGGTTAAAGACCTCACACTGCCATCTCCCTGCATGTGAGATGCTGAATCTGGAGAACAATCAAAAGCTGACTTTAGTTTTTCATAAAGTACTCACTAAATCCAGTGTAACTGGTGCATTAATTTAAAACAGTAATAATACCAGTTTCATCCCTGTTAATGTCCAGAAACATTGTTTCAGTGACGCCTTGATGGGAAATCAGAACCAAAAGCAGAAACTATTTCCTCCTTGCCACATACCAGCACATTAACAATAGAGCCCAGCACAACTGGAATGGGACAATTTGTCTTTTTTCCCTTTTACCATTGTTTCAAATCCCACTGGTCCAGTTCACTGTAGGAATTTTCTCTGCTGTCAGAAAAAATAACTTTGCCCTTGAAAGAGGCTGCAGATGTGGAAAAGCGAAGCCCAGCACGCAAAGGAAATAAAGTTTACCACGTTAACAGATTGGCTTCGCAGCACAACTGTGTGTGTTTCCTTTTATTTTGCTCCTTTTGTTCCTCCGTGTGTTTAGTGCTATCAGTCAAGATGTTCAGACAGTGGGATCCAACGACCCGCTGAGAAACCCGATCAGCCACGCTAATCTGATCAGCTGCACTTTGTTCGAGTGTGTCTTACTTAAAGAGGACGGTGTTCCCAGCGTGGCGTAACCCAAACACCGCCCTATCCCCTTTCAGCCGCAGAGTCCGAGGAGGCAACACAACCGTCTAATCTTCCACACCATCCATCCATCCATCCATCCATCCATCCATCCATCCATCCATCCATCCATCCATCCATCCATCCATCCATCCATCCATCCATCCATCCATCCATCCCACCCACCCACCCCTCCCAACAATCCAACTCTCAGCCTAAACTCAACATACCTACACTCAAAGGCACCCACCTGTGCCAATCTGGGCTCATTAGGGTAAAAACTCCTGACTCGAGAGTTTCTTGTTCCCTAATCAGTTTGACAGCACCCCCCACCACCACCACCACCACCACCACCACTCTACCCTCACCTCCAACCCTTGCATGTGAGAGCATGTGCATGCACTTGTGTGTGATGAAACACTCTTGAAATCAAGTGAAACGCAAGTGTCTTCTGAATGTATGATCAAGGGAGCTTTAGCACACCTCCCTCATACAAATAAGTGTGCAACATTTCTACGAGCATCACAGCAAAGAAATTATCTCCTTGTGTACAAGCAATTAAGCGCTGAGTGTTTGCATTTCACAATAAAGGAATCATACCTCAGAGGAGTGATATGCAAATCTTGTCAACAACGTGTTTGCCCTCAAATCCCCAAATCTGACACGCAGCAACCATCAAACCAGTCTGGTTTTTTTATCCTGCTAAATCAGTACCACAGTCAGCAAATAAGAGGCCAAACACAGACGGAAACAAACACAGGACACACCTCCTCTATCCATACGTCCTGCTGAGCAAACAGCTGCTTCTGGCAGTGCCAAAAACACCATGACACTTAACTGCGACTGACAGTAACACGTTATCCTTCGCAGAGATCTTCGGCTGAGAGGAATGTTGATGGTGCGCTGCGGTGCTGTGATTTGATCAAATTATCACGTCTGTGCTTTGACTGAAAATCCAGTCTGACACGGCGGGCACATGTCACCGGGGACAGTGATGTCTCACCCCGGCTCCGGCCACGACCTTTATGTTTAGTTAAAGTTACCAGGAGCCCCGATAATGTTTTCCCAACCGCTAACCATTACGGTTTAATGAATAACAGCAGTGGCTGAGCCGACCTGTGACTGGAAGGGGCCCCGTGGATCCTGCTTGGTTCTTTGATATCCTGACCCCATCCGTGCTTTCTCCGTGACCTGGCAGAAGTTTCTGGGGACGCAGGTGCTTTTCAAAATTGCCCACCGGACCTAGCTATTTTTCTCTGGATGTCAGGTGAAACTCTGCTTTTCCTTTTTGTTCCCAGGCAACGCAGTACTCGCACATCAATCCCAGTCAAGAAATACTTTTAATACTTTAAACTGTTCATATTCTCTATTACAATATCTCCTATCAAGTTGGTGCGTTGTGTGCATTGGATTTTCTGTTCCTCATTTTACTCATTAATGTCATTATCTCCTCCTGCGTCAGTTTAGTTTTGTACTCTGCTTGGGTTTCTGGTGTCTTTGCATCCCAGTCTGGGTTTTCTTGCAAATGCAATGCCTTTGGTTTACAAATAAAAGTACACACACACACACACACACACACACACACACACACACACACACACACACACACACACACACACACACACACACACACACACACACACACACACACACACACACACACAACAAACCACCAAAAGGCCAAGAGCAGGCGATCTTGCGTTTGCCTCTGTGTGTGTGTGTGTGTGTGTGTGTGTGTGTGTGTGTGTGTGTGTGTGTGTGTGTGTGTGTGTGTGTGTGTGTGTGTGTGTGTGTGTGTATCTTCCTGTTAGCATAATATCCACTTGAACCACTTGATGGATTTTAATGAAACTCTCAGAAATACTTTAATGGGTGCACATCTACAACTGATTCTCATTTGGAGAGAACTGATCTCAAGATGGCCACACAGCTAATTAACATTGACAAACTTGGCTGTAACTCAGTCAGATTCACAGACATTGGGCTATGATTCCATATGCTAGTAGCTAAGTAGCTGGCATGGTGGTACATTTGGTAGAACTGTTACCAAACAGCAAGAAGTGTGTAGGTTCAACACCCGGCTGCAGCCTTTCTGTGTAGAGTTTGAATGTTTATGCATGCGTTTTGTCTAAATCTTTCATTTTTCTTCCAAAGACCAAAAGTAAAGACACACATTAGGTTATTTAGCTAATCCAAATTGTAGCTGGTAACAGCTGTTTGTCTTGTTTGTGTCTATGTGGTTCTGTGATGGATGGGTGACCTGCCCACATTGTAACCCTGTCTCTCACCTAATACCCGCCGGAGAGAGGAACAACCTTCCAGCAACCCTTAAAAGGAATAAGAAGGTAGCAGGTAGCTTCACAACACATTATCTTGAGTATTACACACTGTGCTACATTTTCACTTAAACTTTTGGCAAAATCAACCCTGTGAACCTATTAGTAAAACATCCCATGAACCACTAGACAGATTACAACCCAAATCTTCACTGGAAGTACGTCTACATCTGGGTAAATTCAGGAGTTATCCCAATTCAAGATGACAGCCACATCTAATTCATATTGGCAAACACAAACATGGCTCTAGCTCAGTCTGTTTAAGAGATACTGAGCAACAATTTCATTGTTGAGTATCATTCACATAATCACAGAGCAAACAGATCTTGCAATATTTTTGTGATTGTGCATAATATTATTTTCAAGGTTTGACTAAATGGTTATAATTCCATCATTTCTTAACATAAGATGATCTCAGTTTAAAACGCTGGCATGAAAGGCTGCAGACGATATGCATTCAAGTCCAATTTAGATGAATGAATATTCAGGAAATATGCCTTAAGTTGTGAATTTGTCTGAATTTTTCGGCTTCTTTCTAAAAACATTGAGTGGAGCAATTTGAATATCCCAATAATGAGGTTTTAAAAGGCAAAAGGCAGACCTAAGCTTGAGTAGATGTTTGGGTTGAACAAAAGAAACTGTCCGGTCTCATTAGGCCATCTCTCCTGGACAGCTGGACGGTAAAAATGGAGTTAGGGCTGACAGCTTTGTCTCATGAAAACACAAGGCCGAGACCTGGCATACAGCTGTCAGGGGGAAAGAGATGCCCCGCAATGTGTTTATGTGTGTTTGTGTGTGTGTTTGTGTGTGTGTGCGTGTTAAAAAGGAGCAGAAGTGACGGGCAGGTAAAGCGTGAGTGAGTGGAGATTACGAATGGCTTGAAATATTATCGCATGCTATTAGCACTGTATCACTGTTCATTAGGCTGATGGTGCGCTGGTGTTCCTTGACAGCCCCGCGGTAAGTAAGAGAGATGAAGGCAGTGAGAGCAAGAGAGGGAGAGAAATGGTCAGATTGGACACAGAACAAATGTAGTGAGGAAACTGGAGCAAGAGGAAAATCTGGGAAGATGATAAAGGGCCACTCCATTCAATCCTTCACCGTCGGAGCGAAGGTTTCAAGGGTTAGGAGGAATCTCAAAGAGGAACTGGCGGACAGCGCCGATACAAGGCATATTACTGCAATATGCCAATTCTGATCTTCATAACAGCCAGGATAAACGATAACCAAATAGCTGTAAACTGACAAAACACATGTATCAAAAGAATGGTTTGTGTAGGACCCATAAAAGCTTCCTGTAAACACTGAGTGATCAGAGAAATGCATTAAACCACGCTGTCACGCCGACAAGCATATCTTTAAGGAAACTGATAGCTGCTGATGTCTTGTATGAAGTGGGAAACAGAGGAGCAGTAAAGCTGTCTCACTATCAGATAGAAACATTAGTCGCTGTCACACTCAGTTTGCCTCGGCATAGACAACACTTTAGTATATCATCAAAGCCCAAACTGTTCACATTTCTGGGATCGAGGGGTGCTGTGCAGCATGAAAAGACACTTGAAGTGCAAGCGCACATTTGCAAAATAGATGAGAGGTTGCTGTTTTAGTTCCTTGAGTAATCCACAGTCATTATGCATGCAATCAAACACATAAACAATGAATGATTTCCCTTTTCTCACCCATTTCATAACTGCTTCTAATGAAGGAGATTGTTAAGATGCATGAAAAATATGGAAAATGCATCAAGCAGATTTCCACTATTGTGGGTCACAGCAAGAATTTCTGTGCAAGTTTACAAAGTAATACTTTGCTCCCCACCCCACCCTCCTCTGTCCTTCCTCTTCCCCCTTTTATCTAATTTTGGACCACTCTAGCCAGCAGTAATGAATTGGCTAATCACAGTTATCTGGCCCATTCAAGTACTTTGTAAAGCAAATCAATAAACCCTGGCAGTGAGCCAACCATCCACTTTGACAGATGTTGCTCACTAATCTATGTCATTTTTTTCATTCTTTCCTAGAGATGTTTACTCTTTCTCTGTCGCTCTTCTCCCTGTATTTCAGCAAGGTCACTGGAGAAACCAAGGGGAAAGAAAGACTCGCGTGCCATGCCAGCTGGCAACTCAGAGGACAAATGACAAGCTCTTAGTACTTCCAGTTGATTTAACAGAGCGAGACATTCAGTCTTTGATTGGTGAATATGCTGGAAACCATTAATGCTTTGTTTGTTTTACATTTGAAAAAAAAAACAACTAAATTTGTGAGATACGATGGGTTTCCACAGAGACAGATCAATAGCAGCAACACAACAACTGAGAATAATTTATAAAAACTTCAAATGCTCTCTCTGTGGTGCCTCCAAATAAACCAGGCTGTGAGGCCCCTGGACTCAAACACAGCTTGCTTGAATAATTCGCAAGTGGTAGAAAAATCACACTTAACCTTCCAAAGATTTCAACTGTTGTATAAATACTTGGGTATCATAATCGATTAGAACCTTTCGTTTCAATTACACACAGTAAACCTTGTCAAAAAGCTGAAACTATACAGGAATAAATGATGTTTTTATCTGAAGGAAAGGGAAAAATCTCTGAAACCTTTCTACCTGTGTTAGATTATGCTGATTCAGTCACCTGATAAATGGCTGAAGAAACAGAACCCAGTGTCCCACAGTGGTTTAATCACTGGTTTGGGTCGTCATGCACATCACTGATCTCTGTATGCTGCTGCTTCTTTGCAGGCTCTGTATAATGGCAGATTTACTCACTGGATGTCTTTTGTCTACAGGTCTCTCTTTGGTCTGACTCCTTATCATCTTGGTCTGCACTCTAGTGCTGCCCTCTAAATGTCCATCGCCAGAATCAGAACTGAATTGGATAAAAGAGCTTTTAATTATGCTGCTCCATTTTCTTGGAATAACCTACAGAATGGAAATACAAATGTCAGAAATCATTTCATTATGTGAAATTAAATCGCTCTTTAAAAGCTTGAGAGAATGGCTCTCAGGGTAAATGTAGCTGCTTTATAAATTGTGTACATCTATTGTTTTATGGACTTTGCGCTTTTGAGAGATGAGATTTTACCTGGTAAAATAAAGGAATATTAATAATAATAATAATATTGAATAGTACTTTATGTGCAAAACAACTGTCCTGAGGAAGGATTCATAATACTAGATCCATCCATCTTGATCCTGTTCAGAGTCACAGGAATCTGGTGTCCATCTCCAGAGGTGACTGGATGATGCCAGTCCATCACAGAACCACAGAACCAAAGACAAACCATTCACCCATTCAATCCATTTAGAAACTCCAGTAACTGTGGGAGAAAATCTGAGTAGTGCTGAGCAGTTAATTAGTATATTTGATTAGTAGCACCTGTTTTAATTTCCACTGAGAGAAGGTCTTAGTTTCTGCAACAACTACACCATGCCTGAGGTTAGTTACCTCATTTTAGGACTTGTTATAAACCAGATAATTTTGTGTTGTCACACAAATTCAAAGTGACTGCGCCTCATTTTTACCACACGACGATGAAAAAAGGCACTTCAGAAGACTGATTTTACATAATTATGTAAATTCTAAAAAAGCATCAATCCTGCTGATGGTCTGTTCCGGATCTCAGTGACCCAACTGCCACCATCATTAGTGAAGCAACCACCCAAATCCGCTGCATCACGATCCGTCTTTTCCCTTCATTCCTCTATTTAATGTGACAAATCCAAGAAAAATGTTTGAGTACAAGGATGAAAAGAGCAGGCATCAACTTCATTTGGGTTCCAGTCAACAGAAAAAGTCAGTAAAATACTGGATTACAGAAAAAAGGGAGGGGGGGGGGGGCGCGATGTCTGGGAAAAAGTGACTGATGAATAAATCGATCTCGCTCATGAAGTTAAGTTTAATCATGGGAAGTAGTAGACAGAGTAATTTGTTTCCCAATAAAAAATATAATGCATCAAATAAATGAAAGAATCTGCTTTGCTTGGAATAATAAAAAACACTGATGTCTGTGATTGATTAATAAAAATGTCGACCATAACATGTTTATATATTTAGAAGCAATAGACAGTTGCTCTTTGTGTGTTTTGGGACTTTGTAACACTTAAATGAATGCATGCGATGGTGCATCTGCCAGCTAAATTAAACCTACATGTATAAAAATCCATCCAAAAATGTATGCACAGTATAAGTATTTGTCTCTTGTTGTTAGATAATGAAAAACACTTCCTTCGAGACACTGGCAGAGAAAAGAGCAAGCAATTAGAGGAAGTGAAAGGAGCTGCAGACACACAGAAGCAGAGACAGAAACAGAGAGCTGCTTGAATGTGATTAATGAGATCACTGCAGGGTAGGCGGTGTCATTGTAATAGTCTGAGCAGGGAAAAGCGGGAAAAATAGACTGGCAGAAGGAGTGAGAGACTAAGATAGAGAGAGGGAATGAACGAAAGGGGGGAAACAAGGGGGGGAGGATGAAAAGAGAGAAAAATAAGAGAGGACACCTGGCTGACTGACCAGGCTGCGTTTAACTCACTGAAAAGAGAGGGGAATGAGACAGCGTGACAGTCAGAAAGAGAGTGAATTTACTGGGCCATGGGGGGAAAAAGAAGCAGATATAAAGCCTGCATGAATGGAGCGGCAGGGGCTCTCAGTTTTCTGCTGGCCTTTTAACAGTGAAGTGTTTAGAGAAGCCTGGACCAGGTCTGTCAGATAAAGAGACTTGTGCTCTAAAGGCAGCCATGAAAGGCACAGCCTGCTCCTGCAGCCTGGGGCTTTTGCTGGCCACCGCTTTATCTGGTTCAAGGTTAAGATCTGAACCACGGGGGGTCAAGTGGAGGCTGGGTACCGAAAAGGTCACGCAGGCATCCTGCCAGGTCACAACTGCACGGACAAGCTGGTAATTAGCTGGATTAGGTAGCTTTTGGTGCTAAAACATCTGTGACAACTATCTCTGCACAGCCTATTTTAGGGCTTTGAGTTTTGATTTTGGCTTCCTTATATGATCAGAAAAAACAACATATTCAAATAAACAACTAAATTATTTATTACATCTCACTTTAAACCAATGCTTTTATTTTGTCTTTCCACCCTTTTTCAAAGACTAAACTCTTAAGTGACTAAAGGACACAGGTCACATGATGAGCTGGACACCTTCTTTCCTCATGAAACGTTGAGCTAACATTCAGAGATGCCTTGCATACCCTATAACAATAAAATAAAATAATGACCTCCTCTGGCAGTTAGCAAAACTTCTCATTCAGGCTATTTCAGCCTCTTAGTAGAAGAGCTGCAAGTTGCGTTGGAAGGAAAACATGTTTTTACGAGCAAAAAGGAATTTCTGGAGGCAATGCCAGGCTCCCAGCTATTGCCAGTGGGCAAACTGAGGCTGTACTCCTAGTTTAACATGATAAAAACGATTGCTAGAAATCAAGGAAGGAGAGTTCTGAAAATAGCTGAGAAAAACACAGATAGTAACTGTTGTTTCAGCTAAAACAAATATTCTGTCTTAAGGCCAGGAACAAATGTATCTTTATATATTAAAGTGCTAACTGTCTGCCTCGATGACAGGTGAGGATGTGGTTTAGACAAAACAAATGCAGGAAATATCATTTAAAACATGCAGTTATTTGTTTCATGTGGGATTACTTAGACCAAACTGAGAGTAATGCCACAATTAAAACATGATGCATATTATTATTGTGACTGGAAACTAATTCTACCTGGTTCCAATTATGGAGGTGCTTTGTTCTTGTGTTTGTGCTTCTTTAAATAGCAACGCAAGGTTAATGCACACCACACTGTGACAATGGCAACATATAATAAAGCAATTAGAAATGATTAATACTTTATGCATTTAGGTTGTTTATTTCAATCCCACAAGAAAGCACTAATGACCAGCAGTAACTGAAATGTGTTTAATGGAGCTGCACTGAACACAGGTTTTATACTGCATTTTATTTATAATGATTGCATGCTTGAGTGTGTGTGTATGTGTGTGTATATGGAACTCATGTGATGTAGATAGTTTAGATCCTTTGAAGTAGGTAAGATTTATGAGAAATGAATAATAAAGAATGACCTCACTTTGGAGAATCAGATTTTTTCTGGCTAAATTGATGAGCAGCTAGACATGGTGGACCCAGTTATAAAGGGGGATTTTTTTAAACATCATAAAATGGTTTTATTCAAAGCGATGTATAAAAGCTATTTCAAAAACCTTTACACTAATATCAGTCTTTTCAATACCAGGTAATCTGACAGAATTATTAAGACGGATGTGTTATCAGATGAGCTGGAAGAGCTAGCTCTACTGATGATTTCCACAGTGACTAGCTCTTAGCTTGTGAATCTAATAGCTGTTTCTGCAGAGGTTGTTCAAAAATGAGATATACAAGTAAACGTTGTTGTTTATAACGTTTCTACAGAAAATCACTCCATAAAATCTCAACTATACTTTTGAATTTGGTGCCAGATTTAAGTTTCTATTTGTAAATGACTTGGACCATTTTGAGCCGATTTTCCACTCATCCATCCATCCATCCATCTTCTGTAGCCGCTTATTCCTCCACAGGGGGTCGCGGGGGAGCTGGTGCCTATCTCCAGCGGTCAAGGGGCGAGAGGCGGGGGACACCCTGGACGGGTCGCCAGTCCATCGCAGGGCCACACAGAGACGAACGAGACAAACAACCACACACCCACTCACACCTAAGGACAATTTACCAGCCCAATTAGCCTGACAGTCATGTCTTTGGTCTGTGGGAGGAAACCGGAGTCGATTTTCCACTCATCCCACTATTTTCACAGAGTTTCAGCTTATCATGTGTTGTGCGTCCTGCAGTATACAGAGAGTAAGAAGAAGCAACTAACAAGTCATGACGAGCTCCGATAAAGCAATCGCGCGAAACTCAAACATGTTGGAAATCTTGGTCGCCCCTCATGAGGATATTGCACTGTTTGAAGCAGCTGCTGCAGCACCATGACCCAAACTCAATCTCTCACACTGCGCATGTGCCAACACAAAATGTCCTTGTCTGTACGCAGTATCGCCTTTTCTTTTTACAATTTTCTCCTCACAGAATGGCAAGGATTGCCATGGAAGTGAGTTTATTTTGGTTGAGCATGCTCTTATTGAGGCTCACTTCTATTTTTCTTCTTCTTTGTTGCAGCGCCACATTCAAGAGCCCGATGTGATGCGTACGCACGTACAGTGTGAGCAGTCAGGTCTCATCTGAGCATCAGGTCGTACAGTGTGAGAACATGATTGAACCCTGTGATCTAGTAGTATAGTTTGAGCAGGAGCTAAAAGCAATGGCTGAAAACATCGCACAGTGTATGCACAGCTTCACCAGTAGTTTCTGTAGAATCAGAGTCATCGATCTGTATACCTGTATATTATTTAGTCTCATCTACTGTTCTTTTTCTAACCTTCCTTCTCTTTCCTCCTTCATTTAGACCTAGTAAATTAAAGCAAATAGACATCTTTAATCTCTTGAAGACATTTTCAAACTTAAAAGTACAAAGCTTCTATACTACAGGGAGAGCTTCATTAATACGAGCTATTCCACAAAAGACCCTAGCTTCCCTCCCGAGGGTCATTAGGGTCTTTGTTGTTCTGGTCCACATGTGAGATGTTGTGATAACATTCCTGGAGGTGTTGATTGATGTGAAACTGTCAGATCAAATCGAGAGAAGTTAGCTTGCTTTCAACAAACATTTAAATAAATCATCTCAGCTTATCCCCACTTCCACATGGCATTCAAGACCGACCAAGGCCAGGCCTCACTAGAGCAGGTGAGCAGCTTCTGGGCTAACAGGCCAGACAGACGATGCTCTCAGATCGTATTCCCTCAGAGGGAGACAAATTTAAGGACTAATTCTCTAAAGCACGTCATGAGACGATCAGAGCACAGAGCAGTGAGAGTGGGGCTGGAGGGGGGTTCGACCACATGTCCACCGAGGCTCTGTAGCAGCAGCTGCCTGCCTTTACGAGCCTTTCAACTCTGCAGCATTTGATGTCCTGTGATCAGCTGCTACCCTCAGTGACACTGTTTGCACACCACACTGAGGCCTGCTGTTCCTCAGGCCAGTGTGGGAGCCATGTGACACGGCCATACACCGTCTGCTACATTAACCAGTTCTACAGGACGTTTGTCCAGTTAAACACCTGAACCACCCTTTTAAGTTTGTCCTCCTCAGCTGCAAGGCCTATTATCCGAGCTACTTCCTGATTATTCATCAGGGCGAAACGAGAGGCAAAGCAGCGCATCATGTGTTGGAATACAAAGTCTTCATCTACGGTATTCAGCTAAATGATGCAAAAACTAAAATAAAAAACTGATACTGAAAGAAATAGACTCAAATTACACCAAAAAATGATTTCTTTCATAGAATGAATATATACTTCATTGCTTTAACACACAGTTTTACTCAGTCGTTTAACAGATATCTAAAGAGGTCAGTGGCTCTAATAAAAAATACCTAAAAATTTAAGAAACAAATAAGGAATATGTAAAGTTATTCATATCATAGATACATAGAAGTGTAACAAATCATGACAGAAGATGTAAATGTAAAGGAGAATCAATGTGACAGAGAGCAACCCCCATCTAATGACTGGTAATCTAACCAAGTGTCCTCATCCTAACCCCAAACCGTGTTTTACCTTCTGACTCTAACCAGCGTGAAAAGAAAAGAAAGCACAAGTGACAGTGAATCGCACAAAAAAGTCAGGGGAAAATATTATCAAAGAATGGGTTGTTGAATGGACGACCGCAAACTATTTTTACCAACTCCTTTCTCCTTTAGCTCTACACCAGCAGGCTGAGTATGTCAGCACTTCAACAAAGGCAAAAAAAGAACACAAACGTTTTAGAAAAGCACTTCAAACCTGTGTATACCAAAACTGAGCCTTTTATAACACTAGCAACAAAATCTGGAAAAATGGCAGCTTTCAAAAGGTAGCAACAGAAGAACAGGTAGAATCCTATTTTCTTTTTATATGAAGCTAAAAAAACTCCACACATAGCATTGCTGCACACTTAAAGCCTAATGACACCGTCAGGGAGGAACTGGGTCACACTCAGAACCAAACACTCAGACATGAGCTGAGTGGCGTGGTGTATACAGTCCAGCGCAGAGAGGAGGTCTTTATATAGAGGGAACTAAACAACAACACAGAAGAGACAAGTTCTTGGGCCAAGACCCAGCTGTCCACCTCAAGGATAAAGGAGGCTATTTTAAGAATAATAGTGTCCACAGAAGACAGATGGTTTGAGAGATGAGGAGAAGATGCCATTCATGTTAAACAAAAAACTTAAACAAAGGAGGTGGCATCAGATATCATCTATCCAACACCTACGATGCACACTTGAGCCTCCTCCACAGGTGGGTTAACAACCGTTCACACCTTGAAACATGATCAAAATATCGCACACGTTGGTGGAGTAGGTAAACAGCTCAGAGGGGATAACCAACAAGATAACCCACAGCCATTATGTAGCGTTGTGATAAGCTACACCCTCTCCAAGTAAATATGAAACTCATTTAAAGGATTAAGATGAAAAGTTATGAACTGTGACATTTAACCTTAGGAAATGGATAATATTTACTGAAGGTATATTAGGTTATTTTTCGGTTGTGAACAGTGAATTAATACCAATGTGAAGCTGAGGCAAAACAAAAGATTTTACAATCATTTATTTATAAAAGAACTAAGAACACACAGAGAAATAGAACAGTTCTGATTTTTGAGGTAGCTCATGTATAGCACACAATTAAGATTCTTAAACATGATGTGGAATGTTTAAAGATGTGTCTCATTGTGAGGTTAACAGACTTAAGTATGTTTTGATGAGACTAGGGGAAATTTAGATGCTATTTTGAGTTGCTATTAATTTGGATGGTTCAATTTAGTTTAGGAGAATGACAGTGTTACACATGTGACCCCAACAACTCAACCTTCCAGAAGATGTTCTCCATCACTGATTACTGCTTCTATGCTCACAGGTGATTTTAGGCCATTAGAGGCAAAACCTTTTATTGTGAAAGAATCATATGAAAACCTTTGGTCATGAGCTTGGATCGGCGGACAGACAACCTTAGACAAACTTCAAGCATCGTCAGAGATTTTCAAGACAAATCATGCACTGACAGCTAGCTCTGTACCCCCTACTGCCTCTCCTCTTAGAGGACAAATCTACTAACAGTATTATTACCAGCGCTTGATTTCTACTTACTGTTGGACATGTATCTCTGAACTGTGTTTGTGGCGAGAGAAATCATTTAGCCTGGCCTCGAACAAATCTCTCAGTGTGACATGTAAAGTCCTTTTATGACTTTTAAACTTGCACTGTGTGAGCCGGCCTGAAGCGTTCCAACAAGAAGTCCACAGACAATTTCTACAATCTCTTCTGCACATAGATTAACATAACCGCAGAGCCACCCTACAGGAATTTATTCTATGTTGGGTTTAAGAAGAAAACTGAGCTGTAATCTAATGTCATTCAGTAGAACGTAATCGCCGTATGCCCTCTACACATGACCTCAGAATCTGAGCCCTGTCGCATCGAATGTGGCTCACAAACATTACATTATTGTTTCCTGCAGTCTATCCGACTGTATATGTATTCTCCTTACCTTGCTTACTCCCCCACCCTCTTAACCCCTCTTCCTCAATCAATCCCCTACAAAAGCCTGCCACCGACAGCGATATCCTCCAACACCATCCCTCATGCTTTAACATGCTCCAGTAAAGCCCGGGAAACAGCAGAATATACAGGAGCTGGTCTGCAGGGAGAGCGAGAGGGAGGTGGAGGAGGAGCGGGATTGAATGGGGAAGCAATAAATGGAAGGATGGGGAAAGTAGGGGGGGGGGGGCAACTTTGGGATGGGAGCCAATCCAATTACAAGCAGCGGTGCAATCCTGGTTTCTCTGCCGGCACTAAATTCACATTTCAGTGGTCTCTTTCTCCTTCCCTCCCCCAATACCTTCTTCCTTCTTTTATCTCTGTGTGTTCCTGTTACTCTTTTTTTTTGCTCATCATGGCTCATACTACCATGCGTCTCTGCACACCACAGCCCTCCTTTTTTCCCCAGCTGTCTCTCTTTCTCAGTGGCATGAAAGAACGTATAGGACTGTGTCATCGGCAAAGCATCAAAGCTTGCCACTCTCGCTGTGTCATGCTCAGATCAGCAGGAAGCCTCCAGCGTCCTACTTCATCTACACGTCTCACAATACTGTGTAAGAGTACGTCATCCTAAAGCATAGAGGCTGCAGCCGCCGGGTCACCCTATACCTCTTAGACACATGCAAATACAGGGATGATGCAAAGAAAGTCATTTTCTTATAATCCCTGCTGTTGTGTAACACTATTGATTTTTGATTACCTATTAAAAAGTAAACGTTTCTTTTTTCACACTGCCTCAGACTGCTACAGTGAATAGGCTTCATGTGGTCATCTTCTCTTCATGCACATCAAGCAAACCGTCAGAGCTGGTTGACTCACAAGCTTTCATGCAAATAATGGCGTCTCGCTGTCCATGATCATACCTGCATGCAAACTAGGGCACAGTAGTTGCAGTGACTTTACCAGTCAAATATCTGTAAACAAATTGGGTTCAACAGAAATCTATCTTGAGCATGTTTCAAGAGGGCTACTTCAATTAAACATCCTCCCAAACCGGGTTAAACAGTCCAACAACTGTTTCACCTTCAAAATGCCACTCAGTGGAATCATTAATGCCCATTAGCCTTTTACTTTGATAATATCACGCTTACATCTTAAAATGTTATTTACATTGATAGTATAGTTGTAGATTTAGTCAATTTGATTTGATATATTTAGGAGTTTCAACTTGTAAAAGTTAAGTTTCATTTTAAGTGACCTCATAGTGACAGGATGGTAAATAATTGTGACAACATTGATGATGATGGATTTATCTTTATTGTAAATGGCATTACTTTACCAGAACGTCTTAATTCTGTTTATGTGACTGACTGTAGGCGTTTCCTCCAACAGGATTCGGCTAATCTGAGTTTTGAACTGTGCTGCTCAACGTTTAGATGTTTTCTCTTATCCTGGTTCATTCTAGGGATAATAGATCAAATGTTTATTAATATTGTAGTATCAACATGTGCAATGTAAATATTGCAAAGGCTTCCAATAAACTGCAGACTCAAATTGCATGCAAAAACACCTATTTGGCAGTGAGATGGACCTTGACAATAATGTTTTATTTGCATGTTTTCCTAATATTGTGCAGCCCTAGATAATTTCCCTCTCATTTATTGTTGTATAGTCATGGCACTGGGAGAAGCAAGTACACACGCTGGAATTTTTTTTTCTCTTTCTTTCTTTTTTTGGTCTGTGAATTTTCTAAAAAAATTTGGAGAATAAAACTAGAAAGCAGGTTTCCACCACAAACAGGGAGATTAAATTTAAAGATATATTCTCTCTCATTTGATTTAACCAAGCAGAAAAAAAACAACTCAGACTTAGAATTACGTACATGACAACTACCCCAGTATGATCTGTGAGCTCATTGGGATTAGAGACCCAAATAATGCAGTCCAACATCATTTGTACTGGACTGCTGACCTCTAAATGCAAATAAATTTAACACATAAAACAAAATGATTGCTGTAACTTTATGAAGCTGTTTTGTGTGAACCATTATTTATCATTGAACAAAGAACACAGTGACTTCCTTCACTATTTAATCCTATGAGTGATGTCTCAAATAGCAGTTTGTTGTCTATGGCGGGGAGGTGAAATTCATCATTACTTGGTAGGCGGAGCCTAAACCTTCTGTCCCTTCAGTATCCTCTCATCAACACTACCAGGTTTAATGTTTGGGTCCGATCTGTCGTTTTGCTCTCAATGACCCATAAACAGAAGGGTGTCCATTAAAACTAACAGGTCCACAAAAGTTAATCACACACTAAAGTTTACAAGGAAATTTAAGGCCAATATCTCACTGGGCTACGACTAATTGCTGCAAAGCGTTGAGAAAATGTGGAAATTCTCAGATAGACTCACACTGGATTGGTACTCACACATTAAGAAACCTCGCAAACATTTTAAGACATTCTAGAAACTCCAACATGAATACAGTTGTGATACAGGATTAATTCATCTATTGCCATCACCCTTCCCTGACTAACTGACAGGCCGTTTTTCTTGCTAAGACCATTTCTCCTGTGACAGTGATCCATAAGAGACACCAGGCAGCCTGGATTCCTGTGTCTCAGAATGATGATGTTATCAGAATGATCTTAGAAAAGAACCTTTAAGCTCTTCATTAAAAGAGGAGATGGTGCTTACCTTCTTCAGGCGTCCACTCTTGGTGCCCACAAAAGCCACACAGTAACCATTGTATACGTAGGAGGTCACAGAGGTCATGCGGTCTCGAGTCTCGGTGTAGAGCGTGTGGCCGGTCACCAGCTGAGAACCGCCAAGCGGCTGGTTGATGTCCAGACCGCAGAAGGAATCATCAATAGGCACCGGCTGCAGACAGATGATAACAGAGGTTACAAGTTAATGTTTAACTCAAAACGGTGGGGGAAATAAAACAGAAAAAGAGACGTTATAGGAGGAAGGTTCAAACATGTCAGAGATGATGTTAGTAGTTAGTAATCCGTAGTGAGGAGAGGCTAAGATACAGAGATTTATAAAAGAAGCAGCTCTGTAAGAACAAAGACTGAGCTGAAGGGAGGAGTTGATGGAGTGGTGAATCTATGGAGCAGTCTCAGAGAGTCTGAGATTAAAACAAGAAAGTGGGAAAGGTTTGAGGTTGGGTTGTGCAAATGTTTGTCTTATTGATTTGCTCATAAAAATATGCATCTGCTCCACCTGACTGAGCTCCACCTCGCTCTCAGTGTGGCTCATTACCCTGACCCGTCGTCGCTTCTCTGCAGGAAGACACGCAGTGCATGATAAATAAGAAATAAACGGTGAGGTAATCGTAAAATGCATTTAACAGAAGGGACTGTAATCTATTTTTAATCAGTTTTTTTTTTAACTACACCATCATAAGGTGCTCTTTAATTTAACATTGGGTCAGGGTTTTTTGTCATTAAATATATAAAATATAAAAGTTACGTTTAAGAACGACAACTCAGTTTATGTTAAATTGAAGTGGGAGAGAGAGAGAGAGCAACACGGTAATTACAGAGGAATGTCGGGACCATATAGGTGAGATACCATGGGGTACAACAAGCTCCAATGTCTGGCGTGAGTTTTGCTGGAAAAACATTATGAGATCTTTCATTACCCGTGTCCAGAAAAGATACAGGGGTTTTGGGGATGCTTGTTGGAGATGTGGGGGAGATGGGGCCAACCACTTCCATATATTTTGGGACTAAGTTTGGGACTAAGTTGGGACAACAATATTGGTCCCAAATCCACTAACATATACAGAATGTTCTTTCATTTACTTTTCCGTTGAGGTTTGAAACTATATTTCTCTGTAATGTACAGGTGGATAGATTGAGCCCTAAGAATAAAAAACTTTTATACATCTTGCTGGCTGCGAGTAAAAAGGCCCTTACAAGGAAATGGCTCAAGCCAATCCCACCAACAACAGAAGACTGGATCAATGTAGTGCAAGAGATTTTCACAATGGAAACACTGTCCTTCTCCCTCAAAGTGCAGAGGGACTCCTTTTACAGAATATGGACTAACTACGTTAAACCTGTTAGGTCTGATTTTACATGAGCCATGGGACCTCGCACATCGAGGTTCTGATTTAGATACTCTCTTAATGACGTGACTGTGATGTGGTTCCCCCGCTGACCCTGCTAGAGATCCTTTTTCTTTTTGTCTGTTCAAAGTTTTTAAAAAAGTGGAAGCAAAATCATGCTTAATAATGTTGCTGCTGTAATATAATGAGTGCTTTCTCAATAAAAAGTTTATATTAAAATAAATAAATAAATAAATATATAATATATATATATAAAAGTTACAAAAATTTACTTTTTTAAAAACATATTTTAGATAACCTCCTGCTTCTGATTATTAATATAGAGTTTACTTCTGACATGACTGATGAAATAATGGCTACTCTGAATGCATCCAAGAGCAAGATGTCTTAAAACTGCACCAATCTGTTTAATTATACAGCATGTCATCTCATTACCTTATAAACCATCACTGTTAGTTTGGGCCATATGATCAATTAATGAGTAAATAAACATTCTTTTACGTTAGTCTCCATCATTTATCCTTTGGTGTCAGAGAATACAGTGTTTATGGCATGACCTTTTACTCTGGCTGCAGGCACAGAGCTGAGAACATGGCCTGTAAAAACAGACCTGGTAGGTCCAAACGGAAGGCCCAAAACTAAGCTTGTTCCTAAATATGTGACTGTAATCTAATAAACGTTATGTCTTCCAGTAACCAAGACGGAGAATGGTATTGTGGTCACTGCAGCTTCTCTCTGTGTGTGAGATGTGACTAACTGTATGATGTCATGGTAGTGTAAAGGGTTTGTTAAATACATTTATAATAACCAAAGTAAAAAATGATAGGCTGAACCTGTTTTACCATGACAGTATAACATGAGCCTTGGCTGTGCTCAGTCTAGCCCTTAGCTCATCAATCCTGTCAATAGTAAACTCTATTTCTCTGATCTGAGGCTGTTCAGGAAGCTGTCTATATGTGGCAGGCTATTTATAACTGTTACACTAAAACATACTTCAAAATGGCCAAAATAACTAGATTAACCCCCCCCCCCAATTCCTTTAGTGTATTCTATCCGAATACATGGAGACAGATGATGGTCAAATAAGGAGAAGGAGGAGGTAAAGAGAGGTGAGGAAGAGTCGAATCAGGTCAGCTGACACTATCTGAGAGTCAGTGCCCTCAATGTGCCATGTAGAGTAAAATAAGACATCCAGCCAAGGCCCGGCCACTTTAACACACCCCATACCCTCTGAATATTCATACCTTGCTCTCCCACCAACTCATTTGTTGTTTCTGTCACTACATCTATCTCTCATCAGCATCCTCTGTGTCCCTGTCAGAGAGACACCTTATAGACAGACTAGGTTGACTGACATTTCCCACTGGGAGGCAGATCAACCTCCGTTTATGTTTTCAACACACATTTTCAAGCTCAGTAATGCTGACTGTGAATAATCACCTCTGCTTGTGCGGTCACGCCTCTCACTTTATGGCTTTTTTATTCCTTTTGCCTAAAATACGCCCAGAGGGCTACTCTACCGCACAGAACAGAAACACATACCGCCTGATGTTTATTTTGCACGCGCACTGATGATATGTGGTTGCCCAGAATAAATCAGATCAGAAAGCTAGCGGTTATCTCGAGGAACAGTTGTCGTTTCCGGGTTTTGGCTTATCAATTTCGTCTCCTTCAGAATCACGCAGCTCCTCCACATATGGTCTGTTGGGCTCCGCACCATTTGGTTTTGATTATCTCGAGATTGTTGAGATGATGTAGGCTTAAGCATTGGCAGACATCTCAAATCCCCCTGAGACATCAAGCGGTTGAGCTTTCCTGTCACCCATCTTGGCGTTGTGTATATAAACACACACACACACACACACACATATATATATAGAGAGGAACTTCAATGAAGCTGAGCTGTGGTCAGACGACCTAACCTTGTGTAATTAATCCTTATCAAAGGACTGTAATATCTTTATGATTGCATCTTTATAAAATAGTTGCTATGCTGAGTATAAGCTTGTGTTTTCCTGCCCTTTTGATGAACTTGGATGAAATTTTGAGATTTTTCTTTTCAGGGTTTAACGTGTTGTCCCCTTCCACCATCAGCTAACTAGCTGGTAGCTTAAAGCAGGACAAAAAGATAGTCAAAAAGGAGATCCACTCAGATTGATACAAAAGAATCCCATCATGGTTCTCCTCCATGAGACTGACTACAAAGACGGTATGAATCTCCAGATGGCAGAAGGCTGGACGGCTGGGAGATAAATCTTTGATTGGCTGCTGTGTGAGAATCCCCTGGCTCAGCCTCAGTTCCATTTCCAGCCTCTCCCTTAGCCTGAGCGTACGTGTACACACAGTGCAATATGTGGAGGGAGGATATCTGAGTGTATAATTAAAGTTGTTCCTTTAACTGGCTACCTGCTGTTAACAGATCAGAGGAAAAGCACTCAGTCTGTTTGTGTGATTCAGCCAGAAACCTGGTAAGGCTAACAGTCAGAACTACTGTATATAAGGTGGGTCTCACCTCATGTTCCCTCTCACTGAGAGGGTTTGATCAATCTCACTCTTGGTGGCTAGATGGAGACATAAAACTGTGAGAAAATGTATGAATTTTAATTGGAATCAGGCTGAATTTTGCAACCACTTTTATTAATGGTTAGGTTACTTGGCAAATAGAAAATATTTGCAAAAAGATTGTGACTTTTGTGCAATCTTTCTTGTTGCAAAGTCACAAAGTGTCCTAATCCTGTCTCAAACGGATGACTATTTGTTCTCCCACAGACAGTGGTATTATGTTCGCTGCACTTTCTGACCCATGAAAGCTAAACTGGGAAGAGACAGGTTCCAATCACAGGCTGTGACTTCTTGTCATTTTTTGAACATATACAAAATTCCACCAAAGTATAGCAAAGCTTTGGAACTCAAGCTAGGACACTGACCACTCTCATGAGTCTTTTGAGACATTTTGAAAACTGCTTCATGATTGCTGACCCAACATGGGTCAGAGTAGTGAACTGGACATAAAAATAAGGATTTACTGTAAAACGTGTGAATTCACAGAATTTATTATTTTAGGGACATGATCGAACAAATCTGGGACATTTTGAATCAGTCATATCACACTTGAAAAAATCTTTGAAAAATTAAAATAAAACTTAAAAGTACATTATGTACACTGAGTATGGTAGTCCAATATGAGTTGAAGCTATACGTGTTCTCATTATAAATTTATTTATTTAGCTTTATAGCACATTTGTATGGATTAACTAGCAATATTTGAAGTCACTGCTGTTGTGATTTTATGGGTCAAAAGCTAAAAGGTTTGGAAATCCCTGAAACAGGACACAGTTATAATAAAAATAACTGTTAAACTGTATTTAATGTAATGAGACCAGGATTTATTTTAGAAACACACTGAGATATTTTTAATTTATTCATTTAAAGGACGATTTCTGAGCAGGTCGACTGTTTGGTAGAGTACATTTTACTCACATCTAATTGAAACGTATTAAAAGTAGAAAAAACTACTAAATGTGAGAAATTGTAAAAAAAAAAAAAAAGATTATGGGAATGTTTCAATAAAAATGTGAAAATTATTAGCATACATTATCGTTTTATATTAGTAACCTTTAATGACCCAAATGAACAAAAAAGGGGGAAAAAAGGAAAAAGCTTGTTGCTTTTTTTCTTGGCTTGGAGGTTAAAATGTTATGAAATAAATCACTTTCTGCTGTATTTTTGTTGAAATCTTTGAATATTCATGACATTTTTCAATTGAATTGTTGACACTGAATTCATAAAACACTGAAAATGTGGTTGAATCATTAAACATGGAATTTTGAAGAACAATGATAGGATTTTATACAGTCTGTCCCCAGCAGCTGCAGCCTAGTGAGATACTGACTTTAGATCTCTCAAATGATCACAGACAGAGAGCCAGGAATCTATTTATTTGAGACAATAGAGAATTTGTAATGTGTATGAGGAAAGCAGCTCTGGTCAACATCAGCCTGACAGCGTTAGCACAGTCGACAGATCTGGCTGCTAAATGCGATTTGTAAAGATTTTATCTGACAAAGACTCCTATCTGCATAATCCATATTAGTCTGTATGTGTATTGGCTGCATATTGAGCGTGAGGGTGTGATTTTTAAGGGCTGCATCTGACGTCTTCCTTCCTCTGTGGCAAAACACACACACAGCTCGTGTAGCCTTTAATCTAAGAGGACAGCAGAACATCATTGGCAGAGCGCGCCCGCAGAATGAAGTGGGAGGTGCAGCTGTGCAGGTAACAGCTGGCAACCTTCAGCACACACTGGGATGATTGGGGGACTCTTCTGGGAAGCTGGAAAAATGTTCTAATTCGAGCTCCCACCGTTAACAAGCCCCCCAACTACAGCATTGTCATCACCACACACCACCACTTCTCCTTCTCACGCCTACGTCTCTTCATGCAACATCTTACCCAGCCGTCTGAGTGGAGCTAATAAAGCCCATAAGCCAGTTTTAAGATGGGCTCCTGCTCACCACTGACATAGTGCCAGTGGTGAGTTTTCACATTTTAACAGGAGTGGTTTATTGCGCTCCCTGAGGGGGGTTTGCAAAAAAATAAAAAAGCAGCTAATCTGTGAAATATTTTAACTCCACCTTGTATATTTTCATGCCCAAAACAGCCTATGTGATGTGCATCCAGCCATAAGGCATAACACAGTAACTTCATTGTGATTCATTTGTAATAATCTTACATTTCTATTAGTAATCACAGAATGAAAGTACACAGAACTGCATCCTCATGGGACCTGTGGAAAATCAAAAAACTTCTACTTAACATATAACAGATACATGACTTTTTATTATGGGAAAATTTGGGGATTTTAGAAGGAATAGACTAGTGTGTAATCTTTGATAACATCACAAGCTGAACAACTTGAGCATCCCCCCAGACACCCCCCCACCCCCACCCCATACACACTTTTTGATCCAGAAGACGAGAGTATTTATTTTGATTGTGCTCGGGGAAAATCACTTTAATGGTTGCAAAGAAAAATAAAGCTTGCCTAATTTATGAATATCTCTCGCCTGAAATACGCTTGAAAGCAGATGCGTTCTGATATCAGAGCAACAAAACAATCTGACATCATTACGTGTAGTGTGAGAGTCATTTGATAATAGAGAGCGTGAAATGCCAGGCAGTGAAAAACATTTCCGGATGATTGCTGTGTTTATTTTCATTGCAGCATACGCCCCACAAACTCTCTGCGCTGTCGAGGCTCATTGACAAACTTAGGTCATTCTCTTACTGTTTACAGATAACAGAGAAGTCAACTACTGTAGGTTTAAATGTAATTAAATGATTCTGCTGGCTCATTGCTGGTTGTGGATTAAGTTCAACCAAGGTAAAACAGGAATAAAAGCTTGATCTTACGTCATCTGAAAAGCAACTCATTATCTCAGCGTCGTTTATGATGTATAGGTGCAGACGTTGATATAAATAGCATAGTAAGTCTGTGTTTTGAATGTGCTTTTGCTCATTTCCACTCACCGCTTTAGTGCACTGCACATCCTTCCCGAGCAGCCAGTTGAGCTCCAGGTTTCCCTCACCCTGGTAGCAGGACTGCAGGCGCTCCTTGATTCGTGCATTGATGTCTCGGATGGTGAAGACGCAGAGCGCTGAGTCATCTGGTGGCCGATGGAACTGCTTCTGGCCCTTAGAGAAGATAGTAAAGAGCACATCGTCTTGAGGACTGATGTTGAGCGAGGCGGCGAGAATGCGACCCGGCTTGCCGAGGTAGGCAGCTTGCAGTAGCCGGTACTCAACGCCGTTCTTCACACAGCCAACAGGTAGCGAGACGTAGGAGTGAAACTTGCGGTCGTCTTTACAGAGGCGAACAATGCGAGAAGTGTAGAAGAGGTCGCTGCTGGATCCGCTGGACGACATGCTGTTCTCTGGCGTCTCTGGCTGAACAGTCAGGAAGTAAACAAAGTTTCCGCTCGCAAAACCGTAAACATAGTAGATGTCGAAGTGGGAGACGAGAGCCAGAGTGTCTGATGGTATTTTGATGAGAGAGGACACAAAATCTGTATGCAGCTCATAGTCCAGCATAGCAGAGGATTCTGGATCACGTGGGAGTTTTCGACTGGAGATAGTGGGAAAGTAGTCCTGTTTGCCGTCTACTGCTGTTCCGATGAACAGGGTGCCGTCTTGGCCCTGTGAAGGGACAATGACCCCATACATGGTTCCCGTCTGGTTGACACTGGAGAGGTAGTGCTCCTTCTTATGGGAGGGCTCCACTAAGATGAAGAGGTCATCCAATCTAAGAAGCTTACACACACCCTGGTAGAGGCTGCCACAGGCCAGAAGCCGATTTTGGGAATAATCGATGAGGAGAAGCTTGTTGACATTGTTGGTAGAAACAAGGGGTTCAGAACAAGGCTGAACAATCAGAGGGGGATAGCAGGCCTTATTGTCATTCTCAGGACCCGTATCATGAGAAACAAGAAGGGTCAAGTTGCCTGAGAGCTTGTAGATACGGTTGACTGCTCCAATATACAATGCTCCTGTGGTTTGGTGAACTGTCAGGTGGTTAAAAACCCAGTCCCGCCGTTCAGGATGGAAACTAGTAAAAGTCTGTCCATTGGTCAGAGTAGGAATTACTACAAGCCAGACACCCAGTAGAGCGGCTATTCCTCCTAACTTGGGATGAGGTGATAAAGTTCTGCCTTTACCCTGCTGGTCTTCCATTTTTAACGGGCTTCGGAAAAAAACTGCTGAGTGAGCAGAGAAAATGGATGAGAGGATTAAGAAGAGTGACCTCTGCCTCTTTCTCAACGAAGGCTTACTTGCAGGTCAAACCTTCACAAGGGTCTTCACATGTTTCTGGAAAGAGAAAACAAGAAACAAAAAGAGAAGAGGTTAGATATCTCAGCATGAGTCACATCCTACAGAAAGCAACTCAGATGACCAAATGGAAAAAAAGAAGTTGTTGCTAAGATGAGAAGCACTGAGCTCATCTAAAGCGTTGGGGGAGATTTAAAGAGATATTTGTGGAAATCATTATGGTGCACATTCCATAGATGCTGCTGGACAGGCCAAGACAACGCAGGAAGGCGCGGTAGGTTACAGCACAGGAAATGATCGTGACCTGACTCACACTGCTGTCGCACACTGGTTTCTAAGAGAACGGCCAACACAAACGCTGCCCACGTTAAGCCTTGAAAACGCAGCCATGACTCACTGCCTTTGAAGCCATTAAAAATGGACTCCTAGAAACTTTTAACACTATTTTATTCATCAAATGTTATCTTGGTGCAGTTTTATGTTCACCTGAAAAGTAAAGACATGAAAAGTTCTAATGACCTTTCAAAGACAAATAGCGGTTCCATTATATTCACAAACGAAGCTTCAAAAGAAAGTAGGCCTAGCAGTGTTCGCTGTGTGCTCTTTTATCTTTAATGCAATCAGCCAGCTGATTTAAATTATACATTTACACCATTTGCACATTTTTTACACTGACTGCAACCCATCAGCTGGCTCCCCAACAACAACAGAACCATTTTCATTTCTACCACAAAAAAAATGGCAGAAAAAAAGTCTGCAATTCAACCAAGCTCTCCTAGGCTTGGCTGCAGAGGTATCGCTTTCCATGTGCCATAAATTAAAAGATAGAGCTCTATGTGGTCTGTCCCCAGGAGTTAATTATCTCATCCACTGAAAGAAAAGGCTTGGATCTTATTACTGGAACAAACTGAGAACAAATTGGAAGCCACTTCCACACACCCTTCCACTCACTCCTTGCCCTTTAACTGGGCACAATTTACAGAAATGGAGCCTATTAATAAAATATTTTTAAACCATGTTTTTCTTTTATTATTTTATGCAACTCATGTCTTACTGGCATAACTGGATCATAAATGGATGCATTATTAGCATCAAAAATCATACTTTTTAGGGAAAAATACTGTACAATTATACAACTAGAAAATATATGGTACATATGTAGTGTGTGTGCGCTTCCTTTCTACGTGTATTATCAGTGTGTTCTATCAGAACCATGCAGTCTGTGGGGCTAACAAGTGGGGAGAATGGCAGTGCATCCCAAAATCAACTATGATCAGGCGTAGCGATCCAACAAGGGTAATTACTGTGGAGCTGAGGGAGGTAAGCTGGGGAGCGACACGGGGATGCCAAGGGCTTGAACGTGTCAGAGACAGCCCTACATCATTTGTCACGCTTCAGATTTGCATTTGCCGGCAGAAAGGGCAGGGGGAATCAAGGGTGAAAGATGTGGCTGGAATAATCAGCGACTGCACGTTGAATTAACAAGCGTTTGCAACTGAAAGTAGGAAGGGGAGGGTTACACGGCGAGAGGCCGAACATCCAGGCTCCTCTGTTCAAGGCAGGTTTGATTTGCAAAGCTGATTTGGAATTCCCTCTGAATGTTGTCAGCCCTTTTATAAACCTCGCTCTAAATCCAGTAATGGCCATCTTGGGGTCTCTTCCCTCCCCCCCCCCCTTTTTTTTTATCAACGGCTCTGCTGCCCGGGTCTGTCTTAAATATAAACCCTAAGGAAGTGTATTGATCCATGTGTCCATAAACGCAGGTCTTAAGGCCCAATCAAGCTGTTCTTGGCGTGTGCATAGGCGGAGGTGTGGGATGTGCTCTGTCCCAGAGGCACTTTATTAGCATGGTCATAAAAGTGCCATTCCCTCTAAAGAAGCACCGAGAGCCAGATCCTCACTCTCACATTCTGCTGCCTGCACACGGCTATGCTTCTTTGTTTGAGTTTGCACAAGCTAGATGTGCAAAGTGGATCCCGTTGGTGGTATAATGAACCCCCTGCTGAGCTAGCATTTTGCACACAGCCTTTTGCCCTTTAGGGCTTTTGCTACACCCCCCCCTGCTCTTAATTGTATATGTGTATACAACATTTACTCCCATCTATCACTTCTACCGCCCCTCTTTATTTCTCTCCTGGTCATTTAAAAAAATATATGCATCACTCCCTCATGGCATGGCAACAGCTGCAGAGGAAGAGAAAAAGAGTGTCTGACTGGTGTAAATAAAAAGCCTCCACCAAGGTTATCCATTCATATTGCTTTCAGCAACATAGGGACTGAGGTCTTTGTTTAAGTTGATTGCATGACCACCTCTTTGTTGCTGGTGACATAGATTTCTCAGGGCTTTGCAGCTGTGGAGAAGACTTGAAAAGAAAAGGCACAACACCAAATTGCCTCCTGCGCTCCGTGATTCAAAGCCGTGTCTTTTTTTTGTTTGTTTATCAGAGTTAACTGAGATTGACATTAACATATAAATGCAGCCAGGAAAGATTCATACCTGAATACAATTACAGACAGACCTAAAGAAAGAGTAGGGTACGACTGTTTGGCTATGGTCAAGGAAGAAGTTAACAGCAACATTTTTATCTCTCCAAAGCTAATTCAAGGCCATAGCTTTATCACTTTATAACACAATGAACGCCTTTCTCAAAGTTAAATGGCTATTTGTCTCCAGCCCCGACTTTACAGCTCACTACAGTTAAGTCAATCTAATGAGATCATAGAAGCATTTGAGCTTTTAAAACATGCATTCAAAATCGTGGAACTACAGTAGTACTATGTATAATTACAAGTCATCACTCATATGCATTTCCCCAGCACCATTCCTTTAAAAACAGTAAGGATGGATGAACTCTGTCTCCTGATCTTCTTCCTGACCATCACTCACTCTCACTCCAGTTAGCTGTTTAGAGTACAAGGTTGTTAATTAAATCCCGCAGTCAGCTGCTCGCACAGACTATACGTTATCCCTACCTCACACTATCATACTACATACAGGATATATTAGACATCCAAATGCTTTCCAGACAATGTAGATGCAACTATCTATATTTATATATATTTAATAGGGGTGTAACAAGCCAGTATTTCTAATTAAGTTAAATGCTAATTTGCAGCTGCTCATGACCAGATTATCCAATGGGCATTATGGGCACACCAGTGAACCTTCAGAGCACAACATGAATTTGAACTTTGAAATACTCTTGAAAATCCTATCAAAATCTCCTCTCATTCTCGTGAATTCAATAACATGTCTCGTCTTATGAGTTTTATGTACCGGTAAATAATCTACATTATATATATACACACACACACATATACATACAGTATATATACACACACAGCATGGCAGGAAGGGTGAACAGGACACTTTAGCTTCACTTGTTAAAAACTACAGTAGACGTTATGTTCCTACTTTCTTTGCTAGTGGTTCACAAACTTTCCCCTTTCTGACCCACAAATTTAAAACAACAACTGGTGACCCCACAGCTAGCTAAACTATACAAACAGTACAAAATTAAAAGTCATAATGGGAACAAAAGCAGCTTCTGTTTGTCTTATACTACATTTATACTTTTGTAAATATGTTATTACAAGCTTTTTTATTACTGCTTGAGATTTCCTCAAGGCCTCAGTTTGTTGTCCCAAAAGCTGGGGTGTGTCAAACATGTCCCACAGTCTACACTGTCCCCCCGTCACGTCTGGCAGATCCTGACTAGTGCTCTTCCCTCTAAGTCAGGTATGTCCACACTGTGGCCTGGGGGCCACCTGCAGCCTTCAGAGTGAATTTAGTTTGGACCTCAGCTGCATTTCAAGAATTGTAGAATTTAGTTAATATTTTTTATTTTAAACATTTTAGATTTTTACTATTGTCAGACCTAAAAATGACGCAGACTTTTTTATGTAAAAGGTTCAAGATGGAACAAAGTCCAGTTCACTGATGTCCACACATTCTTGTTGCTGATAATGGATGAAAATTAAATTTCAAGAAACTAAAAAACCATCGACCAATCAAATCAAGGGAATGTAATGTGTTGTTTTTTTTAAAACTTTTTTGTTTTTCGTATCTACAAAGATTTTCTGATCATTGTCTACATAAAAAAAAAAATTTTCCTTTACATTAAATTATTAATTTTCTTACATGTTTTTGAAGACTACAAATAATTTTTTGAATCACAAATTCAACCTTTTAGGGATTTTAAAGCAAACAAACAAAAACATAGATTTTTGTGGCCACTGAGGACTTTTAACTAAACATTTTGGCCCTCATCATTAAAAGTTTGGACATCCCTGCTCTTTACTGCTAGCCTCATGCTAACTGCTTTGTTACATTCTCATTTGTAAGTCGCTTTGGATAAAAACATCTGCCAAATACATACAATCCTAGATTACTCTTTCAAATCATGGTGAAGTCAGCTCTGTCTCGGCTTCTTGAAGTGGATCATAAACATAAAAAATGTGAGTGACCTTCAACCCACCATTCAGCATTTTCAGGCTCTCACATTACACTTAAAAACTTAAACAACACCAAACAACTGTGATGCAGAACAGTGGATTGTTGGGATGCAAACGTTTCAACAACCTCTGTGTTTAACATCACCTATAAATATAAGATGCAAAAGGAAATAGCCGCTGCTGTAATTGGCTGTAAATTTCCATCCCTTCTGACCAACTCCTGCGCTGACGTGTGAGACAAAGAAAGAAAAGCAGAAAGTCAAGAGACACTCTTGTTCCAGCGACACATGCAAGCTGTGATCATGGCTTGGAGAAAAGACAGATTTTACAAAACTTCCTATTTACACTGAACAGACAGGAACACAGAAACACTGTGTTGGCACGCTCGTCCGCACAGCTTCGGAATGCTGGGTAAACAAACTGTCTGCCTGTGTTCTGTCATCGAGTCTGACTGTGGGTGCTGGTGATTTCCCCTGCCACTGGGCATGATGCAGTGACAATAGCAATCAAAAGAACCAGACTGTGTTAAATTTAAAAAATACTAAGAGGCAGCAGGAGCCACGTAAAAAAGGAATAAAGAAATCAGAAAATGCATTCTGGACACAACAGCTGGAGGAGGGAACGGCTCCAAAACCTCATTCAGTTCAGAACAGACATCACATCCTCTGATTTGTGGGTTTTTTTTCCTTTATGTCATCACGTATTAAACTTCAGAACAATGTAGCCAATTTTCATTGATCTCCTAAAGTCATATTTAAAGCAATTGTGCTTCAGAAGATAAATTACATAAACCAAATCCTTTTACAAAGCTAAAGTCATTGTTGTTAAAAGAGAAAAAAGAAAGGAAATAGAAGATCATAATTTCATGCTTCGGATTAATGTGTTATTCTCAGAGTGATTAATGCGAAGCATGAAATCTGAACGCTTGAATAAAAGAGGCACGCTGCAAATCAAAGAGACGATTTGGGAGAAAAATAATCAACGAACTAGACGGTCAAAAAAAAAGGAGTAAAAAGTCTGAAAATGTTTTATATTTTGCCGGGTAAGCTTTTCAGTTGATGTGACAATTTGCATAGTAGAAATAGAACGTTTAATCTTCCCTAAGGGAACATCCTCTATAGCAGCCTATAAAAAGAGCTGTAATGGTGGAGGTTAGTCCATTAGTCGTCTCTCCACGCTACAGTTATGAGGTGAGATAATGAGATGGCTCGTTGACATCGTGTTGTTGAGCTTGAGTTATATTTTTACTTTCTTTTGGATTCAACAGGAAGTGGATTTCTCTGCTCCTGCGCCAGAGTATCAGTCATCCTCCACATAAGAGCAACGTGGCGTCCATCCATCCTTCCAGCCACCACCAGGAAATGACACAACATCTGAGCAAAAGAAAAACACCCTGAAAAGCCACCAGCTCTCCAAAAACTGCTCCCATCTTACACACTCTAGTCTCCTATGATGTATTAAAGAAAAAACATTTATCTCCGTGGCAAGCAATGATGACATCACTCTGAAAGACCCCCGAAAAAAGGAAGGTTGAAATATCTGCACAATTGCATCACAAAAGCCAGTTCACAGCTTCAGAAACGTGTTATAAAATATTCAGCTGATTTAAATTCATCATTGTGTAAATTTGTTTCCTGACCTTTACTAAACGGTTCTGTGTTTGTTTACCTTTTAGAGTGAAATGCATGAGGCTAAAAGTCCCATAAGTTAGTGACGCATAGTGTATTTACGCACACTTATCCACAATTAAGCATGGGCTCTAAGGGCACTCTAACAGTGCACTCTGCATTCAGAGCTTAATAGCACTATCTTTGTTAGTGACCCGTGTCAGTGTGCTTGCTCATGAGCAGCTGAGTTTAGAGGCCTGCAGCGAGGCCTTCACTGGTTTGCACCAAATGAAAGAACTCAGTCACTTCAACATCCTCTCCAACAGAAAGGAAAGCTTATCCAAACTAAAAGTCCAACATTCCTTGAAGGAATATATATCGTCTTCCTTCTTTTGTGTGAAATGATGGAGTTATGGCTGGATTACACAATGTTTACATCCAGGGGTGCACATAGCCCGCCAGTACACACCAGATTTTAAGCGTGTACCACATCCTGCTGCCCGAATGCACCTTTGCGGACCGGTGCTTTCGTGGTCCCGATCACGCAGACTGGGATCAGACACTGACAAACACGTTCTGTTGTGGTGTGCTGTGACGGAGCAGTCATAAGGCTACAGAAGCTTGGTGACACACTCACTGCGATGAAAAAAATCTGAATATATCCCAAACTCCCACATGATCCATTATGATTATCCATGATCTATGTTGGAGTGTGAGTCTTTCTCAGCTACTCACACACCAAGTTGTAGCTCAATATCTGTAAAACTAAGTAATAGCCATGTTTGTGTTTGCTAGTGTGAGTTAGCAATGGAGGTCATCTTGAATTGGGCTGACTTGAAAAGTTAATTAGTTGCAAATGTCGGTCCATTCATCCTCTGACAGGTTCATCAAAATGCATCAAGTGTTCTTCTGCCTTTTGGACTTTGGTGATAATAAACCTCTGTTTGGGAAATACCTGCCACCCTGTGCACAAATTCCACATACATGTTTGTTAGCATGACATAAAATGAATTGCCTTATAGCTGATTGTCCGTGCCCCTGCTGAGCCTTCTTCTCAGTTTACACAGTTTAAAATCTGTTGAGGAAAAACATGATGTTACACCTAATATCCACTGAGAGAAGTCACAGTATCGTTGTCATTCTAGGAAGTTTTGTTTGCTCCTCTCAAACCGACACCTTCATATGCAAGCTAATACTCTCGTTCAAGCAGAACACAAGCACATCCAGGTCTACAAGCAAGCAAACACGCTCTCAGACAGACGGCAGCATAAAAAGATATTCAGGTGTACATGAATTATTCCCTTTTTCTTTTTCTTCAATCCTGACTTCCACTAAAAGCTGCTGCATATTTCTCCTGTTAAATTGGAGGTTAAATCCTGAGGCGTGATCTTTTCAGGCACCTTGGTGTGTATAGTAGTGTGATGTGTTCACCTCATCATCGCCGTCTTGACATCCTGTGAGAGTAGATTTCTATTAGGAGGCATTTCCATAAATCTAAATTGTAAAGGGCTCAGGTGAGAGAGGAGGGAATCCTCAGAGGGCAAAGGAAACAAACAACAAAAGCAAGATGTCAGCGGAGACCACGGGACCAGATATCTCACCTCAGCTCAGGCTGGGAGAGAATCAAGGTATTTGATTGACACTATACACATACATGGCCTTAGCTATTCTGAAAGTGTGCTGCCGATGCTGCACTATCCTGTTCCTTTGAAAGTCAATATGGAGGTGTAATGATGGCTACAGTAGGAGGATGCAGTTAAGGTGAAACGGCTGTGGTGAGTCAGACCAGTCCCACAGGAAATTGTGTAAAAGCTACTTCTGTAAACAACACTGAAATGTAGTAGTGTAACAAAGAAAAGAACAGGTGAAGACACTGAAACCCAACACTCTTGTCTCTGCGCCAACGTGAGTATTTTAGATCTGACTGAAACATTTTCAAAGACAAACCCCCTAAAAAAAGTCTTAAAGCATGACTGGAATGTATTTGTGAGGTACCCAACTGTTATTTGCCTTTAAACCTTGCTTAGATTACAAACCTGTATAAAGTATTATCATCTGCAAAGAATTGCTTGTCATGTTATCTCATTACCTCATCATTTTAGGGCTTTACTTATATAATTTTTCTAAAATATTGCACAGTAGGTAGTGTTTATTTTTATAGCATCACAAAACAAAGCAGTTAAAAAATCAATCAATAAATAAAAATATTCAAGGCAAAGATTTCTTTGCATTCAAATTGACATTTTGTGCAATCTCAAGTCTAATCTTGCACAATTTTTTTCAAAGTCTGAGTTGGGGACGACTCTCATCAAACTGTATTTAATATACATGTACAACTAAGCTACATCCATTTTCAGTTTGCCAATAAATTAATAACAAATGGAATAAATGTTTTTACTGGACCAGTTTTTATTATTGAAATGGCTAAGAGCATTTCTTATATTATTGCTATTTTTAGACACACTGGTAAACCATATCAGTTTAAATCTAGGAGCTGAGAGGGGTTAAAGGTGAAATACAAGGATTTGATGGTTTTACCTGGTAAACTCAGAAGTAGACTGGTCATTATTTATTGAAAGCTTGATGGATTGCCTCCCAACTTTTCCAGTTATGACAAAAAAAATTTTTTTTTACAATTTAAGCTGTGAAACTGCACTGCTTTACACTTTGGTTCGATGTCGTTGTTACATACAGTATTCTGAGATAATTCTGCACCTGGTGAGAGATGGTGGCTTGTGACTCAGAGAAATAAAATAAAATCCTTTTTCAAAAGTCCACAATATCGTAAACCTCATCATAACCAGTGCCATTTTGTCCCATCGTGTGTGCTGAGCTGAGCCACAGAGAAAAGTGTGAATCTGAATCAGCTGATTCTCTAAATTAAATGAAACAGTTCAGCAAATCTCATATTTATAACTGCTATGCATTCAAAAGTGCAAGTGTGCATTTTTTTATATGAGAGTCTACAGTTTTGGCCAATGTTTACAGCACAGTGAGATTTCTTTGAAAAGGTTTGTTCCCTAAAAGCTAAACTATAAAATATTTCCTGTGTTCATCTGAACATATTATGAGTTGTAATGAATGCAAACAGAAAGGATCTCTGGCATTTAACAGCAAACAAGACTTCAGATGATCTAATAAAGAGTCACAAGTTGAGATATGCTCCAAAACATCAGAAGGTCAGACCTCAGTACAACCTCAGAGTGCTCCAGCACTGCATGCACTTGTTTCAGTATATCATAATGCCTCTTTATCAGCAGAGTATCCCTGCAGAGGAACAGGGGTATGAACCAGGGGCTGCAGTCTGTTAAACAAAGCCTGAACTCTGAGGCCAATCAGAACGAAGCAACAACTAACCTCAGCTTCTGGCAATTTATTAATTCTGATATAAAGTGTCATCAAACTGCTCTATAAGTGAGCTGAAAAGTGTGAGATCATGTCATGGTGTGTGTGTGTGAGAAACACAGCAATCAGGCTAATAATTCGACATTAATAATGGCTTCCGATTCAGTAGCCGCATATCGGCATGTATTCACTCACTCCCCAGAAACCCCCTTAATCATATATGTCTCATCAAGATCACAGCGTTGAAGGCTGGCTCAGCAGTCAAGGCGACTTACTGCCGCAGGGATTTAGGGACGAGGGGAAAACGAAGGGGAAGGAAGACAAGCAATAAAAAACTGGAAAAGGAGAAATTGTAAATGCCAGTCTGGGAATCTGGGCAGGAATGACAAAAACAAACAGCAAAATTGCACAATAGTGAAAGACAAGAACAGCTGGAGAGGAGAGGGTGGAAAAAGGAAGCCATGCAGTGATTAATCCAGCTGGGTAACAAGCCGTTACAGCCACAGCAGCAGCCACATCTCCAGAAGCAGGTGGGGAACATCCACCATTATCTGCTGCAAATTCATACAGCCGAGGCTGCACACTCAGGTGAGAGGGAGGTCGGTCACAGAGGAGGAAGGTGGTGGAGACGTGTGGATAAAAAGAAGCAACCAGAAATCTTGATAGGTCTGTTGTTTTGCACTAAATGCATGCTACATCTACTCATTAAACAACCAGACCTGCTATTTCACTCAGCAGACGCCAGCCAAAACCCAGAGTGGTTATATAAGAGTTTCTGGGAGGATGAAAACCTCATGGGAAATCCTGTCAGTCAAAGTAATCCCTTCAATTTTTCCAGCTACTGTTCATCTAAGGACTATATGATATAGCCCCACAGTTCTGTAATCACATGCTCACTGCAAGGACGAGGCTACTCTGAATTGGCTGAAAGCCAGGCACTGGAAACTCAGCAGGAGGCACACCATCCAAAACCTGCTAAGAGATCCTCCTGATATGCACACAGAGCTTTAGGAAGTCGTATTATACAGGTGAATGGGGATGAGAGGCTAGTTTGGAGTGTGAAACAACATTTATGTGTTGCAACAATAGCAGCTTCACCTGTGATGTAACTGAAGCGTCTGACACTTGCTCTGCCAGCTGCAGCTCTGTCTACGCTAAAATCAATGATCTGTCAATGCAATTAGCATGACGGCATGTGTAGCCTTACAGTCCCCCTTGCTGATCTGAGTCTTGATTATTTTTGAAATGGCTAAAAAACATCAACTGTTTCTTTGCAAACCCATTAGGACAATTTTAAAGCAATGAAGCAGATTTTATCCACGTATTGTTTGTGGCTCTCTGGTCATGCTCTCACAAAAACCTCTGATTTCCTCTGTTAGACAGCAGCAGGCATTCTTTTAACCTAAGGTTTATAGTAGGCCTACTTGGGATCACCAGTAGCTTCTTACAAACAAATTAACCAAACTTTACCAGCAGCAGTTATACTCAACCCTCAGTGACCTGCAGTTCTTTACCTGAAACTTACTCTGTCTTCTCAATAAAATTGACAAACATAAAGTACATAGACGCAGCATCTTACCAGACTCTAACTGTAACCATCAAAACTGTTCATATTTCTGTTTTTGAGTGATCATCTGCAATCTCACATGCCTGTTTTAATCTAACAATAGAGTTTTAGCAGTTTTGGTTAAAAAGAAATATACAATGTCATTATGCACAATCTCATGTAAGATCTTGTGATCTGTTAGCCCACAGAATGTGTGTTTTGAGTGACTCTCAGCTACCAGGACACCACATTTTATCTCTGTATCTCGTAAAGTGACTGACTTAGTCATTTTAGTGTTTGCTAAAGTAAAATGAGCTGTGGCAGCAATTCTGAATCTGATTAACTCTAAAAGTTAATGAGTTGTATTTTAACATGTAATGAAGACTTTCTGAAAGTTTCATTAAAATTGAGCTGGTGGTTCATGAGATATTTTGCTAACAGTCAAACTGGATTGACTCAAATATTGGGAATGTTTTAAGCTAAGTGCTTGGAGTGTGTGCTCAGGATGTCTTTACTACACTAAATGTTTGTTCACTAGCAGAAAACCTGACTGAGTTGTAGCCATTGTTGTGTTTCCTACGGTCAGCTGGACCACCTGGAATGAGGTCAAATACAGAACTGAATCAGTTATAGATGTACTGTACATTGTAAATGTACTGTATAGAAAGTAATGACAGCACATTTTAATCAATCTACTGTGTATTGCTACGTAAACTCCTACAGAAGGAAGGAAACCTTCACTCATTTTGCTCAAAACCTGCTGCAACCCTGAGCATGACGTCGCCTGCCTCTAAAACACACATTACTGTCTGAGGACCATTAAAGCCTGTTTTCAGGACGTCTCCGCCGAGGCACACATAACAGATGCATTATCACACAGCAGCAAAGGGCTCAGCCTCTCTCCTGCATGCGCTCTCCGTCCGCTCCTCTCTCTACCTCAGCCTGATGGAGGCCCCTCTAATTTCATCAGATGTGATAAAGCACCACAAAATCAAGTCTGCAGCTAGTTACTTAGCCCAATCTCCCTTTGGATGAGAGGCAATAACAGCATGTGGTGAGGAAATTGGGTGCTTACTCACACAGAAGGATGCATGCCTAGCAAGCAGAATGCACTGGTTACTGTGAAGGCTCAGCACGCAGCAGACCACAAAACAGAGCGCCGGTGCACAGGGATGGAGTGAAATCTGCCACAGCAAAACTAAAAGCAGCCTGCCATATGAACCATCCACTTGAAAATATTGATTTTTTTTTTTTTTTTTGCATAAAAGCATAAAGGAATTCTGGGAATTGTTTTGATCATGTTGTAGACATAAAGACCAATTCATCAGCAGTAGGGTGAGGATAGATTTGAAGTCTGAAACTCAAGTGATGTCAAAAGTTTTCTGTGAAGTTATATAAATGATTTAAATCTCACTAACTTAGGAATCTGCTGCTGCATTACATTTGCATTCAAGTCCAACAAGAACCTACAATGAATATGAATCATAAAAGCACTGCAGAGAGCTTTAATGCCCGTCTTGACCGTGGTAGGTGCATAAAAATGCACCTGATGGTCCTCTGGAGTGCAGCAGCTGCTGCTGGGCCGTGCCAGGATGAGTAGGATGGCACCGAGCTCGGAGAGCGAGCTGGCTGAGCGACAGAGTGACTTGCCGGATCAGAACTGAAGCGCACATGCATGCCCTGCAGCCTGTTCCGTGTGAACCCCGTACAGGATGCAGAGCTGGCTGGGAAACGGTGGAAAATAAGCACTGGCTGGTTTCCTGTGAGCCGGCATCCTGAGAGTCAAACAGAGCAAGCTCCTTTTCAAATATTTTGAGGAAGACTATCAAATACATGGACATTTGATATTTATTCAATCAAACCAAACATATTGTACATTTAAGTCATGATACAAACACAGAGGTGCTTTAAATAACCTGCATTTCTTCTGAGACTCAGGAACGAGGTAACAAAAGACAAGAGTCACCCTGGATTATTGACCTTATGTTGCTCTGCCCACTTTGATTCTTCTGGTTTTAAACATGTGACATGTTTACTGTCAGTAATCAGTCCTGCTCTGTAAGATGAAACCTCTCCACATCTGATCAGAGCTTTGTGACAGAGATCAGAAGTTTTTTTTATCTCAGAAATAACAAAAAAGCCTGTGATCTTTCACAGCGTGACGCATTTCTATTGATAAACAGGAACTGTACACTTCATGTTTGTTATCTTCAATAAAACTAAAAAATAGAAGCATATCAGTACATCTGCAATGGTAAGATCAGTGTACAGCAAACAGATTCAAATTGGATGTATTTCTTAAAACAGGCAGTAGAAAGACTAAAATGCTAACATGCTAACAAAGCATCATCCTGATCAGCCATTTTAACGACGACTCACTTACTTGTAATCAGATCATTCATTTGAAATATGTGCAAATACTAAATAACTAAAACTAATAAAATAAAAAACGGAGAAAAAACTATGAATAATTATTTGTGTAACAAATAAAACTAAAACTAAATAGAGCCTCCCAGTCGTTAGCGCATTATTCAATTCAATTCTTTATTTGTCATTAGCTAACAGAATATGAATAAAACTCTTGCATCGTTGTAGCATCCTGACAACAAACTCACTGTAGAAGCTTTTCAGAAAAAAGTGTCCAACAAAATGAAGGCTAACATTGAAAAACGGTTTTACATCTTCCACTGTGTGCTAGTTTAGGAGCAGAATAAGGTCACCAGCAGTACATTTATTACACATGTAGCATCATTTTTCTGGCCATCTTATATTAAGAAATCTTAGCAGTTGGGAGTTGGAAGGAAGGAAGGAATGTCATTGTGACCTAGACTGCCTGAGATGAAAACAGTGAGCTGGCAGAGAGCCAGCAATCCGTGATCTCGCTCAGTGTTGCTGTGAAGGTTGAGCATCGTTCTGTATTGTACACAAGAGATGGATGCATCCATTTATTTGAGCTCTACTGTGATGAAGCACAGGGAACGGCAAAGGATCAGAAGGAGAAGAGGTCCAATACTCATTATGTTCAAAGCCACGGGGGCACAAGGGAAAAAGAAATGGCCCCATAGGACTCAGGCAGACAGGCAATACTGTAAAACCTCACACCCCGTAATCTATTACTGGCCCAGCATACTTGTGTCCTGCCTCCACCTCCCTCCTTTCTTTGAGTCATTATACCTGCAGTAACTCAGCGGCTTGTGATCTGCTTCTTTTCTGATGGTTCAAGGAAACTCAAGCAGCCTGAAATGAGATGGAGGTGACTAACTCGGGAAACAAAGAGCACATGTGAGATGCCTATACTGAGATTTGTGACTGTCAGAGCTGCTCTGAATGTGTCAGGGCTGTATGAAGAGCTACTACAGCCGGTCCGCTACATCAGTGAACCTGGGAATAAGTGCTTCACACTCATTTTCACAGGCCAGGGATTTCTGATTCTGTCCCCTGCTCTATAAGGGATTTAACACAGAAACAGCCAAGCCATTCATATTCTTTAGACACATACTGGAGGACATATTTCATACGAGGCTGCAGAGCCTCATTTGACTTTCTGTCAGAATTTTTCCTATGCTATATCTTGATACGGTCTCTAAGCAAGGAGGCTCGGATCTCTGGAAAGTTTAGAATTGATGTAATCTCACATACTCGTATGTGCATAAGTAGGTCTTAAGATAGAGGAGCCACTGATTCTTCTTGAGAATGAATTGTGCAAATCCAGAACTTGCATGAGATGGAGAGTAATTCTGGTTGTGGTTTGATTGCAATGCAAAAAAACATGTTTAGGCTAAAGAACTTGCATAAAGCGCTTAAATGTAACGGCACTCTTGTGAAGTACCCAGCCTTGGTTTAGTCACCACATCACATTCACAAGCACAAGCCTCATCTTAAGCTGAATCCAGCACTAGCTTTCCGGGCATTACGTTTGATCAAAGACTAATCTGTGCAAGTCAGATGGATAAAATTAGCATCAGTTTTCTTTGTTAAGGACGCAGGGCCCAGATCCCAAAGGGCATGGTAGAGAGGGACAAAAAGACACAACGTCAGGAAGAGAAAGGCAAGAAAAAAGAAAACTAAAGGAGAGAAGGGGGGTAAGACGTTTCATGAATAGGAAATGATAGAAGCAAACGACATCAACAGACAGAGGAGTAAGAAGTAGACATAAATCGAAGAAAAGAGCGTTCCCAAGCTTGGTCAGTATGAGTCAAGCCAGCTGAATTCCTCTGTGGCAGCTTCTACCTCATATTAACTTTTGCCTCGGACCACACACACAGATGATGGAGCTAAGTAAAGGGGGCTCCTTTAAAAGAGATCATACCGATCCCAAGGTTCAGCGAAGCAGTAAAATGAGGTTTCGAAGAGCCGAGCCAGCTTCTCTTTGCCGGTTTGAGAGATGTAACTGAGATCTTAATGGTAATCAATGATTAGCATGTGATGGCAGAAGGCACAGGGATGACGTCAGAGTCTGCAGAGGGCTTTCTTTTATCATCAGACTCCATCATTTCTTGGTGGAGAAGGGAAAGGAAAAACATGGAGAGGGGTACTTCACCCTTTTAGCCAAACAAAGCAGCCCTGCTGTTGCTGCCCTGTATAAACTGCATCAGCAAGAATGAAAACATATAATCACACTCCAGCAAAAAACTGCAATAACAGGAAAAAGAAAAGGAGATAAAATCAACTGTTTGTTACCCTCAAGAAAACGTAACCAAGAGGGGGAAAAAACCCCATTCAGCACTTCATCAAGTACGTAAAAAAGGAGCAGCTGGGGTAACATGCTGAAGTGGGCTAATTAGGACACTTGGTGGTTGGTTCGCTGTTGTTTCAGTCTGACTGAGACAGTTTTAACGGTATTCTTGTGGGGCACACTTCACTGCAACATCACATTCTGTATATCCTGTAATAGCTGCTATTTCCGAGCCCTCGGTTTTCTTTAAATGATTTGGTTCAAACAGTGTCGCTTAATAGTCAGCCTCTCTGTTGCACTGTGCCCTTAGCTTCCACGAAAACAGTTTAGCCTTCCTGTTCCGTCCCTCCCTTCCAGCTTCCTCTCCTCTTCCTGTATGACTCAGTAGAACAAGTGAAAATCCCACACCTTCCTGCTTCTTCCGTTGTTTTGTGCCAAAGGCTGGGAATGCTGCGTTTCATGTGCTTGAAGTAGACTCTATAATTACTGCTGAGAAGAACCCCTGACCTCTGATCTGTCACGGTCAAGGTATCAAATTCTCCACGACAGGCATCAAATGCAACTGTATTTTCAACAGACAATCATTAATATTAAATATCTGATGGTGAATAATTATCCTTATCATCTCTAATCTACACATGGCATGAAGCAATTACCTATTTTAATGCTTACCAGGGTGAATCTTACAGTTAGTATTATTGCTTTTAAAATACATTACTTTTAAAACTGTAATTTGTGTCCATGTTTTTTAAAAGTTGTCACATGGTTTGTCCAGCTGATCCCAGATGCAAGGAGAAAACATCGAGAGAGCACAGGGAGACCAAATCTGTATCATGTATTCCATGTAATTTAAAGATAATCCATTTTGAATTTTAATAAAAGGTTTAAAGGCATACTTTGCTACTTTTTCATATTTTTAAATCTTTTCCTTGAGCCACTATGTGCTATTATGACCCTTTGTAGGGTTAATGAAAAGTCACTCAGCCACATCTGGTGCTTAGCTCTGGAATACCACGATTGCAACATCTCATTCTCCGGTCCGGTGCCCCGGAAGTCTCACAAAGTCACGTATCTCGCGAGGGTAGGCTAATCCAAAGTGGCTAGTTGTTATGCTAGCGCTGGAGTGTTTTTAGTTCATCATTCCTGATTTTTTTTTATCTCTCCCTGCTTGAACACAGCTGATTTCTTTGAAGGAGTAAATAACCGCTCATGTAGAAAGCAATGAAGGCTGAGGAGACATTTCAACAGTTAGATTTAGGTGTTTCTGAGCAGAAACAATGATGCTAATGTTTTTACTGCAGCGATTTAAAACGGACACCAGGGGGAGCCAAAACAAGCAAAACTGCATAGTATCCCTTTAAGAGAAAACTTTAGAATAGCGTCACCGTCTATACAACAGGAAGAAAGAAATTCAATGTGATGAAACACAATGTCATTTCAGCTTGTAAAACAAAAACACAATGGATGCAATGCTGGGTGCGTCATGTTTTTGTCCTGCAGACTACAATCGGTTCATTAAGATTGACTTATTATATATATAAATATATATTTAATACATTTTTTTATGGATTGAAAGCCCAATACTATTACTGGCTATATGGTTTTTGTAGTAATTTCAATTTTTGAGAATACTTTTTTGTAACTTTTTGACACTATTTTCCCCAAAATACCATGATTCTGTCTTTCATAGTGATGCATTTCTTCACAATTATCATGACACAAACTTTTAATAACGTTTCGTCCCTACATGGCACCTCTCTGACATCACTAATCAGTGACAGCGTTTGTCTCAAGTGCACAGGGAGCTTGTGAATTACAGCCGTCTGTGTTGCGCAGAGTTTCAGTAAGATTAAGTCATACATCTAAGGATTCATTTCATTTACATAGCGCTGTAATTCTTTAAGTAAAATCTCCATTTAAACGCCTTTCTTCTGGTAAACACTATTTATTGCCGCACGATGTCACATCATAACAGAAACAGATTTTTTTTTTGGGGGGGGGGCTAGCCTCAGCACGGAGGAACAAGGAATTGCTTTAAAAAATAATGTCACAAGGGCTTCTGTCGGCTGTGTTTTCTTTGCTTTCCCTTTTCCTCATTGGTTGCGTCAAGCAGTAGCATTCAAAGACAGGTGGGGTTGTTTACCTTGACACAGAGCTACTGCACATGTTCAGTGCCTCGGGGAGCTAGGCGAGCACACACACACACACACACACACACACACACACACACACACACACACACACACACACACACACACACACACTGCATTTCAGCTTTTCAGACCTTAAGCCGTTGAAGCAACTAATGCTTTGTACAGCACAACCCACAAACGCTGTAGCCTTGGCAGAATAAACAAAGGCAAGGTGTCCTTTATCAGGCACGTCAATGTCTGCACACAAGGAATCCAGAGAAGATTTACATTGTGGTTTGGAATATGGGTGTGCACTCAAATGCCTGAGAAAGTTTTTTTTTTTTTTTGTCAGAGATACATGTTGCTCCCCATTTTGGAACTTCTAAATTTGGGTTTAGGAGTGAGAATGTAAAGCAGAATTTAGTTCAAGGATCTCAAAAAAGCAGGTGATTTCAAAAATCTGCTGTAATCTCTTAGCATCTGAGCAATTTGCCAGTCCCCTCTGGCATGCCTCCACCCAGCTCGCTGTTTGTCTCACTTCCAACCCCCAAAACAAGCTGGGAAAGAATAAAGAGAAGCAGAAGAAAGGGTTGATTCCTGACACATAGGAGGTGACAGCGTGCATGTTATTCACTGGGATCCAACCTTTACTGTATTCCTCCTCTACAGGGCTCAGTGTGAATTAAAGCATGCAATCGTCACAGGCCACATAACCATACAAAAGCAAACAGTCCGCAGAAATTACACCCAAAAACATCATGCACGGTTTGTAACAACATGCAAATTCCTCTCACCTATTCACCCCTGTCAGGTTGAGCATGTTTTCTGAGAAATGGGGGAGACTTGTGCCAGCAAAGGCAATGAGGCTGGTGCAAATTACTTAATAGTAAACATAAGCTCAGGGATGCTTTCTGCAATAATAAAAAGTATTAACTCTTGCTTTAAGATGAATGGGAGGATAAAGGTGTGTCAGGTGAAATTGAGCATGCACAGGCAACAACACTTCAATAACCTTTTTATGCGTGGATAATAGTTAAAAGCCACCTTAGTGTATGTAAATCCCCAACTGTTGCACATTACGACAAGAAAAGATGCTCGTTTGTTGCTTTCATGTAGAAACCTGCCCAGTCCCTCGCTTTTATCACTCTCACTTACTCCCCTAACGCCTCCCATAGGCAGGCAGATGTTTCAGTGCAGTCATATTTAATCAACATCTTCACGGCCAACACAGGAATTTTAAGTCCTCTGCCGCAAAGCGCTTGGCTGTCACACTCTGGATAATTGTCTTAGATACCCTGATTCATTCCCCCTTCAACACTACAGAGAAGACAATGCTTGTGACTGACTGTGCCGCTCATGAGTAGAAATGTGAATTCAGATTTTGTGCTTTGCCCGACGCAACAATACGTCATCTACTTCACGCTAATAGCTTTACTTGTAGGTTTCTCAAAGATGCTGCCGTCATGTTTTACGTCTCGTTGACCATGACAGGGAAAGAATGATGTGTCCGTGTGGGCGAGCTGTTCAGGCAGTGCAAGCACAGGGCAGTAGGAAGTAAGAGTGGTGAAACAACACCTAACTTCCTCTACGATAACATTTACATGAGGTGATTAACAGTGACACTTATTTTTTTGGTTTAACCTGATATAGCAGAAATTGAAAAAAATAAAAAACATAAGCAAAGATATCATCCAAAAGGTCTGCTAAGGTCAAAATCGACAACAGAAACTATTACATCCATAAAGTGTTATTAATGGTTTTTCTCCAAGTGAGCCAGAACTGCTTATCCTCTCAGACTCTGCGGGGGCTTTATGACAAGACGCCTCCCTTCTTAAGTACCTTTTATCCCCTTTTTCCTACCGGCTTCTGTATGTGGATCAGTCATGTATTCATGCATAAACATTAATGTTATCCCAGAGGAGAATTCCTTTCCCCTGGCCTGGACACAATAAATCACCCTGGGCCAAAGTAAAGAGTCTGGAGCTGGAGGCTGGAGGACTGGCAGCGGAAACTTTAGTCTGAAACATTTCTACTGAGTACCTACACAAACCGAATGAGCATTTGAGTATATGGCAAGTGTACAGCTTTGCAAGAAAAAACTCATTTTGTTGTTTGACTTTTGACTCTGTCAACGCTGCTGGGAAACAAGACGCCGCAGTGAGCATCGCAAGGTTTGAAGTTGTGAGAGTTTCAAAGTCTTTCATCATCAATTTAGCACACTTTACTTTGGTCTATGACAGTGGAAAAAGTTAATCAAGAGGATGTGTGTGTACAAAAGAGACAGAACAAGATACAGAGCAGAGGAAGGGGAAGGTCTGTTCTGTTAGCTATCTAACTCAGGATTCAGGAATGAGTTTGGAGCTCCTTGTTTTCTCTTTTTCTCAAACCTGAGGACAAGTTAAGGCTCATGCGTCTATGCTTTTCATTCGGACGAGGCCACAGCTGAATGTAGAAATAGTAGCAATGATGCGAGCGCGGGTACCTACACGTCAGCGAGCCGGTGAGGGAAATCACTGCAGTGTTTTGCCTGCAAACCTAATGGAAGAAAATTCAACAAAATAAGCACAAAGGGAATTAAATCAAAGTAAATACGGCGACCTGCAGGATTTTACAATCCCTGGGTAAATAATCACATGAAGCAATCCTTTAAAAAAAATTACAAAATGCTTTGAAATAGCTGAGAGGTAATGGCCATAATAGGCCCCTTTGAGTTGAAAGTGGTTCTTGTTGTAATTGGACTGCAGTTTGTAAAGCGGGGAGGGGGGGTGGTAGCTGCCTTTGGCCGGGCTCCTTTATGGCACATGAGTTGAGTAGACAAGCAATGTCTGCACCCCTTTTTTCTACGGTAACCATGGTGACAGTGGCAGGCAGGGGCATCCTCATCACCAGGGGGCAGTGTGGGCAGCGCTACATGGTGTTGCCCACTCTGCCAACCCTGGGGTTTCATGTTACACACACACACACACACACACACACACATGGACACCGTGCAGTCACGCAAACAGCACATGTGCCACGCAGCCAAACCAAATGTAAATGAAAGCGGACACAAATGCATGCAGCCAAGCAGGAATTACACACATGCACGCTGTCATCTGCTCCTGACAGATGCCCCTTGGTGCTTAACAAAAGCCCCCTCCCACTCTGCCTCTCTCCCGCTCTCTTTTGTTGCTCACTTATTGTTGAGTTTTCCACCAAACAAAACTGCACATCCTCCCATGACACCAGCAAATTGATTATTTATGGTGCCAAGCGAGCTGACTTATAACTGACTTATATTCAAATATAAAAAAAAGAGAGACAATGCATTCATTCTCTTTAATGACTCTGAGGAATGTTAGTATTACTTTTAATTTTATTGAAATGTCTCAAAGATCTTCAGGATGTGTCAGTTAGCCTTAGATGTTGATGCCTGAGAGGAGGGAAGGCAGGTATAGCGATCAGGAAACCTACCAGCTGACAGTGTTTGGAGAAAAATAAATAAATCACAGGAGCCCTCATGGTTAGCTGAGGTGAAAGTCTGACTTCCAGTCGGCGTAAAGATCAGTGACAAACAAACAGCCTGACTTGTTATTCTACAGATCCTCATGCCAGGATTCCTGCCCTTATCGCTGGCATCGAGTAATTTTGTTACACGTGGTAAATATAGGAAGGCTTGTGACAGCAGACATCAGATAAAGTCTGAAAGTGCCCGAGCAGGGGAATGTGGAGATGGGCTGAATGCCTAAATAGACTGTTGTGTGAAGGAGAGAGGCTGATGATTGTGGCAGGCAGATTGAAGAACTGAAGAATGGCAGAAGCAAGGGATATTGTCCCATGGAAATGTGTCATGAAGGCAATGCTATTAACATCTTAATAAAAGCTTCCCAGGCCCTGGAGAGCCCTCGTCAGCAGACTGCCTTCCCTGCTCACACAGGGGCCTAAAGCCGCTTTTTGCAGCATACCAACGAGGAAACATTTAGGTTGTGCCAGTCCTGCATTGTGAGGGTGTTAGGTTTCCCCAAGGAGCAGCCTAAATGCCTATCCACAAACATGCACCACTAAATTCCTTTATGCCCCTTTCCCTCAACTTTCATTTACTGTTCATTTGTCCATCTGTTGGATTTAGTGGCCCTACAAAAGGCTTTGTTTCAGCAAGCTGGCAAGCCTTTGGGACAGCAGAGTGCACACTGGGGTTCAGTGCTAACTTGCTGCCATCAATAGAGAGAGCAGGATCTGGATCAGCCACAGTAGCACCAGGCAGAGGGAGGACTGGTAACCGTCCTCTGATGAGGCTGGCAGCAGCCTGTTTGGGAAGCACACAAGCAGCCATTTTTCTCGCAACAACGAGGAAACAAAACATCCCAACAAGAACCTACATGGCACTGGCAGAAAGAAATCCCACGACAGTAACCACGACTGTAGTGGAGTTTGCAGCATTTAAAAAGAGCCCAGGCTCACTGTGTACCATGAAAAATGAAATGCAGAGTGGCATTGATTTTTGCACCCTGTGCCATGTGTTGCTCATACTGGGCAAGCTGCGACTTAACAATGTAGTGGCCTGTAGTCATCAATTTAAAATGGTTTCAACGATTGAATAAGTCACTGAAGGCTACATGCACAGCTACTCAAGATGATGAAAATAGCAACGGCAGCATGACAAGACCATTAAATGTGGCCCTGTGGTGTTTTCAAACATCTGTTATTGTGTGGAAATTATCAAAGAGTGGAGTTGCAGCTTAGATCTATGGTATATGAATGTTTAAAACGTGACGGGTATGCATCTGGACCAGAGGATACACAGCAGGTATGCAGCTGATGGTGAGGGTGACCAGATTTAATGTTAAGTCATAATGTTGGTCCTAATACAAACCTTTGGATACATTTTCCTAGCATAACATTAAATATAATGTTTGCATCATGATGCAATACAGTGCGATACATATATAATACAATATCATATAATTAGATATGTTGCAATAATCTGACACAATGTGATGATTTGATACAATAGCCTACAATACAGATAACCTCATGAAACACCTCCTTTGTATTCATAAACAAATGGGAGGGGATCCTAAGATGATGCATCACAGTATTTCTGTAAAGATGAGCACAAAACGCCAGATGAACAAATCTTCTCTTTTTATGAATTGTAGCTTGTCAATGTCAGTGTGACACTGAACTTGTAAATATCCAAATTGTTTAAAATTGGGAAAGTTCTGCAGCAGCTTGAAAACAATTAGTACCTATTTTTTAAAAGATCCCCAAATGTTGATTTATTTAGCAGACGCACCTGATCTGTGTGAGCACCCGGAGGAAACCCACACATGCATGGGGAGAACATGCTAACTCCACGCAGAAAGGCCGCAGCCGGGATTTGAACCTGCAACCTTCTTGCTGTAAGGCAACAGTGCTAACAACTGCAACACTATGCAGCTCAAAAGGCTAAATATTGCATTTTATCACATAAAAAACAAATATTTTGTGTAGCACATCAATTCAGGAGGAAGGAAATGTATATTTTGCAGCACTGACCACCTTTCCTTTCTAAGCTTAAGCTAAAAATCATCCATGTAATTCAAGGTTTGTTCAGTTAGTCATACAGAGAAACGATTCAAGAAGGTCATAAACTCAAGTTGTTTAGCGAGCAGAGTCATGCTAAACACATAACAAGGAGAAAGCAGCCCTGACCCTCTGCTTTTCACCGAATCAAACCCTTCCTCCAACTAAATGTTGCCTTTGGCTGCAATTCCACTTGATCACTGTTACCACAGATCCCAATATTTGTGTATGCCAATTCTCACGTGCACGCGCTCACTATGAGTATAAATCTCTGATGCAAACATGTGCATAACAAGGCTGAGCGAGCAAAACGTGTGAGTGGGTCAAGGAGATTGAGATCTCAGTTGTGACAGCTGGACAGTTGAGAGGTTCAGATAAACAGCCTACAGAGAGCGAAGACGGGAGGCCAATTGTATTAAAACAAACAGTCAGTATTTGCACACTTCAGCAGATAGGAAAGAGAGGACCCATATCTATGCAAGTAACAGTTACTGAACTCACAAAAGCACCATTATCTGCATGTTTGTGAGGAAGCAAGAAGACAGTTGGCATGGAGGGGGTTTTTGCATGGAGGGTGGAGAGGGTGATCGGAATACAAACGGCTGAACACATTTGCAGGATTCACTCATTAAGAAATAGGTCAAGGATTCTGCCCGCATGCGTAGCGACTTGTCAAAATCTCTCAAGCTAAACTGTGGCGAGCCGTACTGCCTTAAGGGGGAATCCATAGAAGAGCAGGCAGCGTGCTGCGCAAAGGCTGGTGGAGACACAACACACAGATAAGAAGCAGCAACTCATTCAAAGTTTAAAATAATGGAATTCAGAGGAAGATCCTGTACAGGGGAGCGGCCATGTGATCCTGTTCTGACCCAATAATTAACACAGCTCATTGTTTGGTCTTCATCGATAGAGGACGCTCTTGAGCTGGCAGAGATTGTCGCAGATGCTGATGGTGGCGGTGATGATAGCTGTGACGACAGGCAGTCAAGAGCATGACACACTTTAAAAAGTCCAGAGGAGTAGTTCACCCCATAAGACAAACGATCAGGTTTCTACGCTTTAAAAAGTGTCAAGGTGATACTTCATGGGTCCTGCCTTGAGTTAGATCCATCCTTTAACTAAGCCACAGCTCTACAGTGAAATAATACATGACTGAATATTTTCCAGGGGTAAAATTTGGTAATCCAAGGAAGACTTATGCAAATCACTCTACAGTAGTAATAGGAGCATATTAAACAGATAATACTGCACTGACCACACAGTGTAACAGTACCTCCAATAAAATACCTCAGTTTGCTACAGTAGCACAAAGTAGAGAAACAAAACCTCCATAAGTCTGATCAGTCAAGGCACTTTCTCTTCAGCTGAACCTCATCGATTGGATGAACATGTGATGTTGAGGTGCACGAAAGCCTGTCTTGGACAGAGCGACTTCAAAGGCATCCTTTGCAGAAAGGGAATTATTTAAAAGCAGAGCAAACTCTCTGCATTTTATTGTTTCAGCTAATTGAATGCGTTAACAATAGCAAATAAAAAAAATTAGGAGTTATAAAAGCATTTGAGTGATTAAAGGTTGTAGTACGACCACAAAATAACAAACAAACTAAATGAGGGGAAAAACCCAGGGCGGTGATTCTTTGTAGCAGGGATATAACAGTTGCTGAAAAGCCAGCTGGTCCGAGAGAGCAGCAGCGCGCTCACAGAATGCCTCTTTTTCATTATTAGATTGGAGTTAATTAGGTGAGCATAATCAGCCTGTTATAATCAAACCAATTCTGAGAGCTGGTTTGTTCTTCCAAAGGCAACAGCTTCCCTCCCTGGCAGTTACTTTGGGGGGGTCAGAGCGCTGTTTCACTATGAGATGGATATTAAAATAATTGTGTGCAAGGGTCATGCTTTAAGAGGCGTCCAAAAATGTGATTTAGCTAAGAAGGAATGGGTTTTGATTGCAAGGGCACCGGGATTAATATGCTACCCATCAGCCGTGGCAGATGTAAGTCATTTTCATGCAAATGTGAGGCAATTTTCTACTTAAGACAACATTTATTTTCTTTAGAGTCACTGTCGTGGGTGCTCGCTGGGGCACTGGCAGTCTGACAGAGAATGAAGATTTGTAGGTGTCTGGGATGCCAGTTGGTAATACATAAATATACAAATGGGACAGACGTTTGATAATCTGATCTAGATTACTGACCTTGCGGGGGCCAAATTGCAACATAAGCGAGTGTATAAAGTGTTATTAAAAGGTCTGGCAGTCATTCTTACTGTGAACTGATGGATCACTTGTTGCAGAGAATCAGGTCCAGGTCATATTATTTTTAAAATGTGTGGGTTGACTGCAAATCCAGAGGACTTTGAGTCTTTTCTACGCAGGTCAACATGTCAAAATCCAGGAAAAAAAAAACAACAAAAAGACTAAAATAACTGATGGTCAGTTCATGAAACCCTCTACTGCAAGACGTGAGGACCAAAGGAAGTCTCATCTCTGCAGAACCGACTGGAGATCAGTGAATCCAGTGCAAAAGAAGACGAAACTGAACATAAAGGTCTGACATTTGCAGATGAGATTTCTACTGTAGTATTGTTGGTTATTTGAGAGCCGGAGTGGAGTGAGTTGTGACACCGATACAGTGCAGCTGAAGCGGACTGCCACCTTCCCAAAGCCTGCAGCCTGAGATGATGAATGTCTCTTCCCGGTTGTGTCTCCGCAGTGTCAGAGAGAGGCTGTTTGAGGCAGTCATCACGTCACAAATATATGAGAATCCTGCAGATATTCTGCCCCCTTGTTAAAAAAAATTTTTTTTAATGCACATTTGTCCTAAACGAGCACTCACCTCTTCATCTGATCTGGGTCTCCCGGTTGTCCGGTTTCAGCGCGCCTGCTGTCCTCTGGATCCCAGCTGATGCGCTCACATCCACAGCAAGAACGCGTCCAAAGCTCTATCAGGACAAAACGTCTTTCGCTTTTTGTTTTTTAAAGGAAACCCGTTGATTCAGTGCTTCACGTTCCTCTAATGAAGCCTGTCTCTGCGCTGACGGACCTGTTAAAGCGGTGGCGTCATTCATTCATTCAACCGGAGACCTTGACTCTCGTGTCTAATTGTGGATGCAGCGCGTAAACTTCACGGCGGAGAGGCGCCCCGTCACCGTCCGAGCTGACCTCCCTGATGATGATGAGGATGGTAACTTCACCGGACCGCGTCGGTGCGGCGGCGCATTCCTCCGGTTCGGCACGCTGCGTCCTCCTACGGTGAGCGAAGGAGCCTCCAAGCCGCGGGCAGGCTCGCCATCATCCGCCGGGGGAAGAATTTCACAGCGTCGGTTCAGACCCGCAGCGTGGCTCCTTCTCCCTCACAAGGCTCTGCCGGACTCCCACAGGCTGGCAGCTCCATCAGACTTACAGTAACGTGTGTGTGTGTATGTGTGTGTGTGTGTGTGTGTATGTGTGTGAATGTGTGTGCGCGCTGCTGCTGCCACTGGCACGCTGCGCGTTTGCGTTTAAACCCAGCCCACTCACACTCCAGCTCGTTAACCGTTTCCGCCCAAAAATATTCATGGATACATTAATAAAAAAATATTAATCAATTAAAAAAACTTCACACTTTACTGGAATAAAAGCTCAATGAGGCTCTAAAACACATCCAGACTTTACACTTAGAGGGTTTTTTTTTTTTTTTACAAACATTTGAATGAACATTTGCAGCAGACAGTCCTGACAAATTCTAAGAGAAACAAAATGAATCCTCCAAAGTTTTTTTTATTTCTGTTTAAGAGGTTAAACCTCTCTTTATATTTAAAATCCTAATATTTAATAAATCCCATTAACATAAAACTATTTAAATTAAATGAACGTTTTAAAAAGGACACATTTCTTACCCATCACAGGATTTTGTCCTCACAGCACACTCTGGATCCAGTCTGTGACCGGCTGCAGTCCAGCTGTTTCTATTAGAACACTGCCATCTATAGGCCAAACTCTGAACCTCCTCCTGCTTTGTCTCCCTCTCTCTCACCCTTCCTCACGCACTTCTTCTCCAGTCCTTACAGCTTGTTTCCCCCTGGGTTTGACCACTCTCCTTCTCCGATGGCAGCCCTGGAGATAATAAAGGCAGCAACACAAAGAGTTTTCTCAAAGCCGTTTGTCCAAAAAATGCACAAATGCATCATGACATTAGGTGCCTGACAGCTGGGGGCAAACATTTCAATCAGGGGACTGAAGAAATTTCAAGTAAGTCTGCATTACACACTTATCAAAGGAAGCATGCATAAGCTGTGCACAAAAGTGGCTCTGTCTATTTGCTGGAAACAGTTTCATCAATTTGTTTGTCAATTTTAAATTCAAAAGAATAAAAATACTTTTGCAAAATCTGCCTCCAGCAATGCATTTACTCCATCGGCCTACAGTGATGTGAAAAAGTATTTTAATCTTAGAGATTTCTGTTTTTTTTCATTAGCAAAAATGCCAGTATCTAATTGATATATGATGCAATTTTCAAATGATGACTTTATTTATTAAACAATCTATAACACAGCCTAATATCAAGTCTCCATAGTGACTCTCTAATGTCTCTGTTGAGGAATCTTTTCTCACTTTTATAGAATCGTTTTAACTCAGCCTCACTGGAGGGTTTTCCAACATGAGCAGCCTGTTTAAGGTCAAAGGTCAGACATTCTTCTTCAGGATTTTCAGATAGACAGCAGAATTCATGGTTCCATCAATTACAGCAAGTGGCCCAGGTCCAAATCAGACCCAGACCATCACACTACCACCACCACGTAGATATGACAAATAGTTAATAGCTTCCTGAGCATCCTTTATTTGGAAAACTAGTGTTGTTAACATACAGGACTGATGAGCATACAGCTAGTCTGAGTACAACTAAGACCAAAATGTGTTGCTGCTATTTTAAAATGGCTTGTGTTTGCCGAAACAGGAAGTGCAGATTGAAATAATCCCTCCTGGTCCCGATCAGGGACTGGTTCAATGTTATCTTTACCGAGCAAATGCCCGATGGCCAGTCTGGATGGTGTCCTCTATGCGGACTGCGATGGGATCGTGCCGGTCGATCCAGACATGATGCCTCCTTACTCTGGACACAGGTATGTCTGCGGGCTCCACGCACAGCACCTGATCCTCTGGGCTGAACGAATTATTGGTGGGGATGCAGCGTTAGTTCTGCACCCTTGGATCCAATTATTGGTGGGGACACGTCACCTCTGTCCATGCCAAATCTATGCCTATGCACCACCATGTCTGACTGTTGGAATTGATTATGTTTGTCTAAAATACAGAGTTAGTTTTAGTCCTGATGGAATGGGACACACACTTTTCAGGAAGTTCTATTTTTGTCTTATCAGTTAACAGAATATTTCCTTAAAACTCTTGAGGAGCACCAAGGGTTGGGGATGACCTTATTATTATTATTATTATTATTATTATTATTATTATTATTATTATTATTATTATATCCCATGATGCCTTTTTGCCCCATCTCCATCTTTTCTTATTGTTGATTCATGATTTAGCTTTAACTACGTGAGGCCTGTAGTTCTGTGGATGTTGTTCTGTATTCTTTTGTTCTAGAATGTGTTGCTTTTTGAGCTTTTAGCCTTCATGCTGTCAGACAGTTTACATTAAAATGATTTCTTTACTCTACAGGTCTGGCAGTAACCAGGCCTGAGTGTGGCCAGTACAACAGAACTGAGTCTTTCAAATAATGTGGTTAATAATTTTTTTACAAGGTTTAATAAAATTACTAACAAAAACTTTTTCACATCTTGGTTTCAATAGCTTTTTTTTTACTTAATAATTGAAATACTTAGAAAATTGTATTTTGTGTTTGTCTGACACTAAACTTTGTTTGCTGATCTGAAACATTTAAGTGACAAAACAGGAAAAAATCTACATGAATCAAAACGTATATACACACTTAAATAGCACTATGGACTTCTTCATTTTCATCATCAACCTAACTCCTTTTAAATACGTAGTTATGAGCACATAAACACAAACATCCCACTTTCTTGCACTTACTATTTGTACTTTTTGTTGGGTTATTATAAAAGTAGGCTATCCGCATTCTCTGATGCATCAATAATGCAGAGCAGGGGAAAGGGAAGCCAGTTGCTGCCATCAAAAGTATTGCAAAACTGCCAGAAGGAAGAAGATGTGGAACAACCAGTGTAAGTACACTAAAAGCACAGCGCCCACTTAAAGACAGGGTCAATAGCTGGAGGGCGTCCATATTGGAATTCCACAACACTGCCTCTCAAATGGATCTTAGTCAACTCTGGGCAGCAGGGGTAATCAAATGCGGACTTTTTTAATCCATTACTCATGACCCTGTTTGGAACAAGCCGTGACTCCTCTGATTGGAACATAACTCAATTCATATTGAAAGAGCAAGTAGCACAGAACTGTCTGGAAGAGGTTTTTGCCAGTATTGTGCAGAGAAACATGATGAATTAATTCATTTTGCAAGGAAAAGCTAAGGTTTTACCTGCTGTATGATTGTATCAGTTAGGCTTTAGTTTAAGAGACACATTGACTAAGGATGGAAAGGTAAGAGTAGCAAGGAAGAGTAAGGACTATAGAAGTTACTATATCAGCAGACAGTCTTAGCTTTTACTCACCTGTGAATCACTGTTGGTTTTGTGGCCTTTTTGTTCATTTAATTTGATTTTTCAGCCATTTTGAAGTGTATATCTTTGTAAAGGTTATAAATAATTATTATATATGTTCCTTAACAGCCTAAGTTCAGAGAAATAGTGAACATTCCTCATGACAGATGAGATACTCCAGCCAAAGCAAAGTGAATTACTTCCATATTAAAACAGCTCCAATCTCCAAAGTTTCTTTGCAATGGAGGCAAAAATTACTGTATAAATAATACATATTTGTAATTTCACATTACAGGTTTGTCTAGAAGCATAACAGCAGCTCCAGACACCTGGATGCACCAGAAGTGCTATTCAGGTGTCCGGCAATCACACATCAAATTCTCAAAGTTTCTTCTGAAAGAATCATGTGGTGTGAAATTGATGGCAGTGGTCATGTTTAAAAAATTATATTTGCATTACCTGCTGTGAAATTCATTAGTTTGAAGCTGTTTTAAGATGGCAGCATTCCTATTTTGGATTGGATTCATTCCATGTTCACAAACTAAAAATGGCTTGTCCACCAACTTTGCATTCCATTGCAAAAACTGCTATAATTTAATTGTTTTTGCTCATTTAAAAAATGCTTGCATGCACTGTAGGCACCACAGTTTGCTGCAATATTACATTTATAAATAACTGTAAAAGTCTTTGTAAATAATCATGTAATGCCAGATTCATGGTGATGGAAAGGTTTTTACAACGTTATCAAATTTAGGAGACTGGAGTCCTTTCACATTAGCAGCAATACACTTTCTCCTGTACATCTACAACAATATTTTCCCAAATAGTGAATGCTCAGGAAGCTATTTACAACAGGTCAGATGGTAATAATTTATAACATTTACACAGTTCAATATAGCTGAAACACCTCTTTAAGTGCCTTAATCTGACACAAAAAGTCAATAAATATCAGCATGTTTATGTAACTGACTGGTGCTCATGTACAGAACAGGATCAAACCCACAGGTCTCTGACACAGCACCAAAATCACACAGTTTCTCTGCTATTTTCAGCCATGACACCTTTCTGCTCACAGCATGAAATCAAAGCCTTTACTGTTGGTCACTGAGATGTCGCTAAATGGGAAAACCACTGGTCCAGTTTACATTTAGAACCTAACAAACTAAGATACCCTGCAGAGCTAAAGTCCACACGAGCTCCTGGTGGATTTATGACATGCAGTATTCATCCCTAAATGTTCAGTGTTTTGCAGAGAAGAAGAGTGATGGAGGCGAGTGTGATTCCAGATAGAAGGGGGGTCATTTGTGGGAAAGAACCAAACCTAATTGTGGGAATATCAGTTCAGTGAGCAAATGAAATCGTGGTCAGGTGGACGGTTGTGCACATTACTGGGATTTAGGCACCCAGCGCTTATTTGGAGTGATGTCCTGCAGCTTGACTGTTATGATAATCAAAGTGCTCACATGCAATGACTTCATTCTATAATGGAAGATTTTTAAAAGACCTTTTTGATGCCTTTAATTTTTTTTTACCCTTCCAGTATATTTGAAGATATGATGGAAAGTGGCAACCTGTCCACTCTACTGAACCTCCATTTCCTTTCTTCTCTCACCTGAGTAAACAATCAGTCTGAGCAGAGAGGAAAACACGTACCAGGAAACAATTAGATGAAAAAACAAACCATGAGTCATAATGCCAATGAATTGTTTTCCAGAGCTAAATGTCAATTATAACATTTCTAATAACCAATTGGAGTTTTTTTTTGTTGTTGTTGCAATCATTCATGCATTATGCATTAATTCACTCATTCCAATAAACAAGGTTATTAGTTGTTTATGGAGCATGACGACAAAAAATAACAGATCCACATTTTGTGAAAGCACGCATTGTGTGCATCAAACATTGCATACATGTGTTTTGATCCTTTTATGTGCAAGAATTTAAAAGTACGTATTTTAAGGTTTGGTTACCGTGTCTTAGACAAATATAAATGTATGTGTAGATGTGACAGGATCTTTGTCTGATTCAGCCCCACTGCTCAGGGAAAACACGTTTCCATGGAATAAAGTAGCACAATATACTTATATTAGCAGCAAATACTTCCAGTGTGTGTGGTAAAGGCAGGAAATTACTTTTAGCCTTCAATAAATGCCTGTATGTCAGAATATTGTTGCTAAACTTTATCATGGTGGCAAATTTAGCCAGAATTAAGGAACATTACTCAGCAAGATCAGTATTTAGACTAAACAAACACACTACTATATTTATTTGAGTGGTTAAATGGTTGAAAAATCCCCCAAAACTATAGATAATCCCAAGATTCATTGCTTTACTGTTGAAGTTATGAGTCATGAGAGTTTTAAACGTTTAACATCTTATAGCAGCTAGCTGTGATGCAATCAGCAAGTGAATTCTCACTGTCAGCTACTACGTATTTTGTTTCTATTCTCCTCTATAACATTCCTTTAGCTAATACTGCTGTTGTTTACACTTACACTCATGGAAGTTTTGTGCTGCTGTCTATGTGATGTTACTGTTGAGTTAAGTTTAACACCATTCACTGGGGTCTGCAGCCTCAACATCTTCACAGAAATGAAACAACTTTAACTACATACGTAGATAAAAAACACTAATTTGTAGTTTAAATTTTCTTGTTAAGTTGTTAAAATCAAATGATGTTAGAACAACAAAACTAACAAACATATAGACACGAGTTGGGTGTTTCAAAATAAGATCAACCAGAGGGTCTTCTCACCTACAGTTTGGTTCCCCTGGTCTGAATCAGCTCATAAATATGTTCCTTTGTAGCTCTGTTTTCTGGTTTGGATTTTTGCACAGAGAACATTGCAAACAAACCAAAATGTGTCACTATAAACAAGGTGAGAGTGTTCAGTCTGCTGATTGGTCAATTTTGTCTGGAGGCAGGCCTATCAGAAGTAAGCTGCAGTCCGGAGTATTTTTTATGTATCAACGTTTTATAAATGTTTTAAATTATAGTTCAGTTTGAATATTTGATATATGGGAAGGGCTTCACAGCATTTGTTATTCTTCTGAAGCTCCTCCTCCTTCCACCCATAGACCCTTTTGAATTCTCACTGAACACAGAATTTTTTAAGCCAATAGAATTCAAGTTTCTGCATTGTTGGCTGTCAGTTAACATGCATGTGCATCGAGCAAACCTGTAAAGGTGGGGCCATGCACAGGATGCTCCGTGTCTTCCTGTTTACAGTCAGAACAAACTTCTGCTAAAAGGTTAGACATTCCGGGCTACCGAGGGCTACTTCAACTTCAGAAAGAAAAACAAAGAAAAGTCTGGTGACTAAACTTGGCGAAAAAGGCATTAGAGACCAGAGTGACGCGCATGCACAATTAGAGGTGGGATTAGAGGGAGCAGGAGGGGGAGAAGGGGTGTTATAGGAGGGTCTATGGGACATTAGATTTTTTTAAATTGTCTCTCGCTCAAATGCTCCAGACAGCTTTAAGGTTCTGAGTTCTGAGCCTGAACAACATGGTCTCAACCCTCTACGAAAGTCGTTTTCTGAACAGTTTGAGCTCATCAGTAAATCAGAGCTGACAAATCTGCCCAAATATTAATGAGCCAACAAATCTCATTGTTCATCCAATCAAGCAATTAGTTCATTTTTGACTAGCTAGGAGCTACTAGTAGCTGGTGTTTGTGTGCCTTCCACATCCCAGAACACATACCTAGCTACAGGAAAGCATTTGACTCAAACCTGCAGTGCACACGTGGTAGTTTTGTCAGATTGAATTCACACTACAAATTAACTGACCTGGAGTTTGTTTGGAACCGAGACCCCGTCCCCAAAGCGTCTCGGTATGGTTGTTTTGTTCCATACCTTAGTATGATTATTGTGTTCACACCTGCATTAGTGAACTACAAAATGGACCAGGGCCTGATTTAGAAACAGACTGGACAATAAAATTGTCCTAAATGTTGTGATTACTTATTATACTAATAGAATATAGTTGAATTTTTGACCAGGCATAGAAATAATATCAAACATGTCATTATCAAAAAAGAATCAAACCCCATAAAAATAGACTTTTGATGTTCATCTACCTGACAGACTAGTGTTACAAACCATCCACAGACTTGCAGCAAATATTAGCTTCATTATGTCATGTAAAGTAATCCTTACATGTACTATTTTTGCAGATGACATGATATTGTGTATGATAGAAGCAGGTACCATAATGTGCTTGTTTCTATTCAGTTTGTGGTCCTACAGTCCCCTATACTAAGTCTATAAATGGCCCTCTGAATAAAAACATTGACCACCTGTGGTTTAGGTCCTCTTCACTCGGTTAGCTTAAGTTGGGTGTATGTTTATTATTTTATTAAAAAAGCAATCCAAATACAAATGTGTTGCAGTTTAATGCAACAGAATCTTTGCCCAATTAAATTTGTGTGCCATTTAAACTTAGTCCATTACAGAAATTCACCACTGGTGTTTTCGTCCCACAGTGCACCTGTAGTGGGTACCAGATACCCAGGGGACTACTGAGATGCAATAACCAAATGCAAACACCTTCACTCTTACTCCATTCTATCTGTAACAGTCCTCTGATGGAGCTGCAGTCCTCGCCCCACACCGAGAGGAAATGTTTAGCACAAGAAGTCAGTATAGCAGCAAGATGAAAATTAAATCCAACTTCATCCATTCCAGTGCAAATGTTCTCTGCCAGTGTTCAATAAACAGGTCTTATTGCAGTGATTATGTTTGATGTCACATTTTTAGAGAAATAGAAAAGTTCAAATGAAGGCAAAAGCACCCGGTCTGTGAGCCAAACGTCTTTTGTTGTGGGATTTTCTCAAGCTTGTCGGAGTTTATCTGTGGGCAAACAAAATTAAAACTGCAATTAATTTCCACAGAGATGCAATCACAGGAGACAACATGCTCTGATGTATCTGCAGAGAGAGGCATTGTATGAAAATCTTTTTTTTAATCATTGTTTTTTGCCCTTGCTTGGAGGCATTTCATGAGCTGCGGGCTCCGGCTGTAATCTCACACATCAGACATCAGCGGCTCACGGACTCTGATGCCATCGGAACGGAAACGCGTGGAAAACGCCAACAGAGAGAGAGAGAGGAAGTAAGAAAGAGGCAAAAGTACAGACGGCCTATCTATCAGCACATCAGTGCCACAATTGAGCTGTCACATAAGATGAATAATGATGATATAAAAACAACAAAAACAATTAAGCACTTTGCGCTCACAGCACAAACTAATTTACACTCCGCCTCTTAACTGCAAGGTGAGCAAAATTCTAAGCGCTTTACAAAGTGGGGAGCCTCCGTTTTTGTTGTTTATTTATTTTTCCTCATGCACAAAGGCAGCCAGTATGTACACATGGATGCTCATGGCTACGTTTGTGCACACGCAGCATGGAGGCTGGTGAAGGGGATGAGAGTGAAAAATAGCAGAAGAGAGAAAACGAGCAAAATTCCTCTTACAGTGCAAAGCATTTCCATTAGATGGTGGACTGTTTTAATAAGATGCTTATCAGAATGTGAATCTCAGGGAATTGCTGGCTATCTATTTATTTATTTATTACCAGGGTTGCTCGTTCTTTTCTCGGCTCTTGATAAAGCATTTTGTTTTAATTAGAGACATTTCCACACTCCACCAGGGATGACCTCTTATTATTGTGAAGTGGGCCCGCTTAGCAGAGCAAGCAGCCAGGAACGAGCTCCTCCGTGCATCTCAATCATTCCTCATCCGCGCTCATCTCGGGGGCCCCGGACCAAATCAAAGGAGGCACTATTAAGCAGAACAAAATTGTTTAATGCAGTAATCTCCCGCATATTTTTCATTGCTTCCCCCCACATTTGCAATTGAAAATGAAACATGCTGAAAAATATGATGCATTGTTTTGCATACTAACAAGGGACCTTGGATATCCTTATCCTTCACGGTTATGGAGGAGCGGATGTGTGCTGCAGCGACTAGAAACACGTTTTCTGACTCATGAGTATAAAAGAATGACTTTATCTGTAGTGTCTAAAGAAGCAGAGGAGAATCCTGACTACTGGATGTGCTGGGTTACATTATTGTTCCTCCTCGGCTCATTGTTTGAAACTGGCAGTTCGCTGTGCTGAGGAGCGTGTTTCCTGAAATGAAACATGATTTTGGGCTTTAGAATCCCTGCGAAGCAAGGAAAGAACAGCGTACTCGATCACTGAGCAGCATCTGCTACTTTTTGCTTTGCGTCAATATAAAAACAGATGACTTATATTTAGCCACCAGCTGTACATGAGTGAGGGAGAGACACTGCCAGATACATCAACAAAATATTTCTTGGATGGCAGCCCAATCCGACATGGACTGATGAATATCTTTGACTAAGAGAAGCCCATGCTCCTCTCACCTAATTTCATTTGGTCACTTCCAGCTGAAGTCGAAGAGAAAGATAGATGGAGGACAAAGCAATTATTTCCACCAGTACATGCCATCACACTTGATCCCTTTGGTAGGAGAGGAAGAGGGCTGTGAGGGAGAGGATGACACTGATTAGAGCTTACCAGCAGCTTGAGACCTGCTCTGCCTCAGACGGGGATTTAGATCCGCCCGCCTGTCTGTCCGTAAGGTATCATGCAATCAAAGAGATACCTTAATCCAACTTGGCCTTTCACGTTGGTCGCCGGATATGAAATGTAAATGGGGGATCCAAGATGTCAATGGGCAAATCCCAGCATCCCAGTCTGATTTAGTCATGTCACAAGCCGAGAAACAAAAACCGAAGGACTACGTATCAAAATCAGGTTGTTTCAAACAAACAGTCCCATGCACATTGGTCACTATATGGTGCACTTTCACCTTCTAAGATGTCTCCGTGTATTTTAAAGGTTTAGCTTCAATTCCATTTTTTAAGTTTAACTTTCCTTTTGGCAGACCAAACCAGACAGCATTGTATAAAATAACGTCTCGATCATCACAGCTAACAATGAAATGGCCTTAATGGTTACTATAGTAACATCTCCTGCTGTTACTATTACCCTTTTAAAATCAATTTACAGTTAAAACCAATAATTGGTGACAGGAATATTTTAAAGCTTTTGAATGTCCAACAGACGCCGCGTCCCAGATGAGACGGCGGTGAGAGACCACTGGGAGTGTTTAAGCCTCCAGAGACCAAATCTGCAGTGTGACTAATTTAATTCTATTAAAGTGTTCAAAGAAGTTCTTTTTTTTCTATGATAGTCTTCCCATCTGCACAACATGAGGAAAGAACGCTGATGTAATGACAACAGAACGGGTCTAACAAGTTGTCTGCTCTCTACGTTCCAGCTGATGCTAAATCAGCTGTTTTAGTCTGCTGGGGTCCCTAAAATGATGTGTATTTTACCAGTTTTATACACGGCTTGAATATTAGAATCTTTTATTCTAACTGAAGGTTATGGGTGCTCATATACTCGATGTAACTGCTGTAATAAGAGGCTGCTTGGTTTAACAAGTCTGACCACAATCAAGACATAACTTCCTTTAAAAAATCATCACAATTAAAGCCCTAGGTGAATGCATGTGTTTAATAAATTAATAATAAAAATAATAACTTTAGATAAATGGAGAACCCAGATCTGCTGCTGGTTACAATAAACGTGAAGCAATTGCAGTTTGTAAAAGTGCTTTCTGCATATTTCCGAGACATTTTTAAAATATAGTGATGATATCATTATCCTTGGTACATTTGATCACAACTGTGTCATCCCTAAACAACAGCTTCAATCCGTCATATCTTCACCAAATAAATAATATAACTCAGATTAATTCAAAGTCTCATTTCTCAAACATTAAATATTCACCGCTGAAATAACCAAAGCTCTACCAAATGTATCCTGTAGGAGTTCCAGGCTATCATTACCCATAAAAATTACATTAAAAATGTACACCTTGCCCGAGGACTGCCTTTAAAATTCCACATCTGTTCTCCCAAAGACATTTCAGAGACGCATCCCATTCACAGTGGGTTTCACCGAATGCATGCTGAGCAGGTCTGACTGTACCACAAAACGCAGTGAAATGCACATCAATTCAAACACGCGCAGAATAAACACTGTGATACGCTATGAATGAATCAAACAGAAAGTGGTGCTTTCAGAGTTCTGTAAACAAGGCTGGAAATGAATTTTTGGACTGAGAGTTGCTGTGGCGCTGAAAAGAGAAAATATTAAATATCCATACTTGGATTGAGAGTCTTTTAACCTCTCCAAAGACTTTGAGGGAGTACAAAGCAGGAGCTGCAAGTTTGTTTTTTTTTAAGATTGCTAATATTTTGAATTTTTGAGAGATGGAGGCCTCTAGTCACACAAACCCTTAGATAAAGAACAACAGTCCTTGTCCTTTATGTGGGTAAATAAAGGTCACCTTGCTCTAAATGCACCTTAAAGACATTCTTTGCAACTTTTTCATATTTTAAAATCTTTTCCTTGAGCCAGTATGTGCTAATATGACACTCATTAGCTGTTCCAATACCCCGGAAGTCTCACAAAGTCATGTATCTCGTGAGGCTAACCGAAAGTGGCTAGTTGTTATGCTAGTGCCGGAGTGTTTTTAGCTCATGATTCCTGCTTTTTTCAATCTCTCCCTGCTTGAACACAGCTGATTTCTTTGAAGGAGTAAATAACCGCTCATGTATAAAACTATGAAGGCTGAGGAGACATTTCAACAGTTAGATTTAGGTGTTTCTGAGCAGAAACAATGGTGCTAACGTTTTTACGGCAGTGATTTAAAACGGACACCAGGGGGAGCCAAAACAAGCAAAACTGCATAGTATTCCTTTAAGTTATTTTTGATGATCAAAACCAACCTTGATTCATGCCAACTAATCTGACAAACTAATTCCACAACAATGAAAATGGCAATAATTAAATACTTAGTTTTCAGAGAAATTGATGACAGAATCCCTGAGTATTTATACATCTAAATTGTACTTCAAATTAAAAGCCCAGCATTCCTTCAGAGATCCACCACCACTTCTCATCCTAGAGTTTCAAAATATGATCTGAAAATGATCATCTCAAGAAAATATGTCTTCACTCAATGCTTGTAAATTTGAATGAGTTAAGCCATTTTGTACTTGCTAAGAATTGTTAGCAGCAGCAGCCATCTTGAATTGGATTGACTTCAAAAGTATGTCAGTTGAAGATAATCATCCATCGGTTGCTTTCTGAGGGTGTCACTTACATCCATTCAGTGGGTAATGAGGTATTTTATTGAGGCCTGGTTCACACAGCATTGTCAGAAGATTTTCAAAACATGAGAGACGATAAAAAATAAAAATCAGAGATTTAGCAGTTCTGGTGCTACAGAGTGTGGTGTGTGTCCACACAACAAAGACAACACACCACACATGAACCGATATTTCACTCGTGAACATTCCCATGTCAGATGGGGAATCTCACAAAACCTCTCGAGATCAAACTCGACTTCAGAATAAACAAACATTGCACGCTGAGATATTGGGCCAAAACAATCCAACGTGTTGCATATCCCTGATTTGTGATTGGAGCGGTCCTGAAATCCTTCTGAGCAGATCAGAGCACTCTTAACACCCATATGGCAGGAATATCTGATTAGATCATTTTTAGAGCCATTACGGTAATCAGGGTGTCCTTAAGATTGTCGAAAAGGAAGAAATGGGTCAAAAATCTGCATAATTATCTTGCTTAGTGCAAATATCTTACACAATGAGCAGCATTCATTGACTCTGATGAGAATGACTCTAAAGTATGACAACATCTCATTTTGCTCAACCTGTAAATTTATCTAAGTTGAGAGATTTTTGTTATCAATGATCAAGTAGCCATGGCAGACATCTTGAATAGGATCATCTCCAAAAGTTAATCAGTTATGATGTACACTTAACACAGACTTTATTCAAGTTTCATTGGAATACAAGAGGTGGTTTAGGAGATATTATGCTAACAGAGAAACAAGGTTTACTAAAAGAAAATGTTTGACAAAACATTCTGTCTGAAACAGATCTGAAACCGAGGTCTCGTGACCAGTTGGTGCTCAGAGTGCATTGGTGTTGATTCTAAGCTGCTAACACATCAAACCCCAACGCAACATCTGTAGAATAACTAGATTTTAGACATTCAGAAAGTTTCATCAAACCTGTTCAGTGACTCATGACATTTTGCTAATGAACACACACACGCACACACACACACACACACACACACACACACACACACACACACACACACACACACACACACACACACACACACACACACACACACACACACACACACACACACAGCTTTCAGAGGTGGGTGACGATGATGACTCACCTTCCTCACACTTCCAAAACATTCAGCTCTTTATAATATCTGACTCTCAACATCAGGGCAGAAAAAACTATACTTTCTGTTTTTAGGAGTCTAACACCTGACTCAGTTTTATATTTTTACTTCCTCCTTTTCACAGTGGGATGTTTTTCACATGAAGCTGAGACCAGTCCAGCCCTTCTGAGGTCTCGGTACTGTCACTACTTCAGTGCAGCCTGTTGCCATGAGGCTCCATCGCTGACGGCAGGAAGTCTCTATAATTTCAAAAGACAGGCCCCATCAGCTAATATCCTCAGTCTTGTAAATATTACATAGTGAGATCTTTGTTTTTTCAGGACTATAAATAGGACCAGTGATTTCTGCTGTAAAATCTCAGTGATGGAGAAGTTTCTGGATTGTATAACAGTGAGTCAACTTTACTCCAGGCTGTATTTTTTGTGTGTGTGTCAGCTTTTGATGCAAGCTAATGTTTGCAAATATAAATAAACTGTTACAGCATTGGGGACTGTCTTTCTTCTTTTCAGAGCAGCAGTATAAAAATTTAATTTTTTTTAAACAATTAGATGAGCTTGTTTGGCTACAATAAAACATTTAGGATGAAATCATGCTAACAGAGAGCTCGAACAAAACCTCACTGTAACCTCCTCAATTCAATATGTGCATCATTTATTCTGTAATGATAAATATTCCCCATGTCAGCGCCTTAAAGCTTTCATATTTATCACTTCTGAAACCCCTCTGCTCCAGCTCCATGCATGTGAACGATGTCTGAATCCAGCTGTGTTAAATCACATCTGGATTCTGCTGCTGCAGCTCTGCACCTCTCTGACTTGAGGGTTAATGAACTTTGAATGAGCCGTGCAAAGAAAATATTATGTATTCATGTTTGAATGATGTGCACAAAAGCAGCCTTGAATTGTTTAATAAGACAGCCTAAGACAAAGCACCTAAACAGGCAAAACCCATGTTTGTTTGTTTGTTGTGAAAGTTTTGAATAAGTTATTTATTATGCTTTTCATGCATCTATTTATTCAACTTGATTTGACTAAAATTTATTTTTTTATTCAACTTAACCTTCTGAGACCTTACATCCTGCATGGAGACTGGTTTTCCTGCTCTATAATATTTTTTCAGTTCAATAAAAATTTGCTTCCTTGTTTTGAAAAACTTGCTTTAAAAATTTTTAAATGACATTTTAATTGGAAAAAAGAATGAATTGTTCGAGGACAATGCAGTTTGTTTTCCTAGGTAGGAGAAATTAAAACACTCTCCAGTGGGACTCCGGAGGATACATGTTCTATAAACTTGCAAACGTTTTAAGTAACAAAATATGAAAATTATGCTTTCTGTTAGAAAAAACCGTTACAAAGAAATATAGCAAATTAGTTACAAAATAAGCTTTCTAACAGATTTTCAAAATCATTTAAAATCATATAAGTTATGACATTCCAGGATAATTCATTTTAACGTATAAGTCGCATAATATTTAATGTATGTTGTTGAGTTGGTTTTCAATCTATTTTAATTATGATTTATAAAATGCGATGGATTAAGACATAAAAAATTGACTCGTGTCCAAATATATTCATTGTGAAAACAGAAGAATGTTTTTTTGTAGGTTTCTGTGGACAGAAGGTTTATATCTGACCTGTTGTAGAAGCTCTTTGAAAACCCTGTTTTGTGCTGACTGAATTGATAAGCTAAAGGCTAGTCTGAATTCACAATAACTAAATTGGACTTCTGCCATCTTTTAACAACTTCAGTCTCAAAAATCTCCTAATGGTTTGCAGTGGCGGCTGGTGAATTTTTTTGGGGTGGGGCGCATTTTTGCTAGTGAGTTGTAATGCCCTGAAACTGCCCTGCAGTGGATTGTTATTCCAGCCTCCTACAAGAAAGAAGGGAAGAAAAAAAATCTTAAACAATTTCTTACTTACATTAAAACCATGTTTAGCAGGGACAGAGTAATAAAAAAACACCTTATGAAGGTAAATAAGGAAGATTTATAAACTTTTTTTTCCCAACTGGTAGGTTAATAGGTAAGTAAGGTAATGACTGTATAAGCATGTCACAGTCAGTTTTAGGAGTATTGTTCACTTTAGGAGGTGGGTTACTTGATGAGACGAGCAGGTTGAGAGGTATGTCATCATTTTTTATTTGTTTTGAGTAGTCTTAAACTGATGTTTTTGTGAAGCACTTTGTGATTTTTTCTATGAAAGGTGCTATATAAATAAAATGTACTTACTACTACATCAAAACAGACTAAAATAAGGATGAATAGGTAGAAGAAAAATCTGATCTAAAGTTTGCACACCCAGATGTTACCAATATCCCGTCTAAACAGACTAAAAAGTCTAATAATTGTTAAAATTCTATCTGATGCCCTGACACAATCAAAGAAACTCTCCAGTGATCCTGACTGAAGCAGTATAAGCAGACATAACGCTGAACTTGGAGCCGTTCAGGAGTCATTGTCAACAATGTGTCCACGTTGATGACACGTAGATGACATTTACACAGTTTGATGAACGGTTGAATAACCAATAATGTTGTTAAATCTTACTTGTGAGAGGTAATTCCATGAGATCTGCTTTCAATAGTGTTGATGAATTAACTCTGGTTACGTGTGGAGCGAGGGACCCATCCAAGATGGAGGCGACGCTGATTCGCCCAGCGGCAGGCCACGGGACGTCTACGTATATATGTCTATGTGCGTCCCGATCGATCTCCTATTTTTTGCACTCAGTGCGCATGCAGCAGGAAAAAATTGCCAGTGCGCATGCGTCAGGAGCAGAAAACAATGTGCTGTCGGCGTCCGGTCCAGACATGCGCAGTAGAACCCAAAGAAACACGACCTATTGGTCCGGTAAAAAATAGTGAGAAAACCGTTCTAAACTACACCTAAATGCAGATTATACATATTGTATGTATAATGGATGGCTCGTTTAGTTTTATTTTCATGTTAGTTTTTTATATTTTGTGATCCTATTCTCTTCTTCTTCCTCTTGGGCCTGGTGGGGCGGCGCCCGAGCGCCCCCTATGGACAGGCCGCCACTGAGTTTGTGAGAATATTTTACATCTCCGTGAGTTTACTCAGTTATTCCAGCAGAAATATCACGACATTTCTGCCAGACGTGCTGCAGCTAGTTAGCTTCTGCAAATAATAATATAGCAGTATGTGAAAAATTAAAGCGGCACTCCGGAGGATTTCATCAGGAGAGCAGTTTTTGAATCTAGCGTCCAAAGGCTCCTCCTCAAAACATCTCGACACGCGCGTCCGGTCGCGTGTGCGCGCGTGCGCATATACTTCAGACATGAACTGTACAGCTCAATGTGTAGGGTTTAATCACTCACAGTTCACAATCTTATTCCAACAACACTACGAGGGTCTGATGAGCCCTCTCTGTCCCTGCTGCTTCTAATATTAGCTCTGTTAGCAGAGAGCTGCTGCTGGACTCTGAAGCTGAACTTGACTCGTCCCTAGTTGAACTTTCTGACCAAAATAAACGCATAATCCTGTCAAGCCTTGCCATTCTGTGAGGTGAAAGGTTTAAAAATAAAAATAAATCCATCTTTAGCTGGGAAATGGGTAGGTTTTTAGTAGAAATGAGCTGTGAGTCCTCAGTGAACGGCTGAGACGGCAGAGAAACACACGGAGCGTCCTGTACGACAGCGCCCCCTACTGGTACAGGTTTGGTCGATGCGCGTGCATGTTGAGAGAATGCAGAAATTTGAATTTCATTGGCTGAAAAATGTCGGCGGCAAGAAAAAATGGAAAGGGGTCTCTAGGAGGAAGGAGGGTCTTCATCAGAATGACAGATGTTGTGGAACTCAACCCATAGATCATAGTTTAGACCTGAAATATCATTTAAAACATTTAGAAAACTTTGATACAGAGAAAAATGCTCCAGAGAGCCGCTTTAAGTTGAGTAAAGTTGACAGTTGTATAAAATCGTATAAATTATTGTGTACACTGTGAAATGGATGAGACAGGAGCAGATCTTGCTGTCAGTCCAGTCAGAACAAATCTCTGTTTCTTCAGACTGAGGTTTTTCTGTCCCATAGAAACCCACTTCAAAAGTTCATAACTTTTACTTTAATGTCAGCACTTTGCATATAGAGGATTTGCACGTTTGAGCACAACTTTTTAGAAAATTTGTAATAAAAAAATACTTAAAAGCTAGAAATGTTTCACCGTTTAGTTAGAACATGCGTAATTTTATCAAATTAATTCTATTTCTGAGGTTTCAACTTTTTAAAATATATTATCCATTTTATTGTTGCTCATGCTAATTAGAAACTGCTCCCTCAGCAGTGACTTTCAAGGCTTTTTTGTTCTTTAAAGGGGGTCATTAAGGACACTCAGTGTGTTTCTGTGTGTCTTGTTATAGCTCTTTAAAATGGCAGTTAAAGGTTTATGAAGCATGTCAAAACAAGTTGAGCTAAAAGGCATCTGAACTTTCCGCAGCTCCAACAGTACACATTATTTAGCACCATTACTCAAATACTTAGAGGATGGACATTAAATTGGCGTTTTAATTGCAATGTACACCCAGGGGGCACATTCCCGCATCAAAGTATAATTTTACCCTGATCCTTGGCTCAGCTCAGGCACTAAATTGGTTGGAAGACGTGTGTGCGTAGAGCAGATGGAGAAGCACGTTGGAGCTGATCCCATCCTTTGCTATCACTCTTTTCATAAAAACTGACAATATTCAGCTCGCTCTGAATAATCCAATGAGACGGTTTCAAATCGTTGCATCAGTCAGAAATTGTGAAACCATCAACCGCTGGCCAGCGACACGGCCACTTAACCCTCCATCCGTTCCTTTCACACCACCTATATGAATCTGTGATGATTCCTCCCATGTCATTTCAAACGTTAAATCGGCTCATCATATTTCCTGCACGCTAAAATCGCTCTGCCGGGAGATAAAGCTTCCTTTAAATTTGCAAGGTGTGGTACTTCGGTAAATGAGGAGTCGTAGCGAGGAGCTCCCATGTGGAGTTTTGCAGCGAGGCAGTGTTCGATTTCTCCTCAATTCTCTGTTGACAGACAGAATAAGCTGCCAGTCACCCGGTCCACCCTGTCCACCTGCAGAAGAGCTGATGCGCCTGTAAGCCGCTCAGGGCTGATTGATTCCTGAGTGAAAGCTTCAGGCACATGACTGACACCACATGATTATTGTTCACATATGACTGCATTCCACCAGACTGCAGGCCTCATCATACTACATCCACAGATAGCACAGCGACAAATAGGAAGATATTTGATTCCCTCTGAAACGTGACAGTGTTGCGTTTGCTGCTACACACATTCCCAACACTATTTTCAGAGCTAGAATAATATAGCTGTAATGTAGCGTATATTTTCCTTCCTGTGGAGTGTGGTTAAGCTAATGGAGCCTCAACCAAATAAGACATTACACAAAATAGACATTTCTCCACAGTTTGAGAACTAAAGTTTCCATGCATTTCCGTTCAACGCATCTGATGTGTTCCGTCATGGTTGAGAGACAGAGGAATGTACGTCTCTTGACAGTAAAGTAAATTATCCATCTCCTATGTCTCATTGCACACTCTACCCCCCTGTGGAGATGGTAGAATTGCTAAATGAATGAATAACTTGCAGCAGTTTGGATGCCATGCCCTGAGGCAATGCAGTTGGACAGTGGTGTGATGGTGCAGTGTGTCACATGACGCAAACCTACACTCAAAAACACACAAAGAAGCAAAATGGCTGCTAGCACTTCTGTGTCTTGCATCTGTCACAGAGGGGCTTCATTTTTAGAGTCGATCCTTTAAAAAGATGGCTCATTGAACAATTCAGATTTCATGCATTTTTAAGGCTTCAAATTCCAACAGTTAATACCAATGTTGTAGCCCTTTATAGGGAAAGTGTTCATATTGGATCACTTGTACATTGTAGGGTTAAAACATACCTCATGAACATTTTATAAAACATATTTAAAAACACAGTATAGCAGCTAAGGAATAGGTTTTTAAAACACTGAATTTCATAAAGATAGGATAAGATTACAATGTAGTTCAGGAACGGGAGTGCAAGGATGATCTAATACAACAACATAGCAGAAAGACTAGAAGACATGAAGGGAGTGGTCCTCAGTAACCAAGACAACCAGACTTAGGATGCTGCAGCAGGTCCAGAGTCAACAGTGGGGGAAGGGGGGGGGGGGGG
>SSNR01000289.1:649389-703807 GCA_006937965.1 Callopanchax toddi
GGGGGGGGGGGGGGGGGGGGGGGACTGATTGTTGCTCCTGGCTCTGAAGTTCAATGTGAGCCTGCCTCCCAAAAAGGATCACATTTTAACCACAGACCTCCTGATCAATCAAAGGTTTTTTACTATTTTCCCTTCAGCACGGTTGATTTAATTTCTTTAAATTTAAAATAAGTTTTTCTGGATCGAAGAACATGGCTGGCAGCGTGATTTAAATTTTGATCTGCAGCTGAAACCTGAGACTTTTCCAAAAATGTTTAAAAAACTGTTTAAGATAAAAAGAATAGAACTAGATTCTTAAGATACAAGTGTCAGAACACCTCAGAATGTCTCAATGTTCTAACCGTATGAGGGTAGATGGTATATCTGTATATGAAATATATAATTACATGGATGCACAAAATGTTCTTTCACCTAAAAACAAGACTTTAATGTTGAATATATGTCGACTAGTTTTTGTCTCTGATCATGTTTGAATCCCAAAATATGATTTATATTGGCATTAAATTGGTTTTATTTTGTAGACTCCCATCACTTATAAAGGTATGTTGTCTATTTTGGTGTTACACATGATAACATGATACAATCTGTTTCACTTTAAGATGTTTGCAAAGCTGTTTTAGATCAAGTCAGTCATGAACTCAGTCATGTGTGTTCCTAGCTCTAAAAAGGTCTGTCCACTGTTACGTGTCACGATGAATGAAGAGAACCTGAGAATGTTTCTGATTTGAGGACAGGTCAGACCCTCAGGCTTTCCCAGACAGACACCTGCATGAGTAGAACTAATTCACAGAGGATGGAAAACTTCCTCTGTGCAGACTGCTGAGTCCAAAGATCCAGCACCATGGACAGAGCCATGCCTCGACCATCCCTCACAGAGTGCGACTCCCAGCTGGATTGTCTGCTGGTGACTTTATTATATGCAGTAGGAGATGTAATTAAAGCTACCACACAGGAAGATGTGTTTTGCTGCTCAGGGATTGATAATAACTTCATCAATGCATACATGGTTACAGACATTATCTTGTTAACTATTTCCCAAGAAAAACCGTCAAATAACAAAGTCTATCTTACGTTTTTGCCTGTTTTGATGTGACATTACTAGATATTCAAACAAAAGCTTTTTCTGAGACTGCTTTCCCTTTGTGCCTATTCCACAGTTTACCATGAGCCTCCTTTGGCCACACACAGTCTTTCCTTCCTCTTAGACATGGATTTGCCTCTGGCCTCTGCTCTTCCCAGCTCGTCACGTCTGTGTGAGCGAGCAGAAAAGAAACAGCCGTCAGGGCCTGTGTGGTACAGCGCTCGTGAGTAGTTGTTGCCTAGCAACCCTAAAACTTTAGGTGATCTGGGATGTATCTCTGCCTTGCAGATGGATAGGGTTAAATAAATAGGTGATGGAGTTGAGCTAAAATGGTTTCATTCATCTGAGACAAACTAGCTGAGTCTTTTTTATCGCCTGTTTCTTTCTGTTAGCAAAATATCTCATGAACCACAGGATGGATTTTAATAAAAAATTCATAAAGTAATCATTACACACACACCTGCAGCTGGTTAACATTTGACCAACTGGATTTCTACTGTACTTTGATTTATTGCCATTGGGATGCTGCTGCGGTTTCTGTAAGACTATGAATTTTATATGAACGGACCCAAAGCACAACCCCCACCTGGAAAACAAGGTGCACGTTTTAGTCTGACGTCTGCAATACTTATTTAGCATGGCTGAACCTACCAGGAACACAAGGTTTCTGCATGGGTCTAAGGGTCACTGAGGCCCACAGCTCATCACACCACTTGCAAGGTAATCAGTCAATCAAACATCATAGAGCACCACAGCAGAGTGTAGCACCGGGTGATAGACGAATATAAAAGAACACAGACAAGAACCGCATACATGATCATTTAAGGAATAGGAACTTGTATAGGATCAAATAAGGAGAAAAGACTGAAGGAACAGAGGATGAGAAATTTCATTAATATTACTATTAAGGAACCATAGTGATTCACTTGTAGAGCCAACTTTAGCAGGTGAGTGGTCATATCAGGTAACGCCCATTGACATCTGAAATTGTTCCATTTTGTTTATATTAAAAAATGGCGTCGCCTTGCCTCACCTCGCCTCACCTTCATCTGCTTAACTGGGTCCGGGTTGCAGGGGCAGCATCCCAAGTCGGTCATCCGAGGCCATCCTCTCCCCAGCCCAGACCACCAGCTCCTCAGCTGGGATGCCCAGATGTATTTCCTCCAGCTTGTCCTGGGTCGACCTGGGGGCCTCCTGCTAGCAGGACATGCCCAAAACACCTCCTGAGGGAGGCGTCCGACATCCTGACCAGATGCCCGAATCACCTCAACTGGCTCCTTTCGATATGGAGGAGCAGCGACTCTACTCCCAAGTCCCTCCCAGATGTCTGAGCTTCTTACCCTATCCCTAAGGCTGAGCCCGGCCAGCCTGTGCAGGAAACTCATTTCAGCCGCTTGTTTCTGCGATCTCGTTCTTTCGGTCACTACCCAAAGCTCATGACCATAGGTGAGGATTGTGACGTAGACCGACCGGTAAATCGAGAGCCTTGCTTTCTGGCTCAGCTCCTTCTTCACCACAACCGATTGGTTCAGTGTCCACATCACTGCAGACGCTGCCCCAATCCGCCTGTCGATCTCCCATATTTAAAAATATCATTTTTATTTGCATTTTTACATTTATGTTCCAGAAAACTCGTTTAAGGTTTATTTTAACTACAGGAACCATATCTGGTCAATTTTTAAGCTTAAATATATTACTTGAAAATAAAAAACAAACAGAAAACATGTTACAAAAGGAAAAGTTTAATCTTATAATAACACTCCAGAAATGAAAACACAAAAACAGCTACTTGTCAAACCCAGTTAGGATAAAACTTGGTGTTAAAGTAGCTGAAAGTCATTCACGGCACATATTTTGAGCACATGTTGCATTAAAGAAAAAAACTTCAAAGTTTACAATTGTATCAATTGAAACTATTAGCAGACTGTTAAAATGATTTTATTTTACTGTTGTATTTTGTACTTTTTAACGCAGTGTGGAATATGGTTGACACAGTTTGAAGTCAAACTGACTTTTTCTTATTTTTACATTAACACTGAAAAACCAAGGTGTCGTTGTGACTAAAACATGTTTTTTTTCATCACTTTTCAAGAAATACCTTATTCGTTTGAATGAAACCAAGGAAAAACACCAACTGCTGAATACAACCGACCCTTTCATGTCACGTCACATGAAGGACCTTTTTAATGGTAAAGGACACATTGAACTGAACATCTCAGTAAAACTGAATTGACAATTACACTAAAAGTGTGGATTAAGTCTTCTTTAAAACAGACATGATCTTGTTTTGTAAGATTGAATTGACTAATTGAGTTACAGTGTCCATCTTGAACAGCAGGTTGACCCTGACCTGGACTAAAAGGGGCCGGACTTGGAGTCCCGAACACTCAGCCCCTGTGTATCCCACCTCCTGTCACTCAGCAGCCATTAGACTCTGTCTCACGCTGAGCAGACGCCAAATCAAATGAGGAATAAACAACATTTGATGTTAAAATGTGCAAAGCTGTTGTTCAGAAGCATGAAAAAACCTAAAGAGCAACTTTTACACCATTAAAGGAGAAATAAAATGAAATAGCAGTCATTTTTAATCATTAATAAACTCATTACTACAGCTAGAATGAACACATTGTGTTTTTCGTCCTGTGTTAACAGAAACATGGTGTTAACCTGAAACCTGAAAGGCGGGATAACTCAGCTGTGTTTGACTGAACAGACGTGAGTAAATGAGTCAGAGTTGTTTGTTTGTCTTCCCCTGACTCTGACCTTGGCTGTACCCGTTGTGGTTTGTTCAGTGTCTGTCCAAATCTCCTGATCAATGCCTCAAACTGCCTTTGCCTTTTTCACCATCAAATCAATGACACATCAGCAGCCATCAGCGCTTTAAACCTGACAACTCTCTGACACCGTTTTATCAGCAGCTATGCAGCCAGCCAATAACAGAGGCCTCACACAGCGGCCATGACGCTTTCTCCCATGAAGGACTGAAAACTTTTAATTCTAGTTTGTTTCTGGGTTGTGTTTCTGCTGGTTTTGATTAACCAGTGGTTTCACCAGTACCACCTGGAGCAGAAGTTCTGAAACTTTTCCTATGGAGCTGTACCACAAAGCAGTATTTCCTTCTTAGCTGGCTTTGTTGAGTGGGAGTCAGAGTTTTTAGTGTCAGAAAGGAGTTTGAGGATGCTAGATCGCCATGGTAACAGAGACTCATCGGGTGATGAGTTCAGAGTTTGGGTTCAAATTAAAAAAGTGCAACTCCATCAGTTTTTCTTTTCTTAATGATATCCCAGGCAGGAAAATCAGACTGAGACAGCATCTATGTCGTCATGGTTACATCAGATACTGCAGCAGCTTGAATAAACGTCACAGTATTAGCAGCACCTAATGAAAAACTCCATCATCATCCACAATATGTAAAGTTTACTCAGGAGCATCATTTAAATTGGATTTTTTTGTAATTGTTTATCATTATTATATTATTGTTTATTTTATTGTAAATCTATTAATTTATTCAGTAAAAATATAGCCTTTGGTTTTTACGCAGTTTAATCAGAAGGCTTTAAAAATAAATTAAGGGATACTTAAAGTGCTCAGGAGCTTATTACATTTACCTGTGAGCTTTAGTTAGTCAACAGGAGAAAGTACAGCTTTAAAATAAAACAATAAACATCATCATCAAAATCATACATTTTAATACATTCTGGCATTTTTCTCAGATTTGAGGAAAAGTCCATCTGAGCATCTGAGAATAATTAATAAATACTACTTTGCTTTGGTCAGTGATGTCATTTATGTGACATCATCAGAGGAATAAGCGTTGACCTTCATAGAGATGTTTCTATCCTGACCCAAACAGCAGCAGATCTCACTGATCTTCGCTTTCCATTTGTTCTACCTGCAGTTCTTTGTGATTTAATCTCAGAGCAAGCATTTGGCTTTTACTGTAAATTTATTAGTTTCTTTTGTTCATTTTAAGCAGAAAAACTAATAAATGATACACAGCATGAAATGTTTAAATGCTTAGATAACCCCCTTTGTTGTTATCCTGCAAACTCTGAGTTTTAGGGTTTTTTTAAGAGCTGGATATGCATAGAAAACTATTACTTGTATGTAAGTGGGAAGGAAGAGGCTTGTTTTTTGTGACTAAGAGCAGTTTGTGGCGTCGACCCTCATTTTCAAAATCAGTTTGAGACATCAAGCACATTCAATTCTAAAAGTACATTAAAGCGTGGAACTGTGAAGGGTTTCATTGTTGTGCATCATTCTGTTTTTTGTGGATAACCTTCTTTTCTTTTTTACCTCCTAAAAAAAAATCCTAAAAGTAACCACTAACAATTTAAGGTGATTTAAGGCAATTCTACCTTAAAAAACAACAATGATGTTTGAAAATTTGCAGGAATGTTAAATAAAAAAAGGAACCAAAGACAGAATAACAGCAGAAACTTCCTAGAAACTTGATTTTAATGTTGTAAAACCAACAAGTGGAAAGTTCAGATGAATCCTTTTATTCATGGATATCTTTCCTGTTTTTGCAGGTTTCAGTCTTGTGTGCACAGGATCACCTAACCTGTGCTGACCTCTACTTTTCACGGTTCACGTGTCCTATATTGACTCTGAGGATGACTGCCCCTGCTAACGCCACATCAGTGTGTCCGCTCACACAAAGGCTGACGAGCCTGTTATCAAAAGTCACATCTAGATCTGACTACGACCCATTCCCCCTCCACCCACCGCGTCTCCTTTGGCACCTCGTGACAGCCGCTTTTCCAGCTCATTTCACACAAGATAGTCACGTCACGCTGAAGACAGGAACATCTCCGCAGTGACCCCACCTCAATCAGCACCGCTTTATTTGATTGAGCTCTAAAACAGAGCAAACAAGGAAACACCAATGACATGATGTATCCCAATAAACAAGGAGTGAGGAGATGGCTCTAAAGCACTGAGGTCTAAAGGGCACGCCAAGGAGAAGCGTTTAGCTTGATGAGCATTAAAAAGTCCGTCCAAATCTCTGAAAAGCCTCATTTAACCCTGGTCCTCCCCTCAGATGGAAATTTGATTTGTCTGGTGGTTAATGTTCTAGAGCATACTTAATGTAAATTGAAGATAGGTAGGAGTATTAGCTGGGAGGCACAAGAAGAAACTATTTCTTGGAAAACTTTACCACTCAAAGGCAGAAGTGCTAAACCCTTTATAGTTCCTGATGGTGGGTTTGGGTTTGGACTGGTCCTTCCTGACTTTGATTGGACCAACAAAAGACAGCAGCCTTCATTGTTAAGCAGAAACCCTTTGTCTCATGCTGACATTTTATGAGGGTCTTGTATGTCTGCCCTAATGAAAGTAAAGTATTTAATACCTGAGGTTAGTTAAAGTGTTTCAGTGTTTTGGGTTTTAGTCTATCCTCAGCAGTGGTGATGCTAGCTGTATTTAACAAATATGGTTGCTGCTTTTTTGTAAATGTCTGTAAAGGTTTTACCATGAAATAAAAAATGGATAAACATATAAAAAATAAATACTTTATATTTTACTTAACCATTTTAAAATATAGTTTGACTGCAGTTTCTTTGGCCTCACATTGTTCAAATTATTCCACTTAGTACTTTTTAAAACTTTGGCACTTTTTATCCTTACTTCTTTTTTTATTTTGTGTAAACATTTCATATTTAGGCTGCACATCAGAATGTAATGGTCAAATGTGCTCACACCACTGGTTAAACAGTCCTGTTATTTTCCAGAATCACCATCAGGTCATTCTGGTAACTTGTTCCATTTTCAGCTCCAGTCCAGCTCCTTGCATTTTCCCTTGTTCACGGATATAAACATTTGGTTTTACCTTTTTTTAAACCACTCTCACGTTTATGTTCTGCCTCTGAACTTGAATTAATTTCAGTTTGTTAAACACATTTGGTCTTTATCCGCCGGCGTATTGGGGTGTCTCGGGGTCTGGGGCTGGGTGCTGGTGGGTCTGCCTGCTCTCCCTCCTGTGTCTGCCTGGTGGGATCTGGGCCCCCTGGTGCAGTCGGGTCTCTGCTGGGGCCGGTTCGCCCCTGGGTCTCTGGTTCTGACTGGATCTGCCCTGGATGGCTGGCTGTGGGTGGCGCCTGTGAGCCCCTTGTCATGGCCCCCAGGGGCTCTAGCGCGGCAGCTGCCGGGTGACCCACACGGGGTGAGCCTCTGCGCTCTCTGGGGGGGAGTTTGCAGCTGCCCTGGCGGTGGTCTCCCTGGGGTGTCCGTGCCCTGGGTGGTCTTTGGGCGTCTGGGGCCCGGGGCTCCTCCACGACCTCCATGGGCCTTGGGGATGGGTCTAACTCATTATTGAATGTTTCTAGAGAAACCTTACATACACAAGCGTGCATATACACACACACAGGTGTTCACATAAAGATGGACTCAGGTGTTTTCAGACACATTCACTGGGGCTGTGGTTGACACTGAACACACACCGTGTACATATTAAGGATATAGCAGTTGTTGTATATTCATATGCTGTTTGTTGCTGTTGTATTTTTATCCCTGTTTTGTTTGTGCTTTATTTACAGGTCTAGAAGTGAAATCTTCATGTCTCTTGTTCTCTTTTTTTCTGTGTACTTTCTCTCCCATTTTTCTGTACCCTTCTTCTTTTCAGTCTCCATGTCCATTGGGATTCAAATCAACCAAAAAACACATTTTGGCACCGTAGGTTGCAGTTCAACAAATGTGAGTGACATTTCCATTTTATTATTGTGAAGTTAAACATATTAATGATGACAAAAAATAATAACCAAACTACCCAGATTGTATAGTTGCTTTCTCATGACACAGCAGGGGGTTGTTTACTGGCTTTTGGATGTGAACTGTGTGAAGGTTTCAGCAGTGAAGGGGTGTAATTATCTTCTTAAAACAACAAATTACACTTCAGCTTCTCTACATTTACCAGTAGAGTGTTACAATTTTAACTTAACAACTGATCAAATATTAGTGTGTATGAGGTGTGTTATTTAGAGTCACTTGTTGAGACTCAAGGAAATGTTTTAAATTAAAATGTTGTATTTTCTTTATTTTCTCTTTCAGACGGACTTTAAGAAAACAACATGGCAGCACCTGCAAACAAAGTATTTTACTTTCAACAATGGAAGATGGTGGAGCTTGTTCTCTCTTCAGACATTAAGACATCATGACCCTGATTTGTGGGACAAACAGGCTCTCAGACAGGACATAGAGAATGGGACTGGGAGTCAAAGACGTCGACTTGTACATTTTAGCTATAATTCCCATCACACCTTTCTCCACTCATGAATCACCTGACCCAGTACGTCTACTCCCTGCTTTTGCACATCTCTGTCAAAGCCTCCTGTTGTCCTGTATCCTGCTCACCAGGTCACATTGCCTGTTCTCTGTTTGCCTTCAGCTTTTGTTATTAAAGTTCCTGATCTTCTCCTTGAACCTGCATCCTGTTTCCCTGCATTCGGGTCCGCCCTGCAGCCACAACCAACTGTGACAAGAAAGGTTTTTGAACTGACTTTAACCTGCTGCTCCCTGGAGATTCAGAGCAGAAGATGTCTGTAACACTCACATACTTTATTTACTTTCACTTTTATCCTGCTTGTACTTTTTTATTTAGCTGAAAATGCTTTGATCCACCTGTGTGACAGACTCAAAGCCCTGTGACGTAATTGGTGCAGACAAAGCTAGCCAGACAGTCAGAGACATTCAAAGTAAAAACCCCACTCCACCCCCCACCCCTTTATAGAAAAGTAAAAACTCTTGAAGACTACTCAACCTTCAGGAAACCAAGGTTGCAATCCTGAGCGCAGCTGGTGAGAGACGCTGACAGTTTACCTGCTGAATTAATGATACAAGTCAAGGTCAAGTGCTAACTGATTATGCACCTCATATGCTGCTGAGGGGAAAACATGCAGCACATTCCTTTACACCTGGAGATGTGATTATGCACCAATCCTTAAGTCACACTCAGTTTTTCTTCCCCGAGCAGACGGGAAAGGGAGCAGCGAGAGGGAACGGAGAGGGTACTCGAAGCACGTGCACTTCCTCTACGTGTCTGTGCAACCTTTGCTTTCTTTTGGCAGCGTGGAACCCAGCAGAGTGTGAGGAGATCGGTCACAGAGGCAGAGCAACATCCTGAAAGCATGTAATCAGTATCTGGCTGCTGTTAATTGAAGATGTTAGTGCAGCGGAGTGGGAAATGACACAGGAACCATCTTGTTCTGCCACAGATGGACTCCAGAACCCACTTACTCACACACACAGGCACACACACACGATGAACAACATACACCACCTCACCTTGAACTTGCATCTTTTCTGTTATACAACCTTAATTTGCACAATTTCTCCTTAATGGCCACGTTCTTTGTGAGAAATCATGCTAACTTTTACATTTCTTTATTTTTTAAACTTAAAATGAATGAAAAACTATTTATCATTCAGGAACTCATTTATGTCTGTCACCTTTGGTAAATAAGACAACAACACTGCCCCCTAGAGGTCAGTGTTTGGAGGATGAGGCATTAAAATCAGAGTATGATGAATGCCAAAGACAGGATAAAGCTCATTTTATCAAACAGGTAAATATCAAGCAGCATCTTTTTTTCTCTCTCTCTCTCTCTCCAACTTTTCTCCATTGACTGATTTCCCAGGAACACAATCTGCGCATCCATAAGTCAAAATCTCCATCCCAGATATGTCACAGCTGCATTTTCCAGCAGAACGCCTCAGCAGACTTCGCTCAAACCCAGCGCCTTGTCACACACGCCCTCCGCTCTGAGAAGAACTTCATCTTGATCGTGAAATCGTTTCAAAGGGAGAAGATGAAGCAACTGTGACTCGCGTCACAAGTCAAAGGAAAATCACTTGATGAAAGCTGTAATTCAATCAGCCGCTGTGCTTCATCTCTATCAGCCCAACAACAAGCCCTCGCCAGGCGCTGCGTGGTGTTTATGTATCTAAGATGGGGCGCTGAGGATTCCGGCAAACAAACCTGCCTGATCCTCGTCTGAATAGAGGCTGATTATCTCTACGTGCAGACCCAGCATGCCGTTTGCACCCGGGCAGTGCATCATAGGGAAGCTGACTGGCATCTCCACCATCCAGCTATTAGCACCAAATTCACCACAAGCTTTAATTAGAAACATCCTTCACCCTCTCTCCTCCTCCTCGCTCATTAATTCTTGTTGGTTCGCTTGGATCTTTAAATGACAGGTGACTTTTGTCTCCACAGAGAGCAGCTCTGGGGGTCCTTGTGGGAGCAAATAAGAGATTGTGCCCTCTTTGCTGCACTGGGTGTCCTGCCATTGTATTAGGAGGCAAGGGAGGCAGAGAGGGAGAGAAGAGAAACACTAATTCAAAGCTGTCAGCGGTGATGACAGCCCATCTTTAGTCTGTAATGAAGCGAGGAAGAGAGTAATGAACTCTGCACATAGGCCAAACATACACCAGAGGCAGAACCGGATGCTCCGGCACACAAAAGGAGCTAAAGCCCAGGCAGAATGAGTAGCAGGTAGTAGATAACAAGACTCAGGTGTGACAAAAAGTGTGTTAACCACAAGGCTGATGTCAGAGACCTTATCCAAGAAGAGACAGCCAAACACACCCCCTGTTCCACGCTCCCCGCCCCTCCATTTCAAACCATTCGGTCCACTTTCTGCTGAGACATGGATTTGTGTCGCCAACCGAGGCGAGCTCTAACAGGAGCATTTAAAAGATAAATAGCTGCCACCAAGCCATCTCATTTTAAATAACAAGGTACACAGATGCATAAATGTCAAAGAAAAGTGCTTTTTTTCTTTTCGGTGTAGCGGCAGGACGGATTGGGCTGAGGGTGGGGGTGGGGGGATGCTCGGCTCCAGTGACCGTTTGATGCTTTGTACGCGAACAGGCGTAACGATGCGACACGAGAGAAATTACTCCATCAGAAGACTTTTTCTTCCCTCCAGCAGATTTTCATTCTTAATCAAAAAGCTCATTATAGCACACACAGGTTGACTTGTTCTTTATGTCCTGCAGAAATGTGATATGGCCACTGCCAGAAATGATGCAATTATTGACAAGCAAAGGAGAATTTCAAATAAAAAGGCTCCAACGAGCCTTCATGTCTTATAAAATCTTAAACATTTGCCCCTGATTTTTATTTTATTTTATTCTTTTGCACTTTTCTTTTCCATTTGATTTCTCATTACTCCACGGGTAACAGAATAAAAGCCAGAGATAATGATAAAGTCTTTTTGTTCTGGCCAGCAGCTATGATGGTCATTTTCTGCTCTTCCTAAAGAAAGTCATTCCCATACAGCTCTATTCAGCAAAATGCTCCATCATAACGATGCAATGTATAACCCTTGGCCCAAAATTCACTTTCAGTTCTGGATGCTATGTTTTGTGATCAAAAAGCCCCTGGAGGCTGTGATAATGCACCTTATGTATAGCATTGTGGAGAAAGCAGAGAGCAGAAAACTGGAGCAGAGAGCTGAACAGGGATGTTTGTAGGAAACCACTTTCTAATTGAGGCATATGCTGCGGACCTGACAGATAAATTAGCTATTGTCAAGTCACTCAGCTGTGCTGCGTTACTTCCAGCCTGTACGTTACTGTCTGAGCCGTCCAGCTGGAGGTTTTATTGGGTCTGACTTCATGCTAACGCTAATCACTTCAGACCCTGAAATGATAACTAATACCACCTGCAGTTTATCCTCTCTCACCACTACTACATAGTCAGCATGGCAGGTCAACCACTTGGTTGAGTGCATTTTAGTCCCATTAGCTTAGAAAGGTTTAGCAGTTGCAGAATGGTTGAATACTTTAGGATAAAACTCATGACACTTGAAATCAGGCAGCAGGGGCTGTTAATGCACAACATGCCTCCAGCATGGTGGTAGGATTACAGCTAATTTAAAAAATCTAAATAAATAAAACTAAATAAAATGATAGAAAAATATACATGCATCACAATGCACGCTATTATATTTACACGTTTCCACAGCAAAGTCCTGTGATAAAGAGATTAAACTAATTATGTGTCTTTAAATTTACATGCACAGTAAATATATAGGCATTTCTTTTGGAAATTAAGGGGTTAACAAAAATAAAATAACTTAAAAATTCAGCGTTATGATATAAAGATCAAAAGCAGTCGAACCGGTTCATGATTGTTTGCCGTCACTGAATCCAAACCTTAAACCACAAAGAGAAAACTGGAACATTTCTGAATAAATACAGAATTTTCTTTTCATTTTTTTCTATCAAAAAACTAAGAGTTAAATCTACAAACATAAGACTCTGACCAACTCAGCAAAATGATGCACAATTTATGAATGAAGAGGGAGCAAGAGGAAGAGAAAATCCCAGGTAACATGTTTTAACTGTAAGGCTATTTATTTTTATGGTCATGTCACGAACGTTGGCTGTGAGCAGGCAGGAGGACCCAAGGTGCTGGTAAGCAGGAGGCAGGAGACGGAGGTTATCAAAAATGAAGGTTTTATTAAATGAACTGGACTATGACTAGAAAAAACAAAACCAGGAACAGAACCAAGGACTATGACTAAGACTGAGACTGTGACAAGTAAGGTGACTATGACAAAACAGAACAGATGAACCGAGGACGAGACAAGAAACAGAAGGGTTTAAATACTGTGGTAGAAATCAACGGGACAAGAAACACCTGGAGATACTTGACACGTGAGGGAGGGGCGAGAGCAGGAGCCAGGAACAACAGGGGAAACAGACAAGACTAACCAGACCAGACAAGAACTAAAACAGAACAGACAGGGGATCATGACAGGTCATGGTTAAAGAAGTTTTATCCAGAAATAAAAGTCAAATAAAAAAAAAAGATCTGCAACAAAAGTATCAATGTTTATTTTATTATTTCATAGGTTTTTATCACCAAATTCTTTAAAGTTTCCTAATTTGAATGACACTGTTTTTAAGTCATCATTGAGGTCATCTCATATTTGTCCATAAGCCGCGATGCAAATGTGCCTTGATGTAGTTTGTGCAAATGAAAATTTTTAATAAAATGTTTTTAGATTTCTATTATCTGATTTTTATATTAGAATTTCTGTAAACTATTTGACAAGGAATCATTTCATGTCTATTACAAAACTAATTCGTTTTTTATTAATTTTTTGATCTTTAAATTTTGACTTAACACATTAAAAATAAATGTAGCTGATGGCAAATATTTCTACACACATCAGATTCCATCCATAAAGCACCGAAGTAGTTGGAGACTTAGTTTTGTAATAGAATGATGGTGTTTTGATTTGACATCTATTGAAATTTTGACAGGAAGCAGACCTAAAGAAATGTCAAAGATGTTTCCACTGACTCATTAGGGTCACCATGGTAACCATACACTCGTATTTGTTTTTCTCTCTCCCTGATGACAGGGTTCACACACACACACAGGGTCCAGTATGTTAGGAGTCAGTGAGACTAAAGCAATCGCTCACCGTAAGAAATCAATGACAAGCTTAAATCAAAGCTTTATCAAAATTTTGTCAATAATGCTTTTTATAATAAATGTTTAAACTGAGCAGTTATTGATTGCCTAAAATGATCTAATCTAAACACTGGAAACAAACCTGAGTTTATCTCTGTGCAAGAGTTTTAATTTCCTGCATTTCTGTGACTGAAAACAAAGAAAAAAGTTTGGGTTTTTTAAAGTTTGTTTCTCTACTAATTAAGGAAAGAGAGAGCAAAGCAGTGTTTCATGCTTCCTTCTCTAAACAGATGGGGACACAGCCTATTGTGTCTGGAAGCTATCTGGATCCGACTTCTAAACAAATGATCTTTGTGTAATGCAGACTGTTTTGGTGGACCTTGCAGAATAACGAAGTAAGAACAACAGAAGGTCTGTGGAAGAGAGCCAGACACCGCGTGAAGCGATGCAGCTGTTGAGATGAGTCCACCTCAACTTACACATGGATCACTATGAGCTACAGAGGAATATAAATCAGAACAGCTCTGCCTTCTGAGACATTTTCTGCCATTTTTGTTTTACAACTATAAAAAGTTCAAGTCCCAATAGTAAAAACGCATCACGTGAACTGATTAGAGATTGTTATTTTCACTTTGAAACGATGAGACAACGCTTGAGTAAATTCCTTTGAGTGAAACATAACTTTAGATCTAAAAGCAGAGATCTACTTACATCATGAGTCCTAATATCCATTATGAGTTTTATTGTGACATGATACAAGGGATGATTTGTCAAACTAGGGTCAGAGAACACTGCACAGAATAATTCTCCTACAGTTCTCGTTAGTGCTGTAGGACTGCTAGGTGTCTAGTGTTTGCTCTCTAGTGCAGGTACAATCTGAGCCTGGAATACTCAGGTCAGGACTAATTGGATGTAGAGTCTTGAGTTGCAGACTTCTCATGCTGTCATAGAGAGCTGCTCCTTTCTGGACTCTTCTACAGGTAGGTCAGTCCTGGGCTAGGTGTTCCCAGTTTTATGGGTCAATGTCAAAACTCTTCAGGAGAGATTTCAGTGTGTCCTTGTAGCATATTTTGAGGCAACTTATTTTGTCAAAGAATACTTGTTTTGGTAATCTTGTGTGGGCATTCTGGTCACATGGCTAGTCCATCTCAGATGTGGACTTCTGCTGAGAACTTCAGTGCCAGGAACTCCAGTTCTTCAGAGTGTTCAGCTGGAGATGGTTCAGTTTTCTGGTGTGATGGATTTAAATGTCCCTGGTTTCACACCCACACAGAAGGGTTGGTAAGCTAGTAGTGGACCTTCAGCTTCATCACCTGCTTGACGCCCCTTCTTGCCCACATTGACTCACATAGATGTTCTGTACTGGCCTTGACAATCCTGATGTTTCATCATTTGATTTATTTACAATAATGATGGGCTCAGTGTCGAGTACACAGAGGAGAAACGCCAAGCAGAGATGGACCCATCCCCACATTAATGGAAAAAAAAAAGACCTTTATTAGAACACCTGTAAGATCAGTCCTCATCTGCTGACAGGAGCAGCTCATTATCCCAACACTCAGAGTCAACTCTCAGGATTCAAAGAGAATGGATGAGAACAAATACATCAACAACAGACCCACCTTTAAATACAATAGTATTTTCCAAATGCCAACAATGTATTTTTGTTTCTAAGAAAAATACCTTAGTTTAAAGCTTTAAAGGCACACTATGTAACCTTTTCATATTTTTAAATCTTTTCCTTGAGCAAAATCTATGTCTGTCTTCACCAAAATCTACAAAATGAACAGCAACACTACTGGTCAGGACTTAAAACCATTTACCAGTGTTTACAACAGACAGACCAGAGAGGAAGGACTCCAAATATCATCTGATTCCACACATACAGTACACTTAACATGCATTACAGTCTCCTTTCTTCTGGCTGCAGATACAGATCATTCAGAGATAAACGTGCAACAAGTTTTGCACCCACCACATCCTTTAGACTCCTAATGCCCGAGGCTGTTTGCTGTTTAAATGCACTTGCTGATTTATTTAACTTTTCAATACTTTTCCATTTTGTGCCTACTTTTATTTGTTTTGTGCCGTGTCTCTGTAAATGTATATGATGCAGACACACATGCAGGTTTAAAAATGTCCACTTTTTCTGATTTACACTTATTTGGGACTAAATAGTGACATCAAAACTATTTTTTGGGTGTGTGTGTTTAAATTGTGGCTTTGCTACTCTTTGACATAACTAAAAACATTTATTTGAATCAACTGAACAATTTCATCCTTAAACAACTTTAAAAGTTTCTGTAGCACATATTTAGACACACTTTAACATGATCATTAAATTATTACTATATTTCTTCTTCACTCTAAAACACTGAGGTTGCAAGCCTGTGATAGCGCTGCATACATCAACATAACTTAACACAAGCTAATGAGATAGCCCTGTTGAAAAGAGATTATGAACACATAATTTATCGGGTGGAGTGTCAAACTACTAAGGATGAGACTCCTGATCTTTTTATGTGCATGCTCAGCCCTTGTTGATAGCCATAGTCTCCCATCGCAGGAGCAGCCGTGCTCCAGTCAGAGCTGCCAGGCATGTTTCTAAATGGAAGTAAGTGTAATTACAGGATGACGAAGGTAGGTAGCAGCCAGCCAGGCAATCATTTTCCCTGATTGAGACAGAAAGTAAAGGTCTGAGAGGCCATCAGAATGTGAGCCCACGGCAAGTGCAATATGACGCCTCAATAAGCCTGGCTGAAATTAGAAACTTCACATTCAGTTCTGCACGCCTCTCGGACGTGGGAGGGAAGCTTTCATTGACAGGTAGAGTCTGGAGTGATGATATCTTTTTTAATGTCAATAAGGCTCTCCTGTGTTTCTGTTACCACTCCCCACTGCAACATTAATCACTTTGAAATAAGCAAAGCTGAGCCAAGTTTGTCGATGCATAGGAGGTAATTGAATTTATTTATTTATCCAAAGCAATAACGGGATGTATTTCCCTGGTGAGATATGAGGCTCGCTTCACTGAGCAGAGCGGGAAATTTACTGTGCATGAGCACAATCGCAAGGATGCCACCAAAATTCATACATCAGAATAAACACATATTCCAAATTCAATTAGTTTTTTTTCTTCCTGCTGACTCTGAGTCACTGCAATAAAGAAATGTTTTGTAACTAATTAATCATGACTTGTCTTTTGTCTCAGAAGAATAAGTACACCTTAGGCAATATAAATCATTTCTGCTGGAGATTGACGCTGATGGTACTAATCCCTTTATGTAAGCTGGGTGTAAGCCAACCACTAGCAATCCTCTGCAGACATGGTGCAGCACATTACGTTAATGTAAAAATAACAAAAACACACATTATGAATTACACAGACGGGGTTAAACGTAATGCTTTGCACTGTAGGAGGAATGCATTAGACACGAGAAACATGGCGGAGAGAGGAGGGGGAGGCCAGACTCCTTATGAGCCCTAGAATCTTTAGTTGGAGACAAAATGTTCAAACCTGGATGGAATCACACTGGAATCATGGAAACGCATGTTAAATGAGTCTGAATAGAAAATACAGCAAACAAACATGCAGATGTCAAAGTGAGAAATTAAGACTTTAATGCAAATAAAGAATGTTTTCTTAAATTTTTACTTTCATTAAAAACACACCTTTTGCATCAGTTATAGTTTAGTAGATTTAAGGTATTCTAGCTGTAATATTTTCAGGTTAATCAGATGAGATTTTACTCCACGCTTCCATCATCTCCTATAAGACAGAGAGATTTAATGGAGTCTTTCTCCAAACCATAGTATTTTTCACAATTACAGGGTTCAGAGCCTGAGACTGTGGCTGCTTCTACAGTCAGGATTCTATCTGACTGCTTGTTCTTTAAATACTGTTGACACATGTTGGAGATGTGTTTTAAACCACCATCCTGTTGAAGGATGAAATGAGCTCAAATCAGGTCTGATGGCTTCATGTTCCAAAATCTTCCTGCATCAAGGTCCCTTTTCTCTAATCTCCTGTAAAGTTCCCCATACTGTTGTTCTGAGCAACACAAATGCAAGGCAATAATCAGATAACCTTATACTGTAGGTGGATTAGCAGCCAAGGCAGGAGGTAATGAAGAGGACTCACGGATGCTGTTTAAAAATGTTTTTAAAAATCATCTGGCTATTTGTATATGTTTGTAAAATTATTAAAGAATTCCATAAAAATGACTTTTGGAAAACAAAGAAATTTCCAAATGATTCCCAACCTGTTCAGCAGTAGTGCACAGCACCGACGTGCGTGTTGACAACATAGTTGCAAATAATTTGCGACGAACCTAGAAATGTTGTGCAAATTATTTTTAGTGTTGTTTTTTAAAATTTTTTTGCACTTTCACAAAATACCCATACTTTGTCTAAATTGCTCCACATTTTACCTTCATTTTATTCCTAGAACTGTTTCAACATTTCTCACTCAGTGAATCTAAACTGTGTGTTGAGAGAAAGTTTGACTGAAAATTATTTGAATCTCTTCAAAGTTCAAGTGGCGTGACAGCGATGCTCTAAAACGCGTGTAAAGTGACTCACGCTTGTTAGCCCAGTGAGATGCTGACATAACAGTACAGATCTCTGAAGATGGACAGGTTTTATTTATCTGAAGTTTCACTCATCTATCTTTAATATTTTGTACACAATACTGTATAGATGATTGATATTTCATCTAATTGGGGAATATATCTTTTGTGTATTGTCATTCAAATGAACCCTGAAGAATGCTAGCTGGGATCAAGATCTTAGAGACTTTTATACAGTAAATGTCATCAACAATATTCCCTTCAGTACCAGTGTTGTGAAGTGTGTGAAATGCATAAACTGAACTTTAAAAGAAACAAAAGAAGGTTGGATTTGACTATGGCTCTCAAACTATCCCATCCTTTGGACCTCCCAGCACAACAGTGACAGACGCCTGGCCAAGACTTCAGGCATTCATCTGAATGGAAAAACCTGTCCAAATATATCGCATTCTTCCTGTCGGTGGGACTCAAACAGAAAAGCGGAGTCCAGCGGCGGTTGCCATTTCACTTTGGCAGGTAAATTAAATTTTTATGGTAATATGCCTAATGTTTAGGAAAGCTCTGTAAGCAGATTAAGAGGAGCACTTAGCCGAGCGCGGGTAGCAGGAGCGTGGATGTGGGTGAAGCAGTGGGAGACGAGAGGTGCCGAGAACCCACTGGTGTTGAGCATTAGCCTCCCCAGGCGACGTATTCTCTACATTAACCCCGTGCTGCGAGACACACTGCTGATGCTGAGCCTATACTTAATGAAGAGTGACAGCGAAAAGGAAAAAAGAAAATGTGAGACCTGTGCAGACGTAAAACAGGACGAGGATGTCTAAATAGTAAAAATGTTAGGTTTAAAGTTAGAAAAATGTCATCTTTTCTTAAAATCACCTGTACTTTATAGATAGTTTTTTTTATAGTATATGACTAAATAAATATAATTGCATTACTCAGTATCAAACAAATAGTCTTCCCAGGATAGGTGATGTTACCTTTTCCATTTGTATGTATTTAGATTTTCAGGTATAGATGTCCAAAAGTCCCGCGATGGACTGGCGACCCGTCCAGGGTGTCCCCCGCCTCTCGCCCCTGACCTCTGGGGTTAGGCACCAGCCCCCCGCGACCCTCTGTGGAGGATGAAGCGGTACAGAAGATGGATGGATATTCAAAAGGGCTTTTTATAAAAACAAAACATCTAGAATGATATTGTTGATGTCTGAAAGAGTTTTAAACTAAACATGACTTTCAGATATCTTATACACATGTAGTTATTCATTATTTCACTAGTTTTATATATATTTGATATCCCATAAAGTTTCTAACAGAAAATACAAATGTTGTTTTCAATATTTATTATTAATATAATATTTACATTGTTTCTTGTCTGATAGAGTGCTTTAACAGTAGTAGTAGTAGTAGTAGTAGTAGTAGTTTTAATAATTATAATGGGGTTCTTTTTTAAATTTGTTAATTTTTCAATCTGTATATTGTGAATATATTATATCATATCTGGGTAAATGTCCACTTTGGTTTTAAATATCTAAAGTAAACCTTTCTCTCGACAGCTTGAATTGAATTACAGAAATCTTCCCTGAAAGTCATTTCTAAGTGATGAGTACGTATAGTTTGCCATATAATAATTTTATCTGAACAGTTTTTATAGTTTCATTTTTTAAATTCTATTGGTTTTTAAAAGTTATATTCTATTCATACCTTCCATCAACCCATAGCGTATCCAACTTCAAATATTTTTTATCATAAAAATGATCTTGATCTATATTAGTCTAGATGGACAGGGTCTTAATAAGCCCAATTAGCATCAGCAATGCTAGCACAATGCTTTTAGCAGCCCCTTCTTGCATCACCTTTTCATTGTTCGTGTGTTTCAGATTCTGGAGTGAAAAAACCATTTGGCCTTCTGGAGTTTTCCCAAAAATCTTTTCACTTTGCTCCTTTATTTCTTCTCTTTTCTGCTTCGTGGCAGCAAACACTAAATTTACATCTATTGAAACCATACATTATATATAGTAGATCATTTATGGGGTCTCTATTATCTTCAGGCCCAATTCAACTGTCTAACTTTGCCTGCTGGTTACAAATATGAATAACCTTCCATGTGTGGGTTTTCTCCAGTGTCTTTCTCAGTCCAAAAACAGGTTTTATCTTAATGTTGAGTGTTCATGTGTTGGTCCACTTCCCACCCAATGACAGCAGGGATGGACTGCAGCTAGATGCAACCCTGAACAGAATAAATCAATGGTTTAACAAGGATTTCTGAATATTTCCAAGGACACTGATGCCAGGAAAAATGGGCATTGAAGGATGATGTTTTAAAGTACAAACCACTTTTATAAAATCAATGTAACCAGAGGGTCAGGGAAAAAAACGGATGCCAAACACTGGAGTGTCCTGACTGCCATCTGGAGAAGAGCACACACTTGACTCCTTTGATCAATACTCCTTTGGGATGAGAGAAAAATACACCAAATGTTTTCTTTTCCTAAATTGAAAATGTATGCAACAGCAAATGACTGAAAGAAATATTTGTATGTGTTTCTGAGTTATTGTCCGCGCTAGCTTGTTACAGTAACAATGCTTCAATCTTGTTCTGTAGTTTAAAACTCTTTAGATGAATCGGTATTTTCCAGCTGATCTCCTGCAATCACTCAGCTCAGTGTGACACTGAAAGGCTTTCCCCTCCTTGACCCTTACAGGAGTGCTCCGCTGAAAGTGTCCCAAGAGACCGCAGTGTGTGTAGGAAACAACATATTAAATATTACACACAGTCAAGGTCAAAAGTACTCAAAAGCATCATTATACTCTGCTTCAGGTAGCTGAGATGCTATCAAATAGCAATAATCTGAGCGCAGCCATGTGAAGCATTATGACTTGATGGTTTGAATCAGGAATCTACGCCTCGATAAAACACATCTAAACAAACGTAAAGAAACGGTTTGCATTGATCAAAGTTATGTAAAAGAAAAGGTTTTGTGCAGACGCAATCTGTCACAGACGTTCTGGAAGAGTTAGGAGCAAACTACTCTTCAAATCACAATAAACAAGAAGCCCAACACGCACACATGCACACACACTTTGTCTAATACAGTACATCATCTCTCCTCCAGCTGTCAGGTTTGCAGACACCCAGGCAGAAGCATCTATTCAAATTCAATTCATTCCCATCCCTGCCACAGTTATTGAATTTTACATCAACAGAAGGGACAATTAAGATGATGAGTTTTTGGTGGGTGGACAGTTGAAGAAAACCATGTCTTCCACGCTAACTGTTCCTCCAAAGGGTTGATTTTGTGATGGGAGTGCAGTGTGGAAACCAGTAGGTGGTTTACGCAGCAGCGATGCTCACAGAGCAGCCTCATTCTGGAACAGTGGGAATGCTGCTGGGTCATGGTGGGATGGAGTATGTGCTAATTAGTTTGCAGGAAATCAGCCAAAGGTGGTGGTGGGCGGCGTTGTTAATAAATACAGAAAACAAACTAAACAGTTTGGAAATAAATGCAGTTTTAATAAAGACGCAGCTTGATCTTTTATTAAAAAGGTAAAATAAACACATCTTATCAAGTTTTTCCTCACATCATAGAGAGAAATATTGCTTGAACATACATAACTACACATCAGTCCATCCATCCTTTTCCACTACATGTCTGGAAAACTTCCAGAGGGAGGAAGAGACATCTAACCAGACGTCCAAACCACCTCAGCTGAGTCCTTTCAGCGAGGAGGAGCAGCAGCTGTAACCTGAGCTCCTGGATGACCGATCGCCTCACCTTATCTCATTGTCTGAGCCCAGCCGCTCCACAGAGGAAGCTCATTTCAGCCGCTGGTATCCAGGATCTTGTTCACAACAAATCCTAATGTCAGAACATAGACCAGTAAACTGAGAGTTTGACCTTTCAGCTCGGCTTTTATTTTTACCCCAAATTACTGGAGCAACGCCATCAGTGTAGATCTTGTCCATCTCATGCTCCGTCCTGCCATCAATAACGAGCAAGACACTAGGCTTGGACGGTATCCAAATTTTGATCCCGTCGAACTTCTTCCACATTTTCCCACGGTGTACGGTATTACTGTGACCAGGGTTGGACTGGGACCAGAATTCGGCCCTGGCATCACGAGCCCTTACAGCTGATGTTCGGCTCGGACGGCTACCGCTGTTGACTGAAGCCCTAAGCACGCGCGAACAGACCCACGGCCGTATGAGCTCGCGCCGCAACAAGGAAGTGCTGATTAAAACGAGCCGCTCAGATAGTGGGCTGCGTGAGCGCCCCAGACCAGCCCAATGTCACCATCGGCTGACCATTTTTTTCATGATGGTATTGAAACAGATTGCTATTTTTAAACACCGGGTGTTTACGGTATTACCATAATACCGCACAAGCCTACAAGACACATAATATTTGAACTCCTTGAGACAAAGACTCCCTCACAACCCAGGAGAAATCAAAATGCCTGTTGTTTTTACATTATGCTATATTATATTATGAATGAGAGACTGTATTTTGGCTCTTGCAGGCTCTAATTTGTCAGTACACAGCCGACTGGAAACACAAGAAAACGTGATGAACTAATCAATCAATAAGTCTCATTAAAAAAGGAGAGAGGGCACAAACTAGCATTAGCCTCACTTAGGTAAACTCTTCCACATGAACACACATCAGCAGAGAGAGGCGGGTTTATTAAAACTGCAGAATGAGATGTTCCAGAATAAAGCAACACACAAAATAGACTAAAAGAATCACAAATGAATACGTTATTTTCAGTTTTTAATATCTAATTCAAATGTAAAATAATGAATATTTTCCATGTGGTGATTATATAAACCATTCACTAAACTTACAGAAAATGCACTAATTTGTGACTTCTTGGGATTTGACATATAACTCATATGAGATTTGGGTCATTTTGCAGACCCGTAGTTCACCTTTATCCAGTCAGTGCCTGAACAGTTGCATAATATTTAAATAGTTTTTAGCCTAAATTTAAGAAACAATGAGAAGACAACAAACAAAACAAGAAATAAATGTATTAAAATCTGATTGTAAAAAAGCATCTATAAAAATGCTTTGATTGTGTGCATGAAAAAAAACGACATTAAGAAAATGACTTTGGTCTAAAGAGTTACTTCTCTTTAAAGTTGAGTCAGTTCCTAATGAGCAGTCAGTGTCTAACCAGCAGTAGACAGAAGTCAGAGCCACACATGATTCAAACTAGACAAGATTCTAAACACCAGCGCCCCCTATTGGCTGGCTGCAGTATGACAGTAACGTCCATGTAAATTAATGGAACATTTTGCAGAGTAAAAAATAAAAACACACCTCAGATCAGGTCGACTCCTGTTGATTCATTTAGTTTTTGCCTTGCTGATGTTCAAATATTCAATTGTCAAATATGTTTAGTTGTTGATGCTTTAAGAACACCATGATTGTGTGTGGGACAACGGGCGACTTTCAGCTCCATATCCAGTAGACTGATCGAAAAAAATCAATATGGCAGCACCCATAAACAAGAAATTAGTGCTTTACTTTGAACAACAAAAACATGACAGATTCTTCATCTATAATCTTAATGTTGTGGTGTGCTGTCATAAGTCAGACTTTCTGTGAAGAAGGAAAAAACTGATGTTTCTACAGCAAAGACTCAGTTTTTCCTAAATAATTCATGTCGTTTCTTAAAAATGTAAAATGAGTTTTGTGTTTCTTGTTAGTTCTTATTGTTTATGCATTAATGCTCCTTTAATTATAACCGTCTTTAGATTTTGTAAGATGTAATATGTAAAGAAATCAAAGTAAAGACCTAAAACCCAATATTGTTTAACATACCTTAGTAAAGAAGAGCAGCTTTGGAGTCGGACATTAAAATCTGAATTTATGAGCTAAGAAGTGTTGGACTCACCATATAAATCATGTGCAAATATCTTGATAAACAAATGAATAAAATACATTGTATTTAATGCTGAAGCAACCTTACAATAACAATGTTGACGAATAGAGAGCAACAGAATGAGCAGCAGGCACCAGTGACACAAACATAAAACGCCAGCCTTCAATTTAATGGTCTGCCCATGAATAAGCAGAGAAAATGGCAGCGTAAGAGGCAGTTAAGTGACATGGCTCTCTGCAAGCCGGAGGCAGGGAAATAAGAAAAGAGCAGTGAAAAACAAAGACTTTTGTCCTGAAACATAGATGTTTGTGTCCAGAGGACAACTCCAGGCCTCAGGGCCCTCATTTGACTCCATTAGGTGAAGTGACCTGGACAACATTGGGGCAAACATGCTGAAAGGAAGCACTGAGAGACTTTTTTTTCACTTTGACTAGACGAACATCAGATTCTACACAATGTCTGCTGTCTGCTGCACTAGCCTAGAGGGAAACCTCCTCTACTTGTGTCTAGTTATTTCTACTGTGTGTGTGTGTGTGTGTGTGTGTGTGTGTGTGTGTGTGTGTGTGTGTGTGTGTGTGTGTGTGTGTGTGTGTGTGTGTGTGTGTGTGTGTGTGTGTGTGTGTGTGTGTGTGGTTAATAAATCAGCCTCCTGAGGATTGCTCTCACAGGCGTGTGACACAACTTGGAATATTCCTTGAAAGGAATAACTGAGTATGAAAAATGGAGATATACATCTCTAAGAAAGACAAATATCTTGTCTCAGTGGAACACAGCAGGGCATGTTGTTGCTGTTTTAACATATAATGTGTGTGTGTGTGGGAGTGTAAATAAATCTAATTATTTCTCCATCCTTTTGCCTTCAGTGGTTGAGGAGCTAAATGCGACAGACACAGCTGGAAGGATGAGTGGGTGTCTTGGACTGGTAGAAGGCAGCTAAAGGGCCTCCCACACACACATCAACACCCACACTCCTCTCTTGGTGCCCAAGCCCCGCGGCCTTTTCAACCCGCTCTGATTAATTGGTCTCGTCAGGTACCGTCCGTTGCCACTCACACCAATTAAGCCATTAGGCCTTTCCATTTGGCTCACTGCTCTTAAACAAACAGCGGGACCGCTGGGCCCCTTCCGGACTCTCCGTCTCAACAGGCTCCAAACTTCTCACCCAATCACAGTCCTGCTGTGGGACCCTCGTTGTGCTTGTCCTCGTCGGAGAGGACAGATAGAGAGACTGTCTTGAACTAAACCCGTTAGCCTCCTACAGTGAAACGCAGCAGAGGAAAGTGGAGCAATCAAAGCACAGTGTCAAACAATCCCTAGGCAACAGACAACCTTCCACTGAGCCCTCTACCTGCAGGATGCCACTGCAGGCGAACGCCACACAGGGTCTCAAACACAGTCTTAATTGGATCTAACACTAGCAGAGCAACAAGGAAGAGAAAAAAAACTCTACCAGCCTCTCTTGATTGGGTGCTTTTAACCCTGATTCTCACCAAACCCTTGAAAGTTAATTGTCTCTAACCCTCTGCAGCTTATGTCAAGAAACTCTCAAAATCCTGATTGAATATATTATCCTCCCTCTGAAGTGGACAATAAAATATTCTTCTCCACAATGTGTTTTCATTCTCAACATTAACACCTAGTTCAAGCAGCCTCTATCGTTAGCTGTCCCCCCCGCTCTGTGACATACGCTAACGAGATTAGCCGTGGCTATCAGCTAGTCACACTCTCAAACACAAAAGAGAGGGAGAGCGATGAGCTCTTAATGTGCACTGATTTGTTCTGCGGATCCAAGCATGTTTCTGTGTGTCGAGGACGCGGCTGCTTGCCTGCGGTCTTTATGCGTGCGCGCCTGTGATGTTTGTAGGCATCGCGTCACGTTAGTATGCCAGTCAATCAAATGGCGGGGGCCCGTCTCTCATCAAGGTGCTGTGCGTGATTGCCAACGCCTGGATGCGCCGAAATTTGCACCTCCCCGGAGAGGATCCCCGCTGAGAGGGAAGGACTCATCTGTCACACAGACCACAGCGCCGATCCACAGTGACAGATGTGCATTTTGACAGAAAACAGATGACAGCACTGTACACAAGACTGAACAGTAAATACATACAGCAGCACTGACTCACAGCTACAATTAAATGATATATATAGGATAAAAAAAACATCTACATTTAGGATGGATTAGGTTATACAGCTATAGGGTATCTAGACCACATGGGATCAAATAAACATTTTAAGAATGTTCCAAAATCCCACAGGAAACATGGGCAGAACAAGGTTTTATGTGTGAAAACATGAATTTTTTTACATGTAGTTTGAATATGTCACATGGGATTTCCACATGTTAGGATCTTGTGGGTTTTTTGTAAGGGTTTGAACAGTTTTGCTCCATAGACAAAAACACATATTGGTTGCAGCATCTTTTATCTAATAAAAGGTTAAAAAAGTCTTTCTAGGCAGATGGTTGTACGGTAAGCCAGCCAGTTTCAGGACGGCTTTAATGGAATTAGAAAATGAACATTGTCCAACTCTAAAAGCTTCAGAAATTCTCAAAAGCTGTAAAAAGTACAAAACATTAAATAAAAAGCACACAACTTGATTTGAATTTCAATGTTCATGTTTTTCACTTTCCCAGCCTTCATAACATTTATGGGACGTTCAGCGACTTTCTCTGTCACTTTTTTTAAAGTACTTCTGCTGCTCTGTACTTTCCTGTCAGTAATCATTTTCCTTTGTTGAACCCAGTCACATTTTCATCCGTTTTGCTCCCCGATGCAGTGCCAGTAGGCTTTTGGAACTTTGTCAAGTCTCCTGACCTGTAACAGAACGAAAAAGCACAAGGCGGTTACCGCAGCACCCAGGACCAGAGAAATTAGCAGGGAAAGGGATGCGTAAGAATGGAGGAAAGGATGGAGAGATGGAAGAAAAGAGAGCAGACACAGAACTAAAGAGTGTTTTTTTTCTTTTTCTGTCACTGCAGTCCCATATTGTCCCCAGAAAATGTCACTCTGCCCTTGGGAGGCAGCGCTCTGAGGCGAGACTCATCTGTCTAACCACATTTACTGAGATGTTCTGTGGCGAGATCCCGGGGAGCCTGGGAGGCGTCCCACTGCACTTTGCCCAAAAACACCCCACACTGTTTGTTTCCCACAGAAGCTGCACGGAACTCCATCTTTTAAACAAACAATTGTGTTGCTCAAAGAGTAAATATTGACTTTAAATCATATCCATACTGTATTTAACAATGTCTCTAGATTAAACAAATAATTAGTTTTAATCTGAGTTTTCAAAACAAAGACAGGAAAAATGATGCCAAGGTTAAATATTCAATATGTGTTTACAAACAACAAAACCTGCAGCAAAGTGATGAATACGATTCACAAACCAATGGTAAAACTTAATCTAGAAATACAAATAGTGATGAAAAAAAAATCTTATAAAATACAGCAAAAAACATACAAAAAGGCAAACTGAATAATAAATAAGTAAGCCAAGTTCTACTCAAGTTATTCTTTAATTGCATCATAACATTTTCAAGGTGGTATATGGAGATGTAGGTTGTTCCACATTGCAATAGCAAAACCCCAATCAAATCTACGTTTAGGTTTTGGTTTGGGGAAGTTTAAGAGCATTTAATTGTTTGACCTCAATTTGTGACGATGTGATCTTGAAGTTACGATTTTTATAAACAGTAAAATAAAAAAATCACTCAGAATGTCCTCCACACACAAGGTCTCGCTTAGACTCCAATTAAAAGGTTTGGTTTTTGTTCTGGTTACATCCAGTGTCCGTCCATTCATCCATCAAATGATTCATCCATTGTCTGAACCCCATCATCTGTAGGGGTCACAGTAAACCCAGTGTCTAAGTATGGTTAGATTGAATTAATCATAGAAAGTTAAAGTTTTACCTAAATACACTTGAGGTAAAAAGCAGTTTTGAGATGGTGAAGTTGGGGGTAGGAGGAGGAGGGTTGATCTCAGATACAAATCTAAATATCTTTGACAGGATGCAGGGTTTCAACCAGTCAGTGGTCATAATGTTGTGGTTGATCACTGTAAATGACAGATATCAGACTCCTTTAGTTTATGATGCTCTTATGTCATAAAGCACACACTTCCCAGTTATAGAGACTGAGAGGAAGCTCAGGAAAGCATCAAGCTCTGAACAGAAAGTGATTTCCTTTAAAGCTGAAAACAATCTGTCTAGTGATAATGCTGCAATAAAAAGGCTAATGAGTACATACTCCATGTTGTCCCATTAAATTAAAACACTGCTCTCAAGGACAGTTTTAGCTCACATCAGGTTGTTTTCACACACAGTAGTCCAGTAGATCCAGGCTGACTGGGGACTTGAATCGATTGAGGTTTCAACATTCAGCTGGTCCAAGGTTGATTTCACAACATCATTTTAAAACGAGCCAAACGTCTGAATAATGAATCACCTTCTCACCGTGGTGGTGCTTCATCAAGAATTATGGAGGGAGAAGACGAGACAAACAGTCAGCAGGAGACCTCGTTCATCTATTGGATGTTTCAGTGTATCTTCCTTTTCCATCACATAAAAACAAAACATGGAGCTGCTAAGACTTTTAGCAGTCTTGAGCTTTTCATAATTTACGCCACGACAATGAGCTCAGCATGAGCAGGCAGTCAAACGTTTTGTGTTTTACTCATGTTTGTTTTGGTTATTTACCCACAATTACCTGCATTGTAGTCCACTTCCTGCTACTGGTTGACTTAAAGCAGTATAAAGCCCTTTTCTCCGACAGCAAGTTTGTGCTCACACACACACACACACACACACACACACACACACACACACACACACACACGTATTGACGGAGACATTTTTGATTTATACTTCTTCGTCGGCGTTGTGAAGCAATTTTTCACCAGGACAGCAGAGGGCGCATAACTTTTCTGCAGTAGCGTCTCTGGTCGACCAAAGTTTGTTTACTTCAGCTTAGTAATGGCCGACAGAACAAATTTTGATTGAGCTGTTAACAGATTGATCTTGAGGAACAATGTTGTTAAAAAGACGACAGTGAAGGAGACAGTGGCGTCTGTTGAATGTCCGTCCACTGAACAGGACAAGGCAGAGGACGAGTGAATATGCAGCTCTTGTTCAACCTTTGAGGGATATTGATGGATTATATAAATGTTCATACTTTATCTGCCAGACATTTCTCAAGCTGATCCATATCTGCTTCCATGAGATTCTACTACTACTACTACTACTACTCTGTCTATACCGACGTGAAGCCGGAAATGATCTTGGGTTGTTGGGCTGACCAATCAGAGAAGTGTGCTCTCCATCTCGTTTGACAGATAGTTAGAAAAGTGAGTTTGACTCCATTCATCTGCCAGCCTGTCAGAGAGCCCTTACGTTGACAGATAATGGCGTTGTGTGTTTCCGTACCGACGCAGACGGAGAAATAAAAACTAGCCTTAAGGGCGTTTTCACACCAGGAGTGTTTAGTCCATTACAAATCAAACCCTAGTTCTTTTCCCTGTGGTTTGGTTTGTCTGTGTGGGTGTGAAAACAGTAATTGTACTAGAAAGTGGAACAAAACCAAAAGACTCATTGGAGGAGTTCGTCTTGATACAGTTCTGAACAAACTCCACAGTCGTTTGTCTGTAGCGTGAACAATGCAAGTCTCAGCAAAACACCCTCCCATAGCCAGACTTGAATTGCATTCTGGCATGTTTGATTGCACAAATTAGTCAATAACAACTCCTAGCTGAGCGAACATGGACTGTGGGCTCATGTGGACGATCAACAAACGCTGTTACCTCTCTGATCATTGAAAACCAGGGGGAACGTTACAACAGCTGGAGTTTTGCTCTGTATTGTTTCTGAGACAACGAGCGGTGGCATGTCGGAGGAGGCTGGTCTACGGATTTTAACCGAGGGGAGGGGTGAGAGCGCTGAGACGTGTTTCTGTGAAATAGCTAGCAATACCTAGCTTGTTTACCAACCTGCTGAGTGCAGCTTTAACTTGACAAATTTAAGTCTGACTTACTCAAATCATTTAGTTTCTTTCAAATAAAATTCAAATCCTTCTGACTTAAATTTATGGAAATTCAACTCAAATGTCTACATTCTTCCAAATACAAAAACTGAATGATCAAAAAGCACATTATCAATGATTTTGAACTTAAAAATTGTTTAAATGTAAATAATCTTAAATGTTTGTTCTTGTGTGTTATTTATTTTAGTTAAATTCTAATTTTAAAATACTTTCATTGTCATGGTGGGGTGTGGTACGGAGGAACCAAATGCAGAGTGAGGAGTTGGAGCAGGAGACAGTGGATGAACTTTAAAAAATAATTTATTTAACTAAACAAAAGTCAATGTCCAGGATACAAAAACCCACATTAAAGGGCCGGGATACAAGAACATCAGGGGAGCAAAGCAGGCTAGACTGGGGCACCTAAAGCAGACACAACAATGAGGAGTGACATGTAACCAGGACTTAAATACACAGACAAAGTCATCAGGAGACCTCAGGGCCAGGTGGTGTAATCAGTAACATAAGAAACACCTGTGAAGACTAACGAGGAGACACAGGACCAATCACACACCAACACCCAGGAGAAGTGACCCAGGAGGCACAGAGGAAAACTCCAACACACAAACCAGTCTTAAGGCTGGAATACACCGGATACCTCAGCGATGCTCCACCTTTTGGCTGCGCTGTTAGCGAGTCTTGTACTCACACAAGACGCGTCCCTGACACAGCGCGCCTTACGACGCTGCTTGAAAAATCGCGCGATAGTCACAACATCACGCGGAAATTGAAAACTGGAAGCGGGAAGTGAATTCTTTGTTTATATGTGATCAGAGCTGCCGTCGTGTGTTGTGGGAATCTAATTCTAATTCTTTCAAAATGGGTAAGTAAGCTGTTTAATGGAGCCGTTGTTTATGTGTGCCGTAATGTTTGTGGCGGTTTATTTCTGTGTGCCGTAATAGGAGCCGTTCTGTGTCGTAACGTCGGTGTCATGGTAATGCCGGTGTCAGAAAGTACTCAACATGTCGTGACACGCGCACAGCTGCGACTGGCGCTCCTTTTTAAACTGGTGCAAATCTTTAGCGCGATGGCGGCGTCTTGCGTTTCTGGGACGCATTGTGGCGATCTCTGTGTGAGTGATCTGATGGACTAGAATGGTTTTTAATCAAAATAATGGCGCAGCCACGAAGTGGCGTGTCGCCGATGTGTCCGGTGTATTCTAGCCTTAAAGTGCCCATGACATCGGTTTCCATGTTTTCTGACTTATCTATCATGTTGCAACGTTGAGTTCTCACCTTAAACCTGCCAGAAAGAGCAAAAAACGGCGTCCATCTGTCTCCTAGTCCAGCCAGTGAGAAGCTCTTCCAGATTTCAGACCCAGGTTTCAAACAGTTTTTTTCACTCCAGCCCGCTATGAGGTCATAGTGATCCGGACTTGCTTATATGGTAAATTCTCCTCCCACATGCACGTTCACGACACCTGGAGCGAGGCAGTGCCGCCGCCATTGCCCATAGACCGTGTAGTGTTTAGTTTCAGTTTCGTTTCTCTTTCACACGACGGCACTGCCCCCTACTGCAGCAGAAGTGTCAGGCTGCCAAATAAGGAGAAACCCAGCAGAACCGGAAGGCGGCGCTTTCTTCTGATCTCTGAGTTGCTCGTTAGGAAATAATTACAGCGTATTTTGAGTTATAATGGTGCAACGCTAATCTAGAGGCATCAAAGATTACACCTGTTTAATATAAAGTGATTTAAATATGGAGTCACAGGCACTTTAACTCACAAAGCACAGGAGACAAAACACTAAGACAGGACAGAACTAATGAAACTCAGGCCAGAACTAAAGACCAGAATAAACAACATCCACATGCAGGGAGAAACATGACATGGGAGACAAGAGGCAAACCTAACACACAGGGCTGAACAAAGGAGACTCAAACCAAGGCAAAAAACAAAACTCAGGGGGGCTCTGGGCTGGGGTCCTGACATTCATGGTAACCAGAATTTCAAGTTGGATAAAAAGTTAAAAAAAAATTCATTGCCTAGATGGAACATTTTAGAATTAGTTGCGAAAACATAACAAATTTAACAATTTTGCACAAATATAAATAACAATAAAACAAATGCATTTTTAACATTTCAAAACATTTTCCTACTCCTTGAATAGAGTTGAATATTTATGAATATTTAGTTTTTGTCACTAACCTGCTATCAGGTTCTCACAATAAATTTTTAAATGTTCCATCTGTGCAATGAATTTTTTTTCTTTTTAGCCAAATTGAAATTCTGATGACCATGAAAGTATTTTACAAATAGAATTAAACTAAAATAACATTCTAAAACAAACATTTAAGATGGTTTACATTTAAACAATGTTTTAGATTCAAAGTAATTGATAATGTGCTTTTTGATCATTTAGTTTTTGCATTATGAAGAACATAAAAATTAGAGTTGAATTTCCATACATTTAAGTCGGAAAGATTTGATTTTTTCATTTGTAAGAAGCTAAATGATTTGAGTGAGTGTTGACTTAAATTTGTCAAGTTAAACAAACTTAATAATTCAAGTTGGATAAACTTAATTGAATTACTTGTTACCAGTTGAATCAACTCAATTAAGTTGGTTCAACTATTCTCTTCAGTGTGAAAATCACTAACTTTTACTTCAGCCGAACTTAAAAACTTAAGTTGACTAAACCAAAATAATAGGTCAGATTAAGGTAAATAAGTCCATCACCTCAACTAGCCCAAATATTCTTTTTACAGTGAGGTCCCTGTGTGAGACTAAGATGTTCAAAGTTAAACTAGGCTGGAATAAATATGTTAAAGAGCTTTATGGTGAGTGTGAAAGGACCTCTAAGACTTCTAGACAGGTCAGCAAAAACATGCCCTCTGAACAAAAGATACGAGCAAATGACAAATTTTTAAAAGCCTCACATTTTAATAAAAGGAACAAAGATATATTGAGGTTTAAATTTACTTGCAAGGAAACTGCAAAAAAATATAATGTGCAAAATGATTTTTAGAAAGACGTCAAAAGAGTGAGTAATACTAAAACGTCCTTGCCAGCAAATACTGACGGTGCATGGAAATGACTCAGATGTGGCTGAAACATTATTGTGGGTTATTTAATTGCGTTCCCTCTTTGTTGTGGATAACATTGATTATAATGATGTGGTGGTTTCTCTGTGGGGGGTCTGTGTTGCAGTTAGGACAATAAGGCATGTGACATGGATTACATTTCTGCAGAACACTTCAAATTTGCTGCTTGCCTTTTGGATTTATTCATACCCATCATAAAAGATTAAGCTAGCAAAAGGAATAGGGATAATTATCAACTTTAACAAGTATTTTATTCAAGGTCTTGGAAAGAACTGTATTACTGTAAATAGGATGGAGCACTTTATTACAGCCAAGGAAAATCTGTTTGGTTTTAAATCTAAACCTGGTACAGATGTGCATTTTTGCTTTAAAGATCATTAAACATGCATTACGTTACAGTTTTTATGGGTTTTATTGATGCCAATTGTGAAAAGTTATTGTATAACTTACAATAGAGAGGTTGCTCTGATTTTGTCCTTTTATACACTCATAAGTCATGAATCAAACAGGCTAACTGTGCGTCTGCCTTTTTATAAGTTTGCAATAAGATAAGACAAGAAAGCATTTTATCTGCTCTTCTATCTGATGTCTTTAATACCAAACAGCTATGACTGTAGAACAGGAGGTGTATACGGCTATAATGAACCACCTGATGTGTGCAGATCATGTGGTTCTTCTCTGTCCATAAAGTCCTGGCCTTCAACAAACACTTACTGAGGGTGAAGAAGAGCAATTGTCATCAGATGTAAAAAGAAACATTTTTTTCCAGACTCCTTTTTATCAGCTGTTCTTAAAGAGTGTGAAGAAGAATTTAGATAATTGGTGACATGACTAATGACGTATAGAGTCCCACTTAATGTATGCACAAGCTAACATGCTAATACGTAAATTTGAGCTCTGTATCAGTGCAAAATGCACTTTTCAAGATGCTGTACCCCCATGTATACTGCCCATTTGTGAGAGACCTACAGAGACTCACTGTAGCTTATATTGATGGAACGGGGTTTAAAATGTCAAGATGGAGCAGTGCAATATGCATGTTTGTTCGTGTTGATGTTCCCACTTGTTATGCTGCATTACGTAATTTCATGTACAGTTGTATGTTTAGGTTAATGGACTCAAAAACAGCATCATTTTATCACTGATGAACCTGGAGGTCAGTTTGGTTTTATTCTGGATCCACTGGTGTGCTGACCTTTATGTAACTGTAATGTTATGGATAACTTATCATTTTATTTTTCTTTCTTTGTTTTTCTATGGATACATAACTAAAAAAATGCCTCTTTTTAAAATTCTTGCTTGTTTAGTGGAATTTCATCATTAATGATCATAAAACAAACACAAACAGCTGTACATACTGTATATCAATTCATATTACCAGGAGGGGTGGTGGATGATCTCATATTACTTAATTCCATATATGTAACAAGCTTTGTGACATGAACACTGACAAAAACACCAAACTCTCATCTGTATTATTAGTTTGCATGGATTCCTGTGATGCCTTGTGTTCACAAATTAGAACAAGAATACAAGAATGTGAGTAATCCTCTAATCTGGTACATTTCTGTCAAGCCGAAAGGCACGCCGCATTTGCTGCGGCGGATTAAAGTAGCTCATTAAAGAGGGGCAGCCATGATCGAAATAGGCCAATTGCTCTTTTCTCTGAACCGAAATGAAGACAAAGAAGCTCAAGGAAATGAATGGTTTATCAGGGCTAGGCAGAGCCTTTTTCGTGTCTACCATAAGCCCCGGACACAACACTGGCTGCATCGACTCGGCTGAGCACCAAGATTAAATGTCTTATTGACTGCAACAGGACAGAGGCATCAAAAATGCAGAGTTGTACAGGAAGTCACCTTCAGATGTCACCCAACCAATGAAGTCTTTGAGACTAAAAGGGTTTGTGGAGGGTTTGTAAACTATTGTTTTTGTTTTTCAGAGACTAAGAGGTCAACCAGAGCTGCCACGAGTCACGTGCACTTTGATTTGACGTCCTCTTCAATATTTACCTGTGGGTGAATGCCCAGAGAAAAGCAAAGGAGCTCTTATTTAAAATGTCAGTCTACCCCACAACATATTGAACCAGCATCGCATTAGAGGAATGACTCTTTATTAAATGTTGAAATGCCATCTTTTCCTTCTGCACTGAAAGATTCATAAAGGCCAGTTAGTGACTGAGTCACCTCTGAGAACAGATGGCTGGAAATGTGATGTGGGAATTGTGGCTTCTCTGTGTAACAACTGATCACCCAACCAACCCCCTGAAATCCCTGACATGAGCCCCTTAAATATAAGTTTCCACTCGTACTTTATTAGTGGGCAGGCTTTAATAATTTATAGGGACTTTGGGGCATCCATGAAGGCAAGATTGAATTTTCCAATGCGGTTTATCTGGCTTTTCCAGTTGGAAGTCTCCTTCAGGTGCTTTCTGCAGGACGTCAATATGCTCCACTCATATAGGCTGTGACATTAAATTAAATAGGTTATTGATTGACAGGTGACTCGGCAATGAGGCTGCTGAAATGAACCCTCACTAGCTCCACGGCCCAACCTGCAAAGATCCAGTGGTCCATAAATTAGAGCCGATCACATCTAGATTTATGTCATCGGTTTTGTTTGTTTTTAATTTGCTCTGATGCTAATCCCATGACTCTGCACACATTTGCAGAAACAAGACCTGCGGAAATGACATTTGCATCCCCAAGGACGCTTGTCATCGCCTCGTTCTGAGGCTCCTTTCACAATAAGTGTACAGTGGTCATGAGAGGTGACAGCAATTATTCTTAGAACACAGAAGGGCAAATTAAAGGGATAGTTTGGTCATTTTTAAAATGGAGTTCTATCAGTTATTTTTCTACAGTAGACATCACACCTCCTCTGACTGAAGCAACAGTCAGATCAGGAGAAAGCCGCTCTGAATAAACACAGATTAGTGGCTAAACTTTGGGTTTTTAAAACAATTTCTTCGGGCCTGACATCATGAGGGGGTGTTCTGAGACCTGCAGTTATTTTAGTTTTAGGAAACAGATCAGGGAAGGATCGTATTTCTACTTTGAGAGCTATAGTCACACAACCTGCTTTTCTTCTGAAGGTCCTCTATGTGAGCTCATTTCCGTGCAGAGTTTGAGGGCAGGACTAAGTTTCACTGTTGATTTGGGGGCAGAAGTAACTACAAACTCAAAAATTATTGTCCAAAAATCACTTGTTGCACCACAAGGTTATGAGTCAGTGGTCAGTTCAGACCTGTGTGTGGCTTTTTGTCTGGTTTGTCTCTATGTGACCCTGTGACAGACGGTGATCTGTCTGTGTACTCACCCAGTGACATCTGGGATACGGTCCAGCCCACTGCGACCCTGAACGTATTTTAGACCGGATTGTTTATTCCGTACTGAACTTATCCCTCTCCCTTTTCTGTCTTGTTTTAATTTTCCTTTATTGACAAATCCAAAAATATATTTGTTTTTGGCTATTTGACATTTTGGCAACCTGATAGAAACTTTAGTCATTACAGCATCAGAGTCAAATAAACTTTAGCTCACATCCAGGACATGATGCTAAAGTCAGTTTTACAGCAAACAAAGAATAAAAAACACCTTAGTTATCCCTTGGGGACATCCATGACTTTTCTAAAATAGCTAGTTTCTCCTTAAAGTTGCAGCAGGTGAGTAATGGATGCTGTTGATGCATGTTTTTAGTCTAAACGAGTGACTCTGGGGCTCATGCAAATTTAACGTCTGAATCTTCTCTTTACTCGTTTTATTGTTGCACCTCTGTATTTACACCTGGAGAAATCATAACCACAATGTAAACAAATAAACAAATCATCTTCATTTTCTCAGCACTGCGGCACCCCTGCAGATATGTGTAACACCATCCATTTCTATGGTAATGCAGCACTGTTAGCACCCTTTCTAACACAAAGAGAGACACAGTTACTGTGTGTAGCTCTTTTTCCTCGTTCTGACGAAGAGTCTTGGCAGTGGTTGGTTTGATCGATGCAAGGCCACCTGTCTCAACGTGAGCTGTGTTTCTGCACCGGGACATGTTGCAGCCAGATGTAATCTGCTTAATGTTGTGTGGATATTGCTTCACTAATGACACAACAACACATTGCAGGTTCTCTTAAATTCAGCACAGGAACAGGGACAAGATGCAGGTAAGAGTAATGAAATGATGACGGTGGGATGTCCAGCTGCAAAACAGGATGAAGGACACTGTAATCAATCTAAACCAGAAGCTACAACTGCTGCATTCAGGCTCATTGCACAAATATGAATATAAAATGTGTAAAACACACATTGTTTCTACACCACATTGACCACACAGCTGGAAGCCAAGTCAAACCAGTCCAGATGAAAAATGATATCACTGCTTCAGCCAGAACCACATTGGGTTGAGACTGTTTGTGGTTAGATGGAGACACCAACTTCTGTAACAATGTGCAACTATTCAGTGGGAATCATTGAATAGGTACAGTACTTCAGTGTATGTCGAGGCTGCAAAGATATTGCAAAAATATTGAAGGTGTATTAATTAGGTCTTAATTTGTCTGAAACTAACTTTTTTATTTGAAAGTTTTTTGCACTTAAAATGTTAATTCTCTTTCTTTATTTCCAATTCGCTATAAATTAGTTTAAACCTTGTTTAGCATAAGTTGTTTAGGGATGTTTTGAAGAAACAGGAGTTTTCAAAGTGGTGGCCAGGTGGGGGCTATGGGGTGGCACACCAGAACCAAGCAGAACTTCAGGAGTGGAACTGGAACACACTGATGCAGAGATGATTGTGCAGAAAATAACTTACATTTTTAAACCAGTGATGTCTTCATATGACTGAACACAGAATAGAGTCAGGTCATTTTACTGTAAATCTAAAACAGGTCATCCTAAAAAAAAATCTTCAACCAACCAGACACGTTACCCAGCTCTGTTGAAAGCAGTTGTCTGAAATGTAATTGATAATAGCTAAAGATCAACTCCCTATAACTCTTTGATCCACCCAACATTTTTGTGTTTGCAATATTTCATGCATATTGAATACAAGGTTGTGTATTTTTGAGTTCTCAATTTTTTTTTTACTTTTCTTTAGTGTGTTGTAAACAATGTGATCTGAAATATTAGTGGTAATGTCCCCAAGCACAAAAATGTGCCCATAGAAACCCATTCAAATCACAATTTTGGATTCTTCTCAAAAGAAAAGTATCAAACCTGCATTTTCTCATTTCTCCATTTTATTTGAGGTCTGTGTCTTTCAGTTCTCTGTACAACAAATCTGAGGGATTTTCATCCTGATGATGCCATTTTAACAAACATGGCAAATGGAGAAAATGCCCGCTTATTTCAATGGGGGGCAGTTTTTAAAAGAATCAAATATTTTATTTATTGAAGTTTTATTTATAAAACTTGTTGCTTGTTTTTATATGAGCACATAAATATGTGAATGGACTTTGACATTAGTTTTTTAAAGGTGTATCAAAGTCTTAGAAAGACATTTTTGTTTTTGCCTATTACTAATCTTAATCCTACGATTCAAACAAGTAGAGAAAAATCTGTCCCACACATTCAAAAGTCATTTCTGTGAGACGTCGTTGTCGAGCTGTAATTGATGCTCAAGGTCACATGATAAGTCATTGTGACATTGCCATTTTTCATAAGGGTATCCCCACCACTGTTGTCGTTGTTGTTGTTTTTTTTTTTTTTGTGGCTTTTTCTAAATAAACTGTTTGACATGAGAACTTCCCCATTGCATGCTTCAACTTAACGCCCTACTCTCATGATATAATATCACTGTAGTGTGAACTATTTACATTTTCCATGAATTTCACCAGTTAACAAATATCCCAGATTTTTTGTAATGTATTTATTTAAAAGATAAACTAACAAAAATTATTATAATTTGCAAATTCATCACAAAAAACAAATCAAATAATCAAGGCTTTCTAGTCTTTCAGCTCTGTTCTCATTTTCTGTTGCCAAACAGCACTTTGACTGAAAGCAGCCACACAAAGCGAATGGATTTCCAAACATGCATCTCCTCCTTATTGCCTTTTTGTATTTACTTTTAATTTGTATTGATCTTTCACCTGCACCTCAATTTTGCTGATGTCAGAAAGGTGAGAGAGCATTACAATATACAATACTTTTTCTCCCCTCTTATCGAGGAGGAAATGAAAAGCAAATGGCACCTTTGTCCTGGACGTGAGATCGTCCAGGCGGAAGGGCTTTGAAGCGCAGGGTGAAATTGAAAAGGTTGCAGGTTCACATCCCTGGACAATGACAGCCCCGTCTGCCTCCACTCCTGCAGCTCACAGGAGATTAGAGGAGCAGGAGAGATAAGGAGCAGCATTGGCTAAATGTTTTTTTTTTTACTGGGCCGGACAGATCGAAAAAGCTGAAGTGCTCCAGTTAGCCAGAAGACAGACAAATAGAGTCAGACTGACAAAGCAAGAACACAAAGTGAATCATTCAGAGCTGACCTTGACTTGATTGTGCGTAATCTGGTCTGCTGGTTCACAGATAAAAAAAGCCGAGCACACGAGATCAATACGCTGTTTCAAAGATGGGTTTTTAAAAAAACAAGGATTAGACGAATACGGTCAGAATTACCAAAGATGTTCTACATGCTGGCAATATTTTCATAAATAAATTGAACTTTTAAAATGTGAAATGTGTAAACACACACACACACACCAATGCAAAGCATGAGTGCGCACCAATTCTCATGAGTGGTGCAGCTTCTTTGTGCCTTTCTTGACCCACATGAAATATGATAATGAATGCAGTCAGCCTGCAAAATAGGTGAGGCTTTAGGGAAATGAGGAAGGGCCACAGTGCACCCAGAGTCATCACACACACACACACACACACACACACACACACACACACACACACACACACACACACACACACACACACACACACTACTATCCTGCTGTCCTGCCAAGCTACCCACTGCCCCCTCACCAACTTTGCAGACCGCTGAGTTTTCATATTGACAACTACAAGCTGCCATTACCACCCTTAGACTCCTTCTATACAGGGACTGTTATGTTATTCTGTGTATTTACTTGTTATGATGTGGGTTCCTCTTCCCAAACATTTCTTCCAGCTCTTCTGGTCAGATCACAAGGAGTTCTGAGACCAGTAGTCTTGCTTTGTGTCCTGGGTCATCCCCTGGGTTATGGCCGACACATATAGTACCAGATTAATTGAAATCTTGGTTTTCTGGCCTCCTTTTCATTACATCAAACCAGTTTAGAGTCTGCATTACTGCAGATGCTAAACTGAGCCACTCATCTCTCTCCACCCTTCCTTCACTTGTGAACAAGACCTCTAAATACTTCAACTCCTCCACTTGAGGAAGTACCTGTCCCAGGACCCAGGGTAGACAATACACCTTTTTTCCATGAAAACAATGGCATCAGACTTGGAGGTGCTGATCCTCATCACTTCACACTCAGAACTAACCCTAAGGTTAGGGTTAGGTAACTCCCCAGCAGTTGAAAGTGATAGTTCAATGAAGCTAAGAGGAGCACATCAAACAGCAGAGATAAGATTGTCCTGTCACCAAACTCAACACTCCACGGCTGTGTCTTGGATTTCTAACCCTTAAAGTTATGAAAGATGTGAAGAGAAGTGACGATAAGAGACAGCCTGGTCAAGTCCAACTCTCACTGGGAACCAGACCAAGTTACTGCCAGCTACATGGACCAGACTTACCAGACAAGTGTGTAAAATAAATATTCCTCATTTAATGTGAATTAACAAAAACTAAATAAACTTCTTTTTAAAGCTGCAGTTGTGTTTGACAACCTTTCCTATGAAAATGTGATGAAACCTGATCTCATTCAGCCCTATAGTCAGAGGGATGAAGACTGTTTTTACCCTCTTTCATCTTTCAGTCAGTTTCACTAAAACTCACAGAGACGAGAGAAAACGAAGGAACAAGAAAAGAACCAAGGTATTTTTTGCTGCTTGTCCCGTCCACAGGGCATTATTATGTCTCCTCCTGTGTTCTGTCTGTTCGGACCAAACTGATGTTTGAATTAGGCGTTTTAAATGACAGGACCACCTCAAAGAGAGGCCCACAGGCCCCACACTCCCTGGGTTTCAAAGGCCCAGCAACCTGGCTGCTGTTGGCTGTCAGGGAGTCAATATGAATGTGTGGTGGTGAGATAACCTGCATGGGACAGAGCCCAAAGCCGCGTGCCTCTTTGACAGGCTTATTAACGGGAAGCAACCATGAAAAAAGAAGAAGCTCCTATCGGCAGAGAGATCAGGGGAGAAGAAACCTTCCCTTATCGCCAGGACACCAGGGATTAAAGCCTGCCCTGCTCTGATAAATTAATTATTCTCTCTTATCTGTCATGTTTAAAGACTGTCAGACAAACCCACCTAGAGCCATAGAGGCGGACAAGCTATGACAATAAGAGAAAGGAACACCGAAGCTCATCTTGTTGTCTATGAATACAGTTTTTCTATGTTTAGTGGCTGCTATCTGAAAACAAACAGAAAATACTTCATTAAACTAGATTATGTCAAGTTTTAGTACCATAAAATAAATGTTCTTTTGCAAAACTTACTGAGCTGTTGAGTGTTTATAGTACAAAGTCCTCTAGATTCACTGCCTGTTGTGAAATAACAATTAAAAAGTCACATTAGGCAGGTAAACTGCTGATCCTAGGTCTGTGTTTGTGCTGTTACTCAAAGGTTTTATAAACCACTTGTCAGATTTGAATGAAACTTGGAGAAAGTAATCTCTGGACGTACCTCTACAACTAAGCAACATTTAGAGTTAACCTGATTCAAGATGGCCGCCCTAGTTAATCAACATTAGCAACCACTGAAATGGCTTGACCTGTCAGTTTTACACATATTGGGCAAATATTTGATACAAAACATGTTCCTGCATGAATCAAGAATTAAAGGCAGTGTCCGGTCAAAGAGGCTATGAAACTATTTATCACATTTCACTGCTCAAAACTCAGTGGAATTGTTTTACATTTTTACATTATGTACTTACATAAAAATAGTCAAAGTACATGAAATATAAAACATAAACAATTAAAAATTGTAGGAGTATGAAAAGAAAGTTACAAATAGATAAAAATATGACAACTTAAAAAACTGCCAAGACAGTGAGGATGGGGGCTAAAACCTTTCACTAGACAAGAAACTAACCAAGAGCCAAAGAGTAATGAAAAAACAAGAGAATCATAGAAGAGGTTGGTTTTATGTTCTGAATGAAAACATTTCTCTAAAAACCCCAGTTCAACTCAGATTACATTTTAACAGTCATCAAATGAAAGGTGAATTTCAAAGCGCTCCACTCACGTAATCATGAAAAAATAAGACATTTTTTAAGATAAATTATATCATCATCAACATAACACCATATTAGATTCAGTAGACACCTGGTTCTGTGGGGAGTTTTATTGTTTTGCATTCAAGCTACTAACTTGGCTCTTTTTGCTCCCCTTACTGCAGCAGTGAAATATCCTTTTTTAACTACAACAACAGGACAAACAGCAATCTATGGAAGTCACATTTATCAGGAACACTGGATACTAATGCTGTTCTGTATTTGCAATGCACCTTATAAATATTTTTATAATAGCAGATTTTACTAATGGTAATAAATAACATGTCAGAATATTTGTTTTTGTTAATTATGCAGTTACTGTAGGTTTATGTAATATGGTTTGTGTATACACAATAGAGTATTTCCTAGTTGGGGTTGCGACCCTACTGTAGGCACTAGGGGGGACTGAGGCAGAGGAAGAGAAACCGCCATCCTTTGGCAAGATATCGAGATGTTTTGTTAACTTGAGATGTCCTTTTTGGTCAGGACAACAGGTCATGATATCTTGCTTTTTGAGATCTTTTAGCCTCCTTCATGTTGTCAGACAGGTTCCACACTGCAAAAAGTCTAACATGCAGTTTTTCCATTCAATCTAATAACTGCCATTCAAAACAGAGTAAAATTATTGCCTTGATTGTGAAACTCTTTCTTTTTGCATTTTAAAACATCAATTTTGATTTGTATGGAACTAATGATTCGTTCAATGGACACAACACAAACTTTTTTATTTCTCTCAAAACATATATTTGTTTTCATGTTCAGCAAGTATTATTTTTGTTTTAGTGAAATGCGATTTGCACTTGAACGCACCCATGAAGTAATGTGTTGGCCAGCCTTGTTTTTTAAAGGAATTGCAAATAATTTTTGAAGTAAAGTAAAATAAAAATAAAAATTTTAGTTTGATTATATATCTAAATGAATTAACTGGTGTCAACTCAAACATTGTTTCAAGGGTCATATAACTCAGTATTAAACAATAAAAGGCTTGAACTACTTCAGTTGTGTGTAATGAATCTAAAATATGAAAGTCTAATGTTTATCAGTACATTACAGAAAATAATGAACTTTATCAAAATATGCTAATTTTTTAGAAGGACCTATGGTTTACATCAATCTAAAAGAATCAGGTCACATTAAGTGACTCAGTTTAGTTTCTGGGAAGTCAAATATATTAGATGTAAAAATTGGACATCAATTTTTTAGTTTTAGAACAGCTATTATTTTTACAGTGTAACGAAGTGACGTCTTAATTCTACAGGTCTGGTAGTGATCAGGTCTGGGTGGCTGGTGACATTATACTCAGCTTTCCAAATAAGGAGGTTAATCACAGTTAATTCATGACACAACGATGAGGTAGTTACTTTTTATATGGGGCATTTTGGATTTGCTCAGGTTATCTTTGTCTGATACAGATGTGTTTGCTGATTTGAAACATTTAAATTTGACAAAAAAGCAAAAAACTGAATAAATCTGTAAGAGAGTGAATACTTTTTTGCAGTTTTACTGTTTGAACTGAAAACCTGTTCATTTTTTTTACATTTGAACAAATATTTATGATAATTCTGATTCTGGCTTTTTTAAACATGAATTGTGTTAACACAAGGATGAGTAAGACAGAGGCACAGGCTGAAAGTGTCACAGATGTAACCTCTGGTGTCCTTCAGCTAGTAGCTGGAGGTGTCAGCGGCGCTCACCTGGAGCCTGACAAGGGCAGCTGACATGGAGGGTGACTGACAGGCTGGGGGAGTCGGGGGGGCTCCACTAGCCTCTCTGCAATAATAGCAACATAGGAATGCTAGAGAATATTAATGTCCTTCATATTTTATTAATTCTAAGTCCATGGGATATCAGCTCAGTGCTCTTATGAAAAGAAAACATCAATCCTGCAGGAGTAATGAGTGCAGCAGCAGCAGTTTGGGGGTAAGGGAGGCGGAGAGGGAGGAGGGGGAGGAGGCACCGTGAACCCCTCTAGTTATGTACAGAGGGAGATGGAGAAAACTAATATTTGGCTGTCCGCTGTTGGGTATCGTTGGTTAAATGACTGCGCCTCGGGGAAGAAACGCGCGCAGCGGCTACTGCCGAGGCTCTCACCCCGCTAAATGGGATGATTGTTACACATTTTGTGTATGTGCAGATGATTGTGTGCACATGAACATGCGTGCATGCCGGCCTCCTTCTTTAGTGTGTGCTTTATTTCCCTGATTGAAGTGTGGGGGACTTTGTTGTTTTCAAAGCTTGTCACATATTTTTAAGCATCAAATTGATGCCACAGCGCACCAGCTGCATTAAGAGTGATGTGTGTGTGTGTGTGTGTGTGTTTTATAAAAGCATGCATATGGAACAGAAGGAAAATGCTGTCAAGGTCACAGCTATGAAAACAGGGATGCAGCTCGTCAGAGTGCTGAGATGTCACGGGCAGATGCTGAGGAGTTTCACGGCAGCTGGTGGTAAACAGCTCATAAGTTGAAGTAAAGGTTTAATGAACTACAAAATACTCACCTTTATTTACCTGTGTCTCTATGGAATATCACTTAAAGGGGAATAAATGCTTCTGCCCTGTGGATTGAAGCTGCTGCCTGATTCAAGAATAACAATCATGTGTCTGTCTTCAAGGCCACGTCATAAAACTTTACTGCAACGTCTCCACGAGTCTACAGCCGTACTGAGAGCAGGTGGCTGCCTTTGCAAGACTGTAAAATCACCACAGTGTCTATATGTGATGGGAACAGATGGAATAGTGACAACTGCCATTTACCTCCACCGTTCACCATCATTATCATGATTTTCAAAGAGACTTGATTCTGCATACGGCATGCAGGCCTCCTAATTACATGATAGATGTTTAGTATTCTCCTGTGGAGCTCATTGTCCACAGACGGGTGAAAGGAGACACTTTAATAGATTTTTGAGCTAAAACCTCTGTTGCTTTTTAAGAAGGCCATTAAGTCTGATCATTAAACATCTGGAACATATCTCAGCGTCTCTCCCAGCTGCTGCCATCAGGAGTCCAATCCCTCTGATGTCCACCTCTGACTTTATTTGGATTGCTGCAGGCTGCAGAGGAGGAGATTGAGACCAATAAAAGTGACAAATGATTTCTTTGAGATTCGCTGAAAGTTTTCTTTCTTTCTTTCTCTCAGCGAGAATAAATTACATTCTGAGGTGATGCCAGTAGCTTATTCAGACCCACATCAGTCAGGCACGCCACCTCACCAACGACATTTCATCCTAGACTGAACTCTCCACGTTTCTAAACACGTCTCCTATCTGCACAAACAAAAACAGAGACAGGCAAAAACATCATGGACCTCCTTTTACCTCCTGGAGGCAGACAGTAAAAAATTAACCCCAGTCTTTTAGTGCCATGATTTTGACTCATACATGTTTCTTATTTTTTGATCAATATCTGAAAATAGGGAATCCAGTTAAACAGTTGCAAGGACAAAAACCATAGAGTTACTCTGATGATGTGATGTAGAGGTTCAAGGATTTGTCATTTTGATTGTAAAACTATTCCAGTGTTTGTACGGTCTGTGCTCATTGGGCTGTGTTCTAATACGACTGTCACAGAAAGTTTCAGACTCATTAGCAAACTAATTAGATTTTGATATACTGTGCAGCATAATGCTGCAATTATAAAATGAGCTGTGTGCGTTCCATTTCATTTAGAACTGTGTGACATTGAAAATTTACATTAACCATCTCATTTACTGCAAACCTTGTGTTCACGTCTGTTTAGAATAAAATGGATTTAAACATGTCAAAATAGTAAAATAATGCCAGAAATGGTAATAATGTTAGTTATCAATCTTATCAGTCCAAGACTGAAAACCGCTCACAGTGAAAACCTGCATCCCTGAACACTGAGTCACGTCCTTAAACCTCCATCATATATTTATATGAGCGAGTCATTTGGATCCACAGAATAGGTCAGATGGGCTAAACTACATAGTGAATAATTTAAGATTCTATTAACATTTAAATTTGACATTGATTTGACATGGTCAGGTCCCTGCTAAGCGACAAGAAACAGCAAGATTGTAGAAAAAAAGAAGCTGTGCCTTATTAATTGTCCACTTGTTTTATTAAAATTATTCATTTTAATTCGTTACTGAAAGATATAAGTGTTCTGGCTCACATATGTTTAATTTATGTGAAAAATTAACATTATTTTTGTAATTAGCATAAGATAACAGAAAGGTTTTAGAGAGCCAGTTAAACACCTGACTGTGTGTGTTTGTATTCAGTGTTGCTGCTCCTTCAGCGTGGGACAGGATACAGACCGACCTGGAACTGTTTGACCTCATCCCACTCTCAGCCTATGTCACCTGTTTATCAGATTACTAGTCATCCAGTTGAAGCTGGAACAAATGAACCCTAAGCCTAAAGCCTCTGTGACTGGTTCCATACAGTCCTGGTTAAGTCCCACCCCCTGCCTGTTATTGGATGGGACAATTTCCTGACTAAATAATAAAAATCCATTGCAGTGCTCTCATGTTTACTCCTGCCTGCTCCAATCAAATGCAGCTACACAGCAGCTAATGACCCCTCATGTCATGCTGTACACCTGTTCCACATGATAAGTACTTCTCTTTTACATCAATCGGGGCCAAATCATCTGACTCTGCCACAGTTTACCAGGGTTTTGTCCATGGTCCTGATCACCAGTTTTTCTGCCTCTACGACTCTGTCTCATGCCTTGTCCTGGTCGGATCAAGTTTCTATGCTCATGCCAAGTCAAAGACCCACTGCCTGCCATGACTCTCCCTCTTGCCTCACCCTTTCATGGATCTGTAAGCTTGGATTTCATTTGTCTTCACGTTTTATTGACCCAAGCCAGAGATTTTAGATTGGATGATTTTGGTTGTGCTTAATGTGTATCAGACTGGATCAGCATTACGGATCTCCACCTACAAATTACAAGGAGTTCTGCAGCAAAGCAAAGAGACAAAGCTGTGGTTCCTGCTTGCATATTTACAAGTATTTATAAACCTTTCAAAAGTCCATCCTTGCTGTTTGGTGCATTTATTGGCTCCAGCCATTTTCTGAGCCGTTACACAAATATCAATTTTGCTTTCTAACAATACAACATAGCAACTTATACAGGATATTGTGGCAGCAGAAGGCTGAAATGTGATCATGTTTAGGGGCAACCTGCAGCTCTAGAGCCTGCACTGAACCGAAATCTGAGGTACATACACTCTATCATTAAATGCAGTAGCACATGGCTGAGGAGCTAGCTAAATATAGTGCATGTGGTTCAGTATGGGACACTTTTGTTTGGAATCTTATACGGTTGATGTAACCATAGAAGATATATATGTTGGTTTTTGAAAAAGAAAAAGCTCTATATTTTAGAAATGAGGAATATTTTATAATGACATCAGTCCCATAAAGAACTAGCCTAACTGTGACCAACTATCAGCATGTCAATCAGTTCTGTTGAAGCTGAGGTTGTTCAAAGAGGCGTCTACAACAGAGACGATTTTTCATTCCTTTCAAAAGATCTGAACAATTTCTTTTAGGATTCTACAAACTGATTCTTTGAAGTCATTGTGACTTTATGGACATACCAGCACTAACATGCATAAATATCTGTTTACACAAGACAAAGACAGGGAGGAGAGACCTTTTAATAGGACAGACCTGCCACTTGCATCGAGGTCGTTCCATTTAGACTGTGTATTTACTAGACAGATGCCCAGTTAGCTGAATGTGCAGGTTTGTATCCTTTTGTGTGAACCAACTGTGTGACTGGATAAAAGATAAATGCTAAATAATATGTTCAATATTTGGTAAGTTATCCAAAACTTAATGACATAAATTATAGATTATATAAAAATGATCTGAATCCATATGGTCGATATGTAAACATGCTTCAAAAGAAAATCATTAATTATTTTAGAAAATACTAACGATTGATTCCAACCAGTCCTGATTTATTGCATGAAACCTGCATGTGTTTGACTTATTTCTTATACCTGATGTCATTTTGCTTCTCTTGTATTCCTTCAAGTCAAAAGGCATGTTGGATATCTGTCAGGAGATGGTACTGCTATCAAACGCAGATGAAATTGCTTTTTTCAGGGTTATGAACAATGAGCAGTGTTTGCACAGCTTGAAATCTGTCACAATGACATGACTCCAGTATCATCTTCATAAAGAAGAGGGAAGCGGTGCTGGTCAGAATACCAGAAACAAAACTACAGTAGAGAAAAAAAAATCAACAATATGTCAACGAAAAACCTGAATGAATATTTCAGAGATTATGTTACAAATAAAACCAAAGCTATCTTTATCAGATCTCTACACCCACAGTGGGAGAAGATATTCTAATAAAACTGATTCATACTCTGATGTGGATTTTCAAAGTTGTTTTTTGAAGAACATTTTGGATTTTTCTGAAATGACCTGTGCTCTGATGAGGACATAGTTAACCCCATCACTCCACAAATAGTTCGAGAAGATAAACAACATATGCAGAGGTGGTAACTCATTAGATGAATGTCAACTTATACCGACCTTTATCTGCCTCCTCCTCCATTCGTCTTGTATCAGTCTGGGATGCATTCCAACTTCCGGTTTAGCATCATTGCAAATGTCAGTGAAAGAATTTCTAATAGAAGAACGAGTCAAAAAGCCAGGGCCGGCCCTGGACTGAATGGTGCCCTAGGCGAAAAATGATTTTGGCGCCCCCTACTGCCCAGAAAAGAAATAACGTAACTTTTGCAAATTCTAAGTAGTAAGCAATGTACTAAAGTTGGATAAACTTGAACTGATGACATTCATTCATATAATAAGTAGGGGGCCCAACAGCATGATAGCCCTTTAGTCTTAGCTAACTTGCTAAATGATGGGTCCAGGAAAAATGTTCACAATTTCATGTATGTTAAAGCGGCTCTCTGGAGCATTTTTCTCTGTATCAAAGTTTTCTAAATGTTTTAAATGATATTTCAGGTCTAAACTATGATCTATGGGTTGAGTTCCACAACATCTGTCATTCTGATGAAGACCCTCCTTCCTCCTAGAGACCCCTTTCCATTTTTTCTTGCCGCCGACATTTTTCAGCCAATGAAATTCAAATTTCTGCATTCTCTCAACATGCACGCGCATCGACCAAACCTGTACCAGTAGGGGGCGCTGTCGTACAGGACGCTCCGTGTGTTTCTCTGCCGTTCACTGAGGACTCACGGCTCATTTCTACTAAAAGCCTACCCATTCCCCAGCTAAAGATGGATTTATTTTTATTTTTAAACCTTTCACCTCACAGAATGGCAAGGCTTGACAGGATTATGCGTTTATTTTGGTCAGAAAGTTCATCCAGGGCCGAGTCAAGTTCAGCTTCAGAGTCCAGCAGCAGCTCTCTGCTAACAGAGCTAATATTAGAAGCAGCAGGGACAGAGAGGGCTCATCAGACCCTCGTAGTGTTGGAATAAGATTGTGAACTGTGAGTGATTAAACCCTACACATTGAGCGGTACAGTTCATGTCTGAAGTATATGCGCCTCGCGCACACGCGACCGGACGCGCGTGTCGAGATGTTTTGAGGAGGAGCCTTTGGACGTTAGATTCAAAAACTGCTCTCCTGATGAAATCCTCCGGAGTGCCGCTTTAATTAAATACCTCTACTTTGGGCCCGTTTTTCCTCCTCTTCCTTTCTTCGTTTCCTGAAGGCTGCCCCAGTGGGCTTGCTTTGCCAGCGACTTTTAACAAGGTGCTATCACTGACAACGTTGCAGACTCATCATGCATTATCTACAGTGTTGGGCAAGTTACTTCAAAACTGTAATGCATTATTTATTACTTGTTACTGTCATTTTTAAGTAACCCCTAACTTTACAATATTACTGTTTTTAAATGTAAGGCATTACACTACTTTTGCATTACTTTTAGTTACTCTCACCAAAATAACTGTAAATATGGATTTGACCATAAAGGTAGCTCATTCTACATCCAGTGGAAGGTGATGTGATGGATACATGGAGATATACAACTATCTGGATATGCATTTATCTATCTATTCATCCATAATTTATCATCCATCCATCCATCTATCATCCATATCTCTCCATATATCCCTATACCTATCCATATATTATTCCATCATATCTATATACAGTATATTTAAATCTATAAAAATATATCTCTCTGCACAAGCTCCTTATTCATTAGTTTGACTGACTCCTACCTCCACCTGTCTGCTTCTGCTCCTCCTGTCCGCTCCTCCCTCCTGCAGCAGAGGCTGCATGACGCGCGTTTCCTCTGCTCAGTGGGCGAGAGAGTGAACTCTCCAACTTCTGACGTGAATAACAGAGTGACTCTTTATCATGAAACTTCTTCTCAGTTTGCTCGCTTCAGTTTACGGAGCGCTGCATGCGCTCATATGTCTTAACGGGCCTTTGATGCCGTGATCGCGCACGACTCGGGCCACGTTTTCCCTCTGGACCAAGTTCAGAACCGAACCACGCATGAGTTTCGGACCGAACAGAACCGGACTTGTTTCACTGGCTGCAGATTTACTCCTCTCTTCTCCGTCTGACCACATTTTTCGCTGAGTGACGTTTCTCCTCTGAAGAACCCACCACCTCAATCCGGGTTAAACGTGCACTGTAACGCGCACTGACGTTAAAATATTACAGCTTTTTTTCTGTAATGCCTTACATTACTGCGTTACCGAAAAAAGCAATGCATTACAGTAATTAATAACCTTTGGAAGTCGTTACTCCCAACACTGATTATCAATAAACAACCAGACGGAGGGATGCGCGCAGCGCGCCTCTCCCCCACCTGATCACAGCGGCAGCAGCAGGTAGCCATGGGGCGCCACGTTGACTGTTCATGCAGCAAAAGTTGTGCTTTTTTATTTATTTACTTAGTTTATGTATTTATTTATGTATTACTTACTTTGCTCTTTACATGAGATGAATGGTGTGTCCAGCAGTTTGTCAAAATAAAATTAAAAATTTTTTTAAAGGGACAATTTGGCGCCCCCTCCAGCAGAGGGCGCCCTAGGCAGTTGCCTAATCAGCCTATGCCTAGAACCGGCCCTGCAAAAAGCTTCACAGGAATCAGTTTAACTGCACTGATGAATCATCTGGGAAGAAAACATGCAAAGATGACCTGAGATCACAGACAGGTGTTTTAACTGAGCTGCAGTGTGGTCGTGCACATGATTCAGCAGGAAAACAGGTCCTTCTCAGCAGTAGACCCAGGTCTCTGGTTCCCTTTAGTCTGCAAACTACAGATTAAAGTGAAAGAATCTTTTTATAACTGCTTTTAATTGATGAGTTTGTTTTACTGTTTTACTGTGATTGTTTTTGCGGTTTTCATCTTGATAAGTGCTTTATCAGTAAAAGCTTACCTACCGACTTACTCATAATTTACTAGACTCCATCTGGATCATTTTCTGAGGTATTTAAATAAAAATCAGAAAATAAGAATTTACAAGTTTTAAACAACATCATAAAACGTACCTATATAAAGTCAAAGTATAAATTTACACTCCATCTAAATCTCAAACAACTTTCTTCTGACATGTGTTGGAAGTCAAAATTGACTCGTTGTCAGACAGTAAGTCACATTCCAGTGGAGGGATGCTGCCACGACTTTGACGACAAAATCTAATAACTTACACATCACTGAGGGTGTGTGCTTCTTATTAAAATGTGAACCTTTAAAGTTTAAATGGCCTGTCATGTCACATTCTGTTCACTTAAACTGCAACACATTTTTCCGTGCCTTTAAAAATGACTATTCTACTGATCTAACGAGTTGTGCCTCACTTTAAAGTCATTTAAAAAGTGTTTTCTTATCTGTGGTCAAAGAATATATTGAAATATATTAGAACAAACCTCTGTTGCACATCTAACAGCAGAAACATTTACTTGATTAAACGACAACGACATGCTCTCAACTACAGATGGCGGTGGCGTGTTTGTGTAATTATGTTTGATTCTCCTGTAATGTCTTGTCAGAGTGATGTCAGGAGTCAACAGGAGATTTTCTGCCTCTCTAAGGACCCAGGCGGCTGGACAGAGCTCATTACAGTGAGTCACACGAGCTGAGAAAGCACACATACCTTCATACAGCTAAGGTGGGTCCCTGGTGAGAGTCAGCATCTGTCATTTACCATCAACTACAGCTGTGTTACTTCCTCATAAACCTCTGACTGCAGCAGACTGCAGTGTCTCCTGGGAGCTGTCGATGTGACAACCATCAGTCAGGCCTAAAAATGGTACATATTATTATAGGTAGAGTTAATCCACCGCATCCTCATGAAGAGCCAACATAGCTTCAACACGTGAGCCAATATCAACATGGCATCGAACAATACAGTTAAAAAATCAGTTATTGTAGTTTATTCTGACTTTCTCAATTAGGCTCACTTCACAGTGGAGGACAATACATCAAATGTAGCCAGAAGATGGATGGTCTTTGCAGGGTCTTGTTGAAGTTTTCAAGTATGTTCTGATGATGCAATTGACAAATCATTACAAGACAAAGCATTGTTGTTGTTTTGTTTTATTCTGTTGTGTAACATTGTATTGTGGTCAGGTGGAAGGTGGTGGCAGTGCATCCTTGACATGAGGCCAATATCCACTGGTGTGACTGGGTGGTCAAGAATTAAAACCTGGACTGGTCACACTGGTCTCATGCTAAGGCTACAACTCCATTGTGTATTTCTAATATGTAGTGGCATCTTGACACAGTCTAAGACAGTGGTGGGTCTGTGTCCTGTGAGTGTATGTGGTAGAATGAATGGAACACAGTGAGGAGATGGGGGAAGCTACAGGAAAACCCCATTTACAGTGCCTATAAAATCTGTTCACACCATTGGATGTTTCACCCTTCAGGTCTTTGTCTTGCTGGAAAATACATCTTCTTCCAAGCTGTAGTTCTTTTGTTGATGGAGTCAAATTGTTCATTTTACCTTCTACCTTTACAAGTCTTCCAGGTCCTGCTGCAGAGACGCATGATGCTGCCTCCACCATGCTTCACAGTGAGGATGCTGTGTTTGTGCTGATGTTCAGTGTTTGATGTCCTCCAAACATAGCGTCTGATAGCCTGAATGCTTCATGTTGGTCTCATCAGACCAAATAACTTTCTTCCACTTGACCATGGAGTCTCCAATATGTCTTTTGACACACTGGATTCCAGATTTAATGAGTTTTCTTCAACAGAGGTTTAATCATTATCCCTCTCTGCACCCATTTAACAGTTGTTGTATGTAAAGCCTCTCCCATCTCAGCTGATGAAGTCCAGAGTAGTCATATGTGTCCTGATGGACTCTCTCACTAGTCTCCTTGCAGGGTTGATGAGGACCTGATCTAGGCAGATTTACACATGGTGCCATAATCCTTCCATTTCTTGATGATGGGTTTAGCTGAACTCTAGGGGATGTTTTTGTATCCACCCCCTGATTTCTACTTTTCAATAACCTTTTCTCTGATTTGGAGGTCATTTTGTTTTCATGCTGTAATAGTTGCCAGGAATACTGATTAACCAGTGAATGGACCTTCCAGACAGGTGTCTTTAAACTAGAATCATTAGAGACACAGTCACTGACCTCAGGTGACCTCCATTCCACTAACCATGAGACTACTAGCACCAATTGGCTGGACCTCTGTTGATTTGTGTCAGTCACTTTAAAGTAGGTGGATATTTTTGCAATCACTTATTTTATCAGAATCAGAATAGCTTTATTGGCCAGAGAGGCAGCGTCCTGCCAGTCAGGAATTTGACTAGGTTACAGAAAACCCTGGCTGCCCTTTAAGGGCGCCTACCTTGCAGACGACATGTGCATACAGACAGAAATATGGTTTATTAAGAGGTTAAGGAGGGGAAGAGAAAAAACCAACAGTTCTCAGCTTTGGGAGGAAAGAGAAAGAGAACATCTGAAAAGTTGGGTGGGTTGACCCCTTGCTATCAAGCAAGAGTCCTCGTCATAGCGCGACGTCATCGCTCCAGCTGGGGGGGGGGGGGGGTGGGG
>SSNR01000289.1:703817-749346 GCA_006937965.1 Callopanchax toddi
GGGGGGGGGGGGGGGGGGTTGGAGTTCCAGGGCAGAGAGCAGTCAGGGGCCGAGCCGCCTTCACATTCCTTCGCATGTTGTGGGAGTCCAAGGGCGTCTAATCAGTTGTTTTGGTTTCTTCTGCAGGCAGCAATTCAAGGCTGATTTTTGCTTGCTGCCTTTCAGTCCATTACACAGGCTTCTATTATTTCCAAAGTTTCGAATCATGGCTTGAATTACCTTACGCGCACCATTTTCTCCAGGATGTCTTTCATCCCCCTAATGAGTTCATTACACGCTCCTTGTCCGCATGCTAGTTCATTCAGCCCAGAGGAGACGGAGTTCATGGTACGGGCTTGATACTCCTCAAACTTTTTCATTTGAGTGCGATGACCGATGAAATTGCCAGCTCCGATTAGCAAGAAACTGATCATCATGAATCCAAATATGTACAAATTTTCCGCGTCCTCCACAGATAACAGCGCCAGGCATACAATGTCCCACTTCTTCCATGGATTCATCCCATACCCAGCAGCATGCGTCGATGCAGGACACGCAGGAGTCCCACTCTCTGTTTTAAAGGTAGTGTAGATTGAGTCGATTGCGCTGAAAGCCTTTAAAAAAAATTTTTTAATGCTATATATGAAATTATTACTTTGTAGAGTTCAGTTTTCACTTTAACAATAGTTTTTTGGGGGGTCAAAGAAGCCAAATTATGTGTTGATTATGACTGATTTATAAAAGAATTAAAGTGTAAAACAAAAAAGACTGAATAATTTTTATAGGCACTGTACATGAATTAACAAAAATCAACACCTGGAAAAAGGATCTGGGGTGTATTTTAATGAAGAAAATGTCTGATTTGTATACATGGAGGGGTTGAGACTCAAACTGAAACCAGCCACTAGGAGGGGGCAGCTGTTTTGTTTCAACCTTAGTTTCAAGGTTACATTCCTGGGTCTATATATATGATAATGTTCCTAATCCAGTGTGAAGGGGGCTTTTCTCAAAGTCCTGCAGGGCAACTTAGAACAAAGTACATTACAAAAAGAAAGAACAGTGCAAGTGAATGGTTTTGTGAAATAACCTCTGTTGCACCCAGGTGATAAAACGTCATGGCATCTGTGCATTTAATCCATCAAACACCCACTTTACTCAAAAAGCTACAATCATGACATGGATACCGTAGCTTATCATAATGTGCCTCGAGATGACGACTGCAACATCAGAGGAACTGCACAATGAAATGCATACATCCATCAGAAATGAGATGAAAGTGTAGCCCAGAGTTTGGCATCAAACCATAATATATCCAACATTTGTTAACAAGAAAATATAAGCTGCACTGTGAGGCCCATATGAATACATTACAAGGTGACGGCCGGATAAAATCACACTTTGCTCCGTGTCACTTTTATAGGGTTACTGTGTATACTGTATGCAGTCATCCAGAGGATGGAAGTAATTTTATGTATTCGTGCTAAGAAATGATGCCGTCTGCAGGTTTCAGTGCTAAAAATAGCTGGTTGTACAACTTCTCTGAAGGCTACAGTATCATGCAGTCAGGGAAGCAAATAAAACAATACATTTGAGTGCACAGTGATGGGAGAAATCAGATTTCTGAATTAGATTTTTCAGTTCATGAATTGCAGCCATATAGGCTCTGCAAGCAAAATGGAGAAAAATGAATAAAAAGAAGACAAACCAAACCACATCTAAATGTAACTTTTTAATGTATTTTCACTCTGACATGTATAGAATTGATACAAATGTTTGCATTTTAATGAATATATTTAAAATAAATAAAGATTTTGTAAAATTCTGTTCATCGTGTTCCAGGAATGGACAGGAAAACATGTATGTGTGTGTGTGTGTGTGTGTGTGTGTGTGTGTGTGTGTGTGTGTGTGTGTGTGTGTGTGTGTGTGTGTGTGTGTGTGTGTGTGTGTGTGTGTGTGTGTGTGTGTGTGTAGCTGCACAGACACACGTGTGTACAGTATAGGGAACATTTGGGGTTTCTGAATCCTGCGGATGAGGCCTGGCTTCACCAGAGTTAACTAATAAAAACAGGTCATAGGATGTCTGTAATGACCACCTCAGCAAAGTTCAGACTATTACCCAAACTCACACACTCTCACGCAGACACACACACACACACACACACACACACACACACACACACACACACCTTTTCACTGTATAATCAGAACGGCTGGCGAGACGTCCCTCATCATTACCTTGGCAGGCAGGAGATAGAAAAATCCCAGCAACACCATATCTCACTGCTCCGGCGGATGGTTAATACTAGAAATATGGTGATTTATTTTATTTTTAAAGAATTTTGCACGAGGTGGGGAACATGCCTCACTCTCCATCACTGTGAGTTACCCCCATCACCCATAAGAACCTTTCCTGAGGATGAATATTTTTGCATTTGAGGTGGTTGGTAATAATCATTGAATGAATCAAAAGTTAAGTGAATGTCATTTGTCACGGTGCAGATCCCTGGACTACCTGCGGTGATGGATGAAACACAGGGTCAGATCTGTGAGGCGAAATAAAGCATGAGCAGAGCGAAGGGGTGCAGAGGGACGAGGTGGGGTGGGGGGCAGACAAGGGATGGAAGTCTGTGTTAATGATATGGTCATATGTACACAGCGAAGCTCAGATGTGATTAAGGCAATGATATGATGGGTGGTGTCAGTGCCGAGCTTAATGACTAATGCAATGAGATGGAATTGGAAGAGACACTGGTGTCAGGCTGAAGTGGAATAATGCCTGGAGCCTCTGCAGCAGCAGACACATGGAGCAGCCTCATAAGCACAAATTGTTACGGTAGCTGGAGACTTAGACATGCATAATTAGCCTTACTGCAGAACAATAAAACGTTGAAATTCAGTGCTTTTGACATTCTGTCAGGGAAATAATAAATAACCAGAAAAATAATGATGATGATTATTTCACTTACTGTATTTGTCACAAATCAGTATCCAATGCTCTAAGTAGATGCACGCTGCAGAAAGAAGAAGAAAGACGGAAGAGTGTTTCAACAATAGAACAAGGACTTGGTGGGATAATAAGGGCCACCGTCACGTGCACATTTCTTTTTAACAATGTGAACTCTATAGAAAAAATGAGCACTCTTGCTTTTAAAAAAGGCTGCTGTGGATAATAATGTCAACGACAAACATGCTCCTGTGGAGTGAAGACTGTAAATAAAATTTACATAACAGTCAAACAGGGTCTGTAGACTAAAGTAGGAAAAGAAATCAGCACAATCAGGATGACCGGGGATGTGGCCTCATTCCACATTACTGCAGCTTGGCCTTTTAAAGCATCAAAACTGCTTGCCGTTGCATATTTCCAATAATATCTTTCTGCATACTTAAAAAGGCTAAAAGAAAATCCCGAATTGTTTTATGGCTCCAATATAGATTTCATACAACTCTGAGGAATAGGGAATTACGTCCTAAATTACAAAGATGTCTCTTTGCGATGTCAGCAGGAAGAGTTACGTCAGCCCTGCGGCTGGTGTGGCGGTTTGGCTGTGAGGCACATCGGGGAGCCCGAGGCTCCAGAACAGGACTCAGCAGAGACATCTGACCTACAGTACGCAGAGTCAGCTCAAAATAACAAAGTTACTCAAACCTCCTGGTGAAACACAATGCTCCAGATGAGGCCAGCATGCAGCGCACAAAAACACAAACATGCACATTTGGGTTTATTCAAGTTATATACCAGACTAAATGCAAATCAGCATCTGTCTTTTGGCTTTTTATATTTCTGCTAACAAGATGCCATAATTCAGTAGGGATTTCTGGGGATGCAAAATAGAACTGGATTCATATTCATATACAGTCATTCAATATGTTAGAGAACAAAATGTGGTACTTAGACCAGCCTAAGTGAGTAAATAAAATAAAATGACACTAATCAATACACAACTGAATTCACAGTAACAGACCACAGAAAACAGCTGAAGGGTCAGAGTTCATGAGCCTTACTGCCTCAGGGAAGAGGCCGGGCCTTAGCTTTGCTGTCCAGAGGATGCTCATTCTTCTGCAGCGTGAGCGCCCCAGACTGGCCCAAAGTTACCGCCGGCTCACCGGCAGTCCAGCGCTGAACGTGCATTTTTTTCATGACGGTATTGAAACGGATACCGTTGCTATTTTTCAATACCAGGTGTATACCTTAATATCGCCTTAGCCTAATTTATGCTGATATTGAATTTTTTTTTTTTACTGAATAGGTGTGTGATTTGTGTCTTTGCAAGTGGTGCAAATCAACACATAACTGTATCTTGAGTTTCCAGTGAGTTTCAGCACGGTGGTAAAGTTGAGATGACTGTTTTTGTATTAGTTAGTTTTACTATATTCTATGAATAGAATCCTTATTGTGGTGTCAGGGTCTTGATCTACAGACAGGAGAACATTTATCACTGAGGCGCCCATTTATATGATGAGTGTCCCAACTGGCTTCCAGCCAGAAGAACCCAACTGTGGTTAACAGGATCTGAGCTGAAATAGCAAACGTGTCACGAGGTGAAACACTTCCTTCCATGTCCTTAAGACCAATGCTTTAAAGGTTACAGGAGAATATACCCACAGCACAGTTCCTTAGGACAAGATGAAAAGTTCACCAAGAATGTTGGTCAATAATAATCGGATTTCCTCCCCTTCACAGTACACACAAACGTCTCTCTCCTTATTGTCTCTGAGCACCGAATGCCATCAGATTCTTATCAAATAAGTTATTCAAAAGCACAAAGACTTCGACTTTTACAATGTCATTCTTTGAGAGTGGAGAATCATTATTCATTTAGGGTATGTTGAATTATTTAGGAGAGAGAATGTCATAAAACTGCGCCTCTGAGAAGTCGAGTAATCCGCAATTCAATCAGCAAATAACCTGCTTCAATAACTGAGAAAAAACGGTGAGAAACTGAAGTCTAAAGTGATTAAAAGATAAATGCAAGGTTTATTGTTCCGCCGTTCTTTTTTGTAAAACGGATTTGTACAGATTTGTGAGCAGCAAAGCCTGTAAACTCACACATTATGTACCTCGTTTGTATTGTGGAACTGTACTTTCTTTGAAAGCAGGCAGTCAAAAGGATCATCTCCCTGCTGCACTGAGGGACCAGCAAAAGAGCACCAGATGCATCAGATTAGAAACTGTCTCTCTAATAAGGTTAATAATTCACAGGGCAATTAAGTTACGTGTGAAATGTGAAATGCGCTGGTTTAGAGGATGATGAGAGACCTTCTTTCCATACCCCCCCCCCCGTGGCATACCACTTCATGCCCTTGATCTCGAGACCCAGACACTGACATTGTGACTGTGACATTTACAAGCCCCTCCCCAGGGGGCCAAAGCAAGAAACCCTCACTGCCTTTAGTTAGCCTTATTAGAGGACATGTGTTTAAATTATTGTTCCAGTGGATTCTTTTGTGCTTTTTTTTTACCTTGCAAATACATTTGTATGTGTAAAAAAACAGGTTATAATGATTAAATATGATATGCACAAGATTAAAAATAATCTGACCCAGGGTTTGAGTTTGTTGAGTTTGAGCATGAATTTATTGAGGTATAGTTAAAGTTTCAGAAACATTTTTTAAAATCCTGCATTAGTCTGGATCACTCCGGAGCTTCCCAACATGATGGGAGAGCTTTCTGTTTGTTGCATTGCTTCGTAGTGTTTCAGACAGAAGACAATGCCTTTTTACACACATCCACATTTTCCCACCAGGACAAAGAGGGGTAATGTAACTGAGGGGGCAACTGTTATGTGTAGGTTTGTCTAAAGTAGCACAAATTAGTATCATCGGTTTAATATATTTATGTATTTATTTATTAAAAACATTTAAGCAGTTTCTGTCAAAATCACCCTGAAAACAAAACAAATCACACAAAAGCAGCTTAACAGCAGATGATTCCTTAACTCGTGATACTCTCATTTCGTCATGTCTACATGTGTATTTACACCAAATCTGTGCAGACACCTTAGCTTTAAACAAACTACATCCATGTTTAACACAAGCAGTTTTATTTCATTATTTATGTGTAAAGCTAAGTGTGCTTCCCGTTTAGTGCTGTTTTCACACAGTGAATCATTCACTAAGGTTGCTGAATGTGGTGTGAGTGGGAAGATGCTGCCTTTAGATGAACAAAGTCTTCACATTGATGGATGCGTGAATGGAACCTTGGGAACACCCAACCATACAACCAGAATATCCAAAACATATAAACAGTATATTTTAAGGGGATTACAAATCTTCAGCTCCTGTAAAACTTGACCTTTTCTGCTTCTTTGATGCAAACACGTTCCACTGATTGGAAGGTCAGCCACAGTTCCCCAGTTCCTGAAAATCTGTCAAGTTATCCTTGAGCAGGAAACTGAACCCCAAGCTGCCCCCTAGGTGCTGTCTGGAATGGCATCTTACTGCACCTAAAAAAGATAGGATGGGCAACAGCAGAAAGACAATTTCCCATGAGCATCGTCAGAGATTTCCTACCAGTGGCCATGTTGTGTTCATCAAATAAGCACTAGGGTTAAGTGTGCGTCTCTGAGTTGATTGGACTGGTTACCTGTCCAGGTGTACTCCATCTCTTCACTGATGAGTTCTGGGATAGACACCAGGTCCACACAACCCCAAACAGGTCAAAGCAGGAACAGAAAATGTGAGTGAAAATTATTTTTCAAAAATTATTAAGAATATTTTTCATGATCATAACACACAAATGAAAATGTTAAAGCCCTTCAACAATGGCTGACATGATGGGTGAAAGAAAAAATCTACAACCTAAAGTATAATTGTGTTCGGGTACATCTCAAAAAATGTGAATATTGTGAAAAAGTTCAATAATATTTGTCACTCATTTCAGAAAGTGAAACATATTAATTACACATAGTGTCTTGTGATGTTGATGTTTATGACAACAGATAATGAAAACCCAAGATTCACAGTCTCAGAAAACTAGAATATTCCAGAAGATTAAAAAATGATATTTAAAACAGAAATGTCAGGTTTCTGAAAAGTCTGTTCATTTCTTTGCTTTCAGTACTTGGTTGAGCCTCCTTTTGCATGAATTCCTGCATTGTTGGGACAATAAATGTTATATTCTCTTTGTATGTTCTAATGTGATTTTTTTAACCATAACATGGTTTTTCTTGTATTTCTAAGCATATTGAGTGTACAGTTGCATTTATTTAAACTTGGTGTCATTTCTTTATTTTTGATCAAAACTAAAAACCTACTCATTATAAATGTGATTGGGTTTCCAGATACATTCATGGGGTCTCAACAGAGGTTAAGAGCTGTTCTTAAAACCAATCACTGTTGTTTTCCACCTTGTGTTTCCATTCAGCCCTGGCTGCTGGAGGTGAATGTAATTTTAGTGCTGCTGTGGAAACAGCAATCAAAAACTAATATGGGAGATGAAAACAGACTTCAAAAAGTTGCACAACAGTCCTTTATTTGTCACATTTGTTTAACTCTAAACTTTCAAGTTTTTGCTAATTTGAGGAGTGTTTCTAAATAAAAGTCTAAAATAATCACCAACAACCCATTATGGATCTCTTCCTGAACAGCCTCTGTTCAGAGAAACAGCATTAACCTCTGATGGGACAGATGCGCTAACAGCTAGGCTAAATGCTCTCCAGATCAAAGTGTTTGCTGCCATCTTTAAACAGCTGATACCAAAAATATCACAACTTTTATGAATTGTTGTTTTAAAACCTTTACACCTAAATCAGTTTTATTTTATAGAAGTTGTTTACATGGAATAATCTGTTTAGTGCAATAACCTTATTTAGTATTCAGTCTTAAAAGTAGTTAAAAAATGCTTCCTTCTTTTCTTTTGATTTAAAAAGTCTGTATAAAAATATAGTGTGTAAAAAAATGTTATATAGAGCTTTTCTAAGTCATGGACTACAAAGCTCTTTAAAGTCATTTACAAGCTGATTGGAGGAAGCTACGTTATAGCCACAGAAGAGAGGTGACTAGACAGACACCACCAGACACTCTGACCACCAACAGGTGATCTGGGTGAAGTGTCTGACCCACTAAAACAACAACAGGTGACCCAGTTGGACCGGAGCGGAGTCAAACCAGTGCCTCTTTCGGTTGCAACAAAACACTACAGAGCTACTGCTGCTCCAGTTGTAATAAAATAATATCCACATTTGCTTTTTCTGTCATATAGACTAGAACTAGCAATAGACTCTGCAAAGTCATGCTGGAATAGCTCAGTGTTTTGGTTTTGTAGCGTTAGCAGCTATTAGCCACCGTTGTCTGGCTTCAGACAGCCCTGCTACACTCAGGCGCTGAGAGGCTTGCGATGGTGAAATAGATTAGAGTGTTTCTCTATAAAGCTGCGCTGCAGGACACACATATGAGAGTAATCTGCGCCACAGTGGGGCGACGTCATGAGGTTAGCATACCGTGATTTTTTTTTTCCCGGACAAAAAAATGTTACCGGTATTACCGAAAATGATATGATATGGCCCACCCCTATTTACAATATGACCAGCAGCTACATGTAGCACTTCCAGTGCTCCCAGAAGTGAAGTCCAACTTTGAATTTCTTTACAGTTCTGCTGTGATAACAATACTATCTGAAACTGATGGCAGTATGAAGCTTATAAAACACATTTAGCTCAAGTCATAGGAGCTTGTAACAGATTTAGGATGGCAGCACTTTCTCTCCTTGGTCTCTGTTGTGTTTGGACTAGCTATTTACTAATGAGTCCTGAAGGACATAAAGCTATTTCTCTGAACAAAGGTTATTAAGGAACATGGTAATTATTTATAACTGTTACACAAAAACACATTTTAAAATGGCCAAAATGTCAACGTGAGGCTATGTAATTAGCTTAACTGTAGCATTTTAAATTATAGTAAATAAAAAGTCTTAATTAAATTTTTGTATCTGGCTTATCTTTTCACCTTTTACACTATGCGCTCTCATACTTGGAGTGAAGTGTGAAACATGGTCCTATTTTTCCCCACAAGGATTTTAATCTTTTCTCACATTAACCCTTCGCTGCTGTTGACCTGCAAGGTTTCCAACATCGCGCCGTAGTGTCAACTGGCAGATTCATGTGTCACCTGCATCAGTGAAGCGAAGCAGGCCGACGACGTGCTGTTTGTTGATGCGAAGGGGCTGGATGGTGCGACTCCTGGGACCTAAAGAGATGGCCACATCATGGGGTTTTTCCACCGGGTCATAAATCACTGGGATGACAGAAATTATAGCCTTTACATTTTGACAAACACAACACATTTAATGTATGCAGAGACAGTTTACAAAAGTTTAATGATAAATTAGACAGATTACCAAGCAGTGGAGCGCAGAAAAAGTTGCTGATATTTTCCTGTTTTATTGGTTCATTTATTTTATCAGTCAAAAAAATACCAACAGCCTCGTAGTTAATAAGACTTTCATCACCCAGATTGTTTCAATATGTGGTTGTTGTCATGATTGATATCACACACAGGACAAATCAATAAGCCTAAGCATCTCATTCCCAAAGATACACCATCTAATCAAAACTATCAATCCTGCATGTCCAAACTGTTGTGTAGTCATTACCAGCCTGTAGAGCCCAGGGCTATTAGTGCTGCAGCTACCTAGTGAGCTGAGTCCAACATTAGTCTGGTCAAACACTCTTAGCGCAGCAGAATGAATGAGCGGCTCCGCCGTGCAGCCAGGAAAGTATGATCCTACTAATGGGTCATGGTAAATGGACCAGATATGGGTGGGATGGGGCTCAGAGGCCTGCTCTCTGATCCACAGCAGCGCCCATTTCACAGTGTCTGCCCCAGAACTGGCGGCACTCACTCATCGAGATGGAGCGCTCCACGCAGGTACCAGATATCAAAAAAGTGTTTGTCTGAGGTCCCGGAGCAATCACCGGAGGCTAATAGGGAGCTGTCTCCTTTTTTAAGTTGTGAGGCGGCTGATACAGCGGCAAGTGTGGAAATCTGTCTTCACTGATCCTTGAACTTTTTGGGTCATCTCACTTTCATAGCCTCACATTCATTAATAGCCACATAGCTTGAAAGGTAAAATGGTCAAAAACACATTTAAGAACTTCAAAGTGCAATCTCTGGATTGAAAAAACCTACAAGGCAAATATGACCATTAATATATATAATATGTTTTAATGTATTTTGTTTCCTATGAAGTTTTTTTGTCAACTTCAATTCCTTTATTTTAAATAATACATCCTCTCACATGTCCTTGTCTTATCTTACATTAGTTTTTTTGGCTTTTTTAAAACTCAACTAAGGCATTTTGCATTGCCTTGTTTTTAAAGTGAGGGTTAGAACATACTGTTGATGGAAAAGTAAAATGAGAGCTTTTGGTTCGGCTCCTTCTTCACTATGACAGACCTGAGTAACACCCTCATTATTGCATGTGAAGCCCATCTATCTCTCACTCAGTCCTACTATGTTTCTGAATACTTAAACCCTTCTGCTTAAGGATAAAACTCACCTCTAACCCTGAGGGAGCATTCCGTCTCCTTTCTGGATGGGGACACTAGGACACTTAGAGAGGACAAGTAGGTATCTTAACCCAGCAGCTTCACACTCAATTGCAAAACATCCCAGTGCCTGTTGAAGGTCGCCAACAAAGCTACATCATCTGCATAGAGCAGAAACAAGACAGTCAGACTCCAAAACTAGATACCCGCTTCTCCATGGCTAATTCTTGAGATCCTGTCCATGAACACCAGATCAGGGACAAGGGGTATTCCTGGTGTCAAACCCATACCGCTTTGTGCCAACAATACAGATTATAGCTCTGTCTTTGGTTGGATAGAGACTTGACAACCCTTAAATGTGGTGCTGGCAATCTATACTCCTGCAACCCCACTCACAAAATGTCTTGAGGGACAAGGTAGTAGGCCTTCATGAAAACAACCAAGCTCTATGACCCTTCAGCTACTCTGCAAATAAAAAAACCGGATCCACAACACACAAAGTCCACACTGCTCCTCCTGAACCTGTGCTGAACAATAAACAGAAATATTTTTATAGAACATTATATTTCTCAAAATGACTAAGGAGCACACTGAAAACATATCAGATCTCAATAGAAACAAAAATAATGCTGGATATTCATACAGAATGGGTAATATAGGAGTAAGAGGATGCCACATCGTTTGATGAAAATTGTAATTATTAACCTACAGAGGTCCTAATTTGAAATGGCCAAGAGATTTAATCTGAGAAACCGATGCAGGCTATTCCAATGAGCTAAAATGCCTATTCTGGTCTTCTATGGTAAATGCCAGTCGAGCTCCACAGTTGTGAGCACAGGGCACTCTAGAGGATGTGAGGCACTTCATTCTCATGAAGTCTGTTTCTAATGGTTTGGTCAGAGATATGTATATTAGTGGCCTATTGGAGGTCACTAGATCTGCTACTCATCCTGTTCCTCCTGCACAAAGGAGCAGATAGAGGTCCTGCTGATGGGTTAAGGACCTCTGACGGTGTCCAGCTCTAGAGTAATTAGCAATTCAATCCAGAGTAACTTCCTTTCTCCTGGAATCTCCTCCATGCTCTTGAGACTGAGCTGGGAGACACAGCAGACTACTGAAAGCAGTCAAAAAGACAAGAGAAAAATAGTCTGTGTCCACCTGCAAAACCACTCCTGTTTTTGAGGTTGTCTCATTGTTTCACCTGTTTAATTAATACCAGAACAGCCCCCGCTGCGACTCAACTGATCAGATCAATATCACAGTCATTTAACTGATTTAAAACCATACTTTGCTCTTTTAATTTTTGAGAAGTGTATAAAATATAAAATAGTTTTCTCCTAAAAGCAGAAGAAAACACCTTAACAGCTGTCTCTACACATTCATCTTCTCACATCAGCAAAAATTGTAGATGATCTGAAAATGTCAACATTAATTACTGCTTTATTTGTCATAACAGATGAGGATTGTTTTGATGACACTTCAGTGATCAAACTACAGTAATGTGCTCCTGACATTAGATTATTATTGTTTTATTGTGACTTGTTGCTTTTTCACTGCTCTGGTCCACTTAAACTGAACATTTAGGAATTATTTTGTAGACAAATTAACAAAATAAATGTAAAAATTGCCAATTTATAGTCAAATTTTGACAATAACCATAACAGCTAACTATCCATATAAAGTGTGAAGAGCTGTGAGAGAATGAGAGAAAAAGAGAAGCTTTTTATTAGGTTACATTTTGAGACTGAATGTTTGCATCATCTGTGAAACACAAATTGGTGGCAAAATCAACAGAGGCTTTCTGTTTATATTTTAGAAATCCTTAAAATATTCCCATCTTTTAAGAAAAGGCCATGTTCTTTAGAGAAGAGTTACTTTAGGTGGCACAAAGTGCTCCTTATTCTGTTTTTAGTCTGGAGTCAGTTAAGAGGCATTATAATGGTTTAAGCTACATTGTTTACCAAAACCCCTATTGTACCTTTAATAACATTCTAACACATAGCTATAAATATATTGTGGCAATTTAAAATAAAGAATTTAATAAAGTGGTTGTCCTGCAGTTCTTTAAAAACCTCAGCCAACCATAAGTTTTGGAACAAAAGCAACTATTGGACAATCCGGCTGTCTGTCTCGCCAAAGCGCTGCACTTCCACACTGCTTGGATCCTCCTTTAATGTGTGCTGGTGCATTTTGCAGCAGAACATCCCAGAAGTGAGAGAAGGACAGAAACAGCCGGCTGCTACCGCTTCAATTTTAGAAAAAAGTCCCAAAAAGAAAAACACCTTTTCAGCTAGCAGAAAACAAAACACATTTGGCCGTAGAATAAGGAAAAACCAGGGTGAGCATTAGCATAGCGTTTCAACGACTGGTGTTTTGCATTCTATTGTTACTGTGGCAATGTGCTGTCCCATGTCCAGGGAGGGCAGCATAAGGATTACAGCTGTGGGAGGGGTGAGCGCTCTGAGACGTGTTTGTGTAAAATAGCTAGCGATACCTAGCTTGTTTGGAAATATATAGCAGCTTTAATTACTCAAAGCTTATGAGACATATCCTCCATTATACTTTTAATATTTTACTGTTTATTAATTGTGACAACTTACCAAACAATACACATCACTGCTCCAAACAAACTCAATGCATCAAAGAGATTTACGCATTTTGGACATTTTAAACTATCCTACTCAGTTGCATAATTCTTATTTTTTATGACTGTAGAGTATTTTATTTTTATGCTGTATTCCTATTTTCTAAGTATAACTTTGTGTACATCTGCATGCTTCGACTTGCCTGTCACTTTGCAGCTGATACACCTGAATATCCCCAATTAGGGACAAAAAGTATATTTCTAATTAATGTTCACTGAATAAATGGCACATTTGAAAGTTCTTCATCTGCACAGAAGTTTCGGTTAGGCAAGAAGAAGGTTCTGTTCTTGTGGGTAAAACGTTACTGAATGTTCCACAAAATGCACCTCCTGAAGAACATTTGATAAGACTTTGAATTGGAAATCTCAAAAATAGCATCATTCAGCTTTTAATCTCTGCATTTCATTTCTCTGAATCAACAGCGAGTAGTTGATTAACTTCAACACAAAGTCATGCATAGCAGAAACAGCAGTGTTAATATTTTAGAGGTGATATAAAAATTTACAAATCATGTTTTCAGTGGAGCTCATGTGTTATTAAGGGTCCTGCCTGAGTGCTCGCCGCTCATCAAGCTGAGCGACTGCTCTGCTGTTCTTACCCTGCATAAAATATTTACTTCTGCTCAAATTGACTAAAATGTGAAACTGAAACAGGTATAATGAGCTTCAACCGGGGTTTGTGCTCGGATCAATTAACTATTGATGTCTCGAGACACAAACAGTGTGTTTCCCTGTTGGTGTCAGGGGTTTGCAATGATGATAATAACTGTTAATCAACAAAATTGACTCCTGATCTCCTGATACTAGCATCTGTTTGAACTTTGCATCTCAGCTTTTCATTCCTTTATTCTCCTCCTTTGAACCAAAGTCTCGTGCATTACCACATTCAGTCTTTAGCTCTGCCTGCTAGCAGAAACAATTCATTGCAGTGTCCGGTCCTCTGAGGTTTGTTTGATTGTAAATCGGGCTTTTCAACACAAATGATCTTTATTGCTATCCATCAGTATCCCTGCAGAAGGTTGCATTTCAAACTTCATCAAACTTTAGGTCATTACAGCATAGGTTTTAGTAGTTTTCAAAGATTTTTATTCACAGCTCAGGCTGCTCCAATTGTTGACAAAATTCAGTCTCCAACACATACTTTGAACACTAATGGAGTCTGATGTGGTATTGTGTGAGATCATGTTATTTTCATGATTGGACTGAAACTGCTTCACCTCTATCATTTCTCAAAAGAATTTGACTTTAAAGGCTTCACATGAAAGAAGGCAAACAATGTTCATTCCTTTCAGGAAAAGATAGGCCTTTAAATGTACACAATGAAATGATGATGTTAGTATCAGGTGTGCATAGAATAGTTAGTTCAAACAGTTACATTAGTGTGCATATGTTCCTATATCTTTCATTTATTTGAACCTAAACAATGAAGACTGGTTAAAAATTCTGATTAATGTAGCTCTGTGTTGTATCATCACTAAACAAAGGAACAAATGTGCATTGTGGTTCTTTTAAAAGGTTTTCTTAAATATCTCCTTGTGATCTCATACCCACAAGCCTGATGTCCACTTCCATCCTTAGCCTTAAATGGGTGTCGACATTCCCCTAATTAATCATTTGCATATAAATTATAGTTTGAACCACGACCAGACAGCCGTGTCAGACAGAGCCACACCAAAAAAGAAGTCTGGTTTTATCAAAATGAGAAACTGAGACAATCATCAACAGTGAGGAAGAGAAAAGGAAATCTGTTTTCTTTTGTGGTATCAATTTCAGATTTACCAACAGAACAAAAGCTGCTGAATGGTTAAAAGTAAGAGAAGCATTCGACTCTGAAAAGATATCAAGCCCAGGGTTGAAGAAAAAATGAAAATGTAAAAGAAAAAAAAAGCCTCATCCCTCTCAAGGATGGCGTTAAGCCTAAGGGAGGAAAAGCAGGCAATCCGTACTTTATCTGCAACAGATGAATAAATAGCTTGTATTTTAGTTTGTACAGCCTTGCATGGAATTGTTGATGATCAGAAAGCAGACACAAACGTACAGATGGAGATTCGCATGTCGGCTGTTTTCTTAGAGAGGCCTTGGCAGCTTAACGCATGCATGGGCCAGTCAGTCATCATTTACCAGAAAATCTTTAACTGCTCATTCTCTTCTTGAAGATGCATTTGCAGACAATTCAAACAGCTCTAAACTACTTATTCTTATAAAGTGCTGCTGAAGATACAGAATTTGATGAGCATGTATTTTTACTTTGATTGCTGATTCAACATTCAAACTAGCGTTTCCTGTGCTCTTTGTTCAATCAATCAGCCTTTAGTTATAGAGCACTATCCACACAAAAGTGACCAAAGTGCTGTTTATTGATTTATTCTTCTGGTTTATTCCATACGTTTTCAGCTACTTTTTACAATTTATCAGGTATTTCTGCAGATTATATATCAAAACCTGCAGCTTTTTCAGGATTTTCCAGGTATATTTTGTAGTATTTATTATAGGGCTGTCAATCGATAAAAATTTTTATTACAATTAATCACGTATTGTCTATAATTAACTTATGATTAATCCCGTTCACAAATTATTCACAGGTCCTAAATGTATCTTAACTGGATATCTTCATGTTTCTAATGTTGTTCTAAGCATAGGAGCAGACAAATATACTTCAGTTATGCAAATGTAGATATAATATTATTGAAATGAACTAAAACATTGCAAAACATGCCTACTTTATACCAAAATATATCTAACTCCAAAGGTTAAAAAAATATTTGCCAAAAGTAGACTTAAAGCAACACTAGGTAACTTTCCTGCGTAACCCCCTACTGGTTAAAAGTGGAAATTCAAGTGTCGTAAATCCCTCCTCACAGCTGCAGGGAGAAGTCGCTCCCCCCGCAGCCTGCCATTGCTCCCGCCGCTTTTCAGCTAATGATGTCATCAGACAAGCTGTTGTATTTTACATTTTTTTGAATCTTTGATTATGTTTTTGTTCAGGAACTCTCTCTTTGGCATAACACATGACAGAGTTTATCTGTATTATGTTTGTGTTTCGGATTAAAATGTGAGCTAAATGTATTGAAGAGTAGTCCTGTAATAAATAATGTGCACTGAACTTTGATCCAGACTAAGTGTAAAGATGCATGACTGAAAAAGCTGTTTCTTTGTTTCAGAATAAAGATGTTGTTTTTATTGACTTTTTTTTTGTAGCTTTAGAAATAAAACCAGAAAATTTGCATCCATGAGGGAAAATCCTCATTTAACTTTGGCATTCAACTTGGAAACCAAACAATTCAATCTAAAAGAAAGGGTCCAAAATCTGCATCCTGCAAACAACAAATATCAGTACAGGGGAAATGGATGCACAAAGAAAACACTAAGTTATTCTACTATAAAGTCTATAAATCAATCAGCAAACTCAAAAAGGCTTTCAGGTGTCATCAGTCACACCGAGAGGCAAATGAAAATCCAAGGAACAGGATGGCGGTTGAAACGGCTTTACCTTCCCTTTCTTTCAGTGTTGACTCACTAAGGCTGTGAAATTGCACACATCTGTCCCTGTTAGCCCTAAAAATACTCCTCAGTCGGATGTCTTTCACAGGCGTGTAGCTGTTGTTCACACTGTAAATCATGGTGTGATTTTTCTATTTTTTGTGTGAGGGCTTTCATTACTTTTTCCAGGAGAATGAGCCTCTTGTTTGTTGGTCTGGGTTTGACATGCGGCCAATTTAAAGGGACTTTTTGGGCCATTTTGAAGAGAGTCCCTGTGTAAAAGTTATAAATGAATACCATCCTATTATCCTGATTTGGTGTTGAGTCTATTGGTCAACTCCAAATAGAATCACTGCTGTCTTAACAGCTTTAATCTCCCATTTTAATAGAGGTGTGTGAGGCATTTTTTTTACTTAGAAAAATCCTTCTGGACTTGACTTGAATGTGCAGGAAGTCACATTTTGCTGCTGTTGATGATATTCACTGTAAAACCATTTAATGTTAAACTGATTGTGATGTAAAAATACTATAAAATTTAGAAGACGAGCTGTTGTAGAACAACAGTAATACACTTTGGTCGTGGCTGTGTTTGGACCAGCTGTTAGCTCATCAGACATAAACACCATTTCTCCAAACAGAGGCTGTTCAGGATGCTTTTTACTATGGATAATATAGTAGAAAAAAATGTTTTTTTACACAGACATACACTTTAAATTCCCTTCCACCTCTTTAAAATTTGCTTCCTTGTATTTTTATAACGTCACATTATTTAGCTTTTTAAGTATTTGTGTATTTTGTTTTAAGTAAGTAAGTAAGTAAAATAGTATTTATATAGCACCTTTCGAGATACAAATCACAAAGCGCTTAAGAAGATAAAACAGTTGTGCAAAATTACTGATGTCAAAAAATCCTTAAAAGATGAGAAAACATGACACAAGTACAACAAGTTAAACAAAGGCAGATTTGAATAGATGAGTTTTTAACTTTGTCTTAAATAAGTCCACTGAGTCCACAGACTTCAGTGAGAGTGGAAGTGAGTTCCAGAGCCTTGGAGCCACAGATGAAAAGGCCCTGTCTCCTTTAGTTCTCAGTCTGGTTTTGGGGACTGAGAGTAGACAGAGGACCTGAGGGAGTGTAGGGTTTTAGATAAGCTGTAATGTATGCTGGTGTCAGACCATGCAGGGCTCTCTGCGTCAGGACAAGGATTTTGCAGTGAATTCTAGAATTAACTGGAAGCCAGTGCAGCTGCATCAACAGAGGGGTCACATGTGTGAATCTGGATTGTTTAGTCAAAAGCCTGGCAGCAGCAATCTGTAGAGTCTGTAGTCTGTTTATGGAGGTTTTAGGAAGGCAGGTATAGATGGAGTTGCAGTAGTCCAAGCGGGATGCAACAAAGGCATGGACTAAGACCTCCTTTTAGGACTAAGACCTCCATTTAGGACTAAGACCTCCATTTAGGACTAAGACCTCCATTTAGGACTAAGACCTCCATTTAGGACTAAGACCTCCATTTAGGACTAAGACCTCCATTTAGGACTAAGACCTCCTTTTAGGACTAAGACCTCCATTTAGGACTAAGACCTCCATTTCAGGACGGGAGACCATGGAACTAAGTTTAGCAATGTTTCTGAGGTGGTAGAAGCAGGATTTAACCAGGGAGCTGATGTGATTATCTAGAGTGAAACCTGAGTCAATGGTTACTCCAAGGTTTCTGATGGTAGATTTGACTAAAGGGGCCAGAGGCCCAAGGATCTCCTTCACCTTAGGAGTGATGTTTTCTGCTGCAAAGATGATTATTTCAGTTTTGCTCTCGTTAAGTTGTAGGAAGCTGCCTGACATCCAGCTCTTAATTGAATCCAGGCATTTCAGGAGGTTGTGGACCTTGGAGAGGTTGCTCGGAGGAAAAGATATGTACAACTGGGTATCGTCTGTGTACAGCTGATAAGATATGTCCTGGAAGGATGACAATATTTGACCAAGGGGGAGCAGACAGAGCTTAATTTATTGTAATGCTCATTGGGACTGGTGATGTGGGACTGGTGATGTCAGAGGTTATTTTTTCTTTTTTACTTTCCAATGGCTTTTCCATCCACATTGAAACACAATCAAAACCAACAATATGCATCATTTAATGTAGATTACGTTTTATTTCTAACCTCCTTTTCCCCTATGCACAGCTGATATCACTTTATCTATGACTGGTTATCTATGAGTCATTTCAGCTCAGTGCAGAGTTTATTTTGGTTTCAGCCTGTTACGAGGTCACAAGTTCTGCCTCCTCAGATTGGCACTTAGACAAGTGTAAAAGCCAAGGCTGTCGAAGAAAGAGTTGATGTTAGAGAGGGTGAGCAGCAGGATCAAGGCTGAACTGAAAGACACAAAATCTGAAGTGCAGCATGGAGTTGTGCGTCTTGGCAGTCTTATCATCATTTGGGATTGAGATGGAGAATGAATCCGGCAATGCAAGGCCATCAGAAGGAAGTGGACGCAGTAAAAGGCTGTGGACTTCAATCAGAGATGTTAATGACTAGACAAATGATGCACCTTGGTGGTGCCTTTATCTCTTCTTGGCTGTGAAGGAGGTCTAAAATGAGGGTTCAAACACAAAGCAAGGTGGGACCAATGCTCAGACAGGCATGGTAACAGTGACTCAGCTGTCAATTTTTCTACTTTCTTTTTGTTTTGCATGCCCAGCAACATCCAGACTCCTCCTCCTCTGATCCGGCAGTACTCCTTTAGCAGTCTGGCAGTACTTTTTTAGCATTAGCTTAGCATAAAACACTGTAAGTGAATGGTAACTACTAGCATGCTATTAGGTACCATTCACTTACAGTGTTTTACGCTAAGCTAATGCTAAAGGAGTATCGCCGGAGGCGAATATCCGCCTGCTGGATCAGTAAAAAGGCTGGGCTGTTTACAAATTGTTTTTGCCCACTTATCTAACTCTGAGGAATATGGCAATAGACAAAAAATAACTTACCAGTGGAGTATCCCTTTAAGCATTAATATACAATGAAACTGTCATGTCCCATGCCCCTGCCCATGGCATAACCCATGCAACCCAGGATTGTCCCCAGGAGAGCAGGCTGGGCAGGGCATCTGATGGTTCTTGCCACTGGCAGGCACCCACCACATGAACCCAAGACCCCCAGACCACACCCCACCAAGCGCATTGCACATTTTTAAAGGGATACTATGCAGTTTTGCTTGTTTTGGCTCACCCTGGTGTCTGTTTTAAATCACTGCCATAAAAACGTTAGCACCATCGTTTCTGCTCAGAAACACCTAAATCTAACTGTTGAAATGTCTCCTCAGCCTTCATAACTTTCTACATGAGCGGTTATTTACTCCTTCAAAGAAATCAGCTGTGTTCAAGCAGGTAAAAGTTTGTAAAAAAGCAGGAATCATGAGCTAAAAACACTCCAGCACTAGCATAACAACTAGCCATTTTGGGTAAGCCTAACCCTCGTCAGATACGTGGCTTTGTGAGACTTCCGGGGCACTGGACCAGAGACTCAGAAGTTGCAAACTTGGTGTTCTGGATCTAAGCACCAGATGGGGCTGAGTGACTTTTCATTAACCCTGCAGCACATATACTGGCTCAAGGAAAATATTTAAAAATATGAAAAAGTTTGCACCATGTTAAATGGATACTGGCTGTTGTTTATAGGTGTAGGGTTGATATCATGACACTGTTTAAACAGTTCAAGCCCCTCTTCCCATACCCCTGTACTCAAGCCAGTTGCATTTCCCTCCCCTTTGTCCTTGCTTCTTCTGTTACAATTTTTAACACACAATCAAACCATGGTGATGGGGTCGGGTTTAAGCAAAACATGTAGAAAATACAGTCATATCTTTGGTGGTTTCTAGGATACAAAGTAATCATGGGGGATATTAGCTGCTTTGTCATCTCCTCTGAATATTTCTGTTTTTACAGGCTCACCTGGATAATGACCAAAAACAGCAGTTTCTACACATAATTTAAAAACCAGTTTTCAAAACCTGATTAAAAATATCCACTCAACATGTGGATAACAAGGCCAAATGCAGCAGAAAATCGTTTTTGAAGAAAATGTTTTGTGAACAGGTTCTTAGTCTTGAGCAAATCTTTATCCAAGGACATGTATTCATTATTATTTTATGAGTTTTTTGTTGCAAAGACCCGTTATTCTCATCTGAGGCCCATGTAGAGTGTTCCCTTCTCCTCAGTCAGCACCGACAAATAAAAAAAGCAAACTGTTTTTCTGGTCCCTTTTCTTTACCGAATGTTTGTTTTGTTTCCATCAAAGATTAAACAATTTCCTTCCAGCCATGCAGCATTTTTCATAGAGCCACTGATATTGAAACAAAACAAAACCTAATACATACAGACGTAACCTTTAAGAAATATGTTGTGTTTATCTCCTGTACTTTCACCATTCTTACAATCCGTTGCAGCAAATCAGCAAACAAGACGAGCTAAGACTAGAATGCTTCCTTTACTCTTTACAATAACTTTTCGCGGTAAATACGATAAATAATTTTGTATCCTTGCATTCTAATAAAGCTGACATCTTAATTCAGTGGGGATCTGGCTGGCTGTGCCACTGCTAAGTGAGATAGATGAGACAAAGCCCAAACTGCTGAGGGGTGAAGTGAATTAGGCTCATGAGTGGACTTAGGTTTAACCATTACAACCAAAATGGAGCAGAAAGGAGTCATTTCCTCACTAAAAGAGCCTAAAAACCACCGCCCAGTCTCAGTAATGAGGAGAAATCAGACTAAAAAGAGCTTTTTAAACTCTACATGTGAGTGTCAAGCATTTTATGTGCAGTCAGGTTGTTTAATCTGGTGTAAAACACTAGAAATGTGCTGATCTCACATATTTGTCAATTTTATTATCAACATCACAGTTAATTAGACATCCTGTGAAAATAGGAATTAATTTTCTCACCAGTATAAAGTGGTATTGTCTGTCTAGGTGTAATTATCTCTAAAACAGAGCCTAGTTATTTAGATTGACATCTATTAAACCAGTCAATTATGGAGATTAAAACAGGACGTTGCTTCTATACAAACAGAGACTCAATCAGCATTAAGATCTTCCTCCTTTTTCCTGTTTGTGCTTTTGACTCATGGCCGAAAACTCCCCTCTAAGATTCCAAAGGCACTCGCAAATGTATTTTAAATGATCAGACAACAGGGATTATACAACGAGCGACAACAGGACAGAGCGAGACAAAGTCTTCTGACAGCCTTTCACCTTGGTTTCTAAAATGTCAGCGTGTCAGGGCTTTCTGCTTGCCTCTACTTGCAGGAGCCTCATTTGATTCCCAATAAATGTATGACAACATTTCAGTGGAGCAGTCAGCCAAAGACCTGGGTCGCATTTTAAAAACATCTCCTGACCTTTCCACGGAGACGGTAATTGCTAATGCCAGACAAGGAGAGAATCTAAGTTTCCTATGAGCCACGGCATCGAGAATGGACTCTGTGACTTTGAGAGAAGATGAGATAGTTTCTGTTTCACAGAGAAATATAGAACAGACTGTGAGTGCAACCTAACAGCTCCCAAACTCAAAAATCTCTCATCTGATGATGAAAAGAAACTCTGCATCAGATCCTTTTGAAAAGACACTCAGTCTCAGACAGCCGGGTTTCATTTTCTTTACCTTAGTCTGTGTCAGGGGGCTTAAACTTGATGGCACCGTGACAACAAATCCATTTCTTCATTTTCATCCTCCTCCCTTTTGCTTCAATTCACTGTGGCAAAGCTGTGGCAGACACAGATCAGAGATGAAATTAAAGAGACACAAAGATGTCTTCAGGGGTTGGTGAAGTCTCTCTTTAACCGGAAGTTGGGGAAACTTCCTCTACTGGAGAAACTCATAGGAGGATTTCAGCTGTGGGAAAAACTTAAGGCACAATCTTATACTGTTAACTGATTTAAAGTCAGGATTGTATCTAAATAAAAGTTCCTTAAAAGAATCTATCCATCATCATATGTTGGGAAATGATGGAGTTGTGGTCATTTTGATCAGAGCTTGTGTTGGCAATGACTCTTGGCTAATATGAGAACAAATTTTAGCTCAATATTAGCAAAACTGATAGAGTTACAGCCATTATTGTATTTGCTATAATGACTAGAGTTGACTCCAAACGTTAAAGGAACACTAAGTAACTTTTTCATATTTTTAAATCTTTTTCTTGAGCCAGGATGACCCTTTACAGGGTTAATGAAAAGTCACTCAGTCCCATCTGCTGCTTGTTGCAACTTCAGAGGCTCGTATCTTGCGAGAAGCAGTTAACGCTTTATGGCAATCCATGTTTACACCTCAGGACAGACGAGCTGAAGACACAGGCATCATATATATTGGGGCAGCATGTAGCTCAGTTGGTAGAGTGGCCGTCTGGCTGGTTGTTACGTTGTCGTTGTGTCCCTGGGCAAGACACTTCACCCACCTTGCCTACTGGGGGTGGTCAGAGGAGCATCCCCGCCTCTGTCAGTGTGCCCCAGGGCAGCTGTGGTTACAATGTAGCTTATCACCACCAGTGTGCATGTGTGTGTTTAACGGGTGAATGACTTATGTGTTGTACAGCACTTTGGGGAGTGTAGAACACTCTAGAAAGCTTTATATAAATACAGGACATTTACCATTTACTATATATACAGTATGAGCTAAGAGATCTATTGTATGGTGTTCATCATGGCGGAGCCTCTAAAGAAAATTTTTATCTGACGATTGAAAACACGGACACACAGCGAGGGAGAGGTCAACAGTTTGTTTTTATGACAGTGATTTAAAACTGAAACTAGGGGGTGCTAAAAACAAGCCCAAACTGCCTAGTGTGCCTTTAATCAGCTGTAGACATACATTCAATAAACAAAAGATCTTATATAATCAATCAGCACTCAGAGGACGTTACAGTACCAACACACCAAATTATTTTTTTAATGTCTGTAAAACTTGACAGAGTTAAAGCCATTATGTATCTATTAATGTAGATTACCTGTGGTGGCCATCTTGGATTGGGCTAATAACAAAAGTTAATTGAATTCAGAGAATGTTATTCAAATTTGTCCAAATGTTTAAAAATCAAAACAAATTTTAAATGTGAAAATCAATTCCTATTTTTCACTAACAAACACAACAGTTATTGGCAAGTTTTTCTACGCAGAGATCCCCCACATTATGTGTACTGTATGACGCTGAATTTTAGCTCGTTTTGTTGCCTCGGGGTGTCCCTCTGGCGGCCGTGTCTGGGGAGCTCTGCGGCGGTGGTAGCCGCTGGGTGGCTGGGTCATTCCTGGGGGGTCTGGGGGCTCGGGTTCTGGGGCGGGTCGTCCCTGGGTGGGGCCTGAATCTGCCCTGGTTGGCCGGCTGCGGGCGGTGCCTGTGAGGCCCTCGCCGCGACCCCTGGGGGCTCTAGTGCGGCGACTGTCGGGGGGCCCATGCGGGCTGAGCCTCTGTGCTCTCTGGGGGAGAGTTTACCGACTGCCCTGGCAGCGGTCTCCCTAAGGTGTCTGTGCTCTGGGTGGCCTCTGGGTATTTGGGGCCCGGACCTCCTCCGTGTCCTCCGTGGGCCTTGGGGGCGGGTCTGTGGCTCCTCTAACTTATTATTGAATGTTTCAATAGAGAAACCTTACATACACAAGCGCGCATGTATACACACAGGTGATCACAAGGTGCTCACAAAAAATGGACTCAGGTGTTTTCAGACACATTGACTGGGGCTGTGGTTGACACTGAACTCATCTTGAATTAGTCTTTACCGTATAGATTTTAAGGATATCACAACTGTTGTATATTCATATGCTGTTTGTTGCTGTTGTATCTTTTCTCCCTGTTTTGTTTGCTTGTTTGTTTGTTTGTGCTTTATTTGCAGGTCTAGAAGTGGATTCTTCATGTCTCTTGTTCTCTTCTTTTTCTGTTTAATTTCTCCCCACTCTTCTTTCTGTACCCTTTCCTCCCCTTTCAGGCTCCGTGTCCATTGGGATTCAAATCAACCATAAAAATATTCTAATAAAGATTTTGGGGGTTATATTTAAAGCAAGTCAGGAGGAGCATTATAGCAGTGGCTGTAACGTCTCACCTGAAACAGCAACACTGTTGGGCTTGTTCCTGGCACTCAGACATTATTCTGCATGCTCCACAGCCAGACAGGACACGGGGTTAAAAAAAAAAGAAAAACACTTTTAGCTCAGTTTGTAAGATTGTTTGAATTGTAGCCATTTGTGTGTCCTCTGAGGTCAACGGGCAGCGGCCTTCTCAAGTCAGATTGACTCCAAATGCTAGCCACCTGTAGGTATATGTGTAATGATTACTTTCTGAAAACTTCATTAAAATGCATTCACATTTAACAACCAGCACTGTGTATTGTCTATTTGCCCCGAGTTGCAGGTTGTCGACAGCCCCTCTGGTTAACAGAGCCGGGTCGTTACTCTCATCACCTGAGTCCATTGTTGATCACATAAATCACAACAGGAGGACCCATCGGAGGGAGGGAAATATATGTGTTTATTGAGCCTGGAACAGAACTTCGGCAGGTGTTGGGTTTCTCTGCCATCACTGCTGCCAGCGCTCACTCACTGCCCATTCGTATTATAGCCTTGAGCCAAAGAAACAGCTTGCGCGGCGCTGGCCCCTGATCCCAGCACATTAGTTTAATGCCTAGATCTGTGGAACTGTTCCTGCCTCCCTCCCCAGCCTGGCACAGCAGCCTGCCAGACAGACAAACAAGTGCATACACACAAACACACACACACACACAAGTTGGCGTCATCAGCAAAATAGCATCTTCAGAAAGCTGCTTGCCTCTATTTTTGTAGCTTCTAACTGGCATCAGCAGTGAACAGCTGTGTCATGTGGCAAAGATGTAAGCATTTCAGCATCCTGCAAAAATAGTGCGCTAAAATGTTCAAAAAGAGCCTTTGTGCATTTTGTTCTGCTGACTTCCCCGTCCATAGCATGTTGAATTACTCTAGATGTATTTATTTGGCTTTTGCTATTAGGACAGCATGTGGTCATAATTTGAGTTATTTACCAAGAGTAAACAAGATCTATGTAAGTAAATGGCTGGGTAAACACAGAGCAGGTTGTGAGATGACCAATTGTACCCCAAATGGAGGCCCATCCATCCTCGTAGGCACCGTCAGAAAGAGACCAGTGGGGCAACCGGCAGCCCATCTGTCTATGTGTCAGCACCTAAGTGTCAGTGCTGAGGAGATGCAATCTGTTCCAGATAACCTGCCAGAGGAAGAGAGCAAATAAACATCTGCATGGATATATTCAAGCCTCCACTCTGATGAATGCTGGGCAGATCTGAATCAAAGCCAGCATTAAAGCTTATCATCTTCTTAGGTTTTTTTTTTATGCTGTTTCACCTGAACGTCATGACTCTCCATAAGCTACTTAAGCCCCAGAGTCAAGATCCAGCTACAAGCTAAACGGCTAACTCATGTCAGACGATTTTCTTTTTTCCTGCACTCGATGAGGATTTTTATTTTAGATTAGGTTTATTTGAAAAATCTGTACCTGCTAAAGAGATGGATGCTGCAGAATTGAATCTTTGACTGAAGGCTGTTTAGGAGTTCTGCAGGATAAAAAGATAGAACACAGACCCAAAGAACCTTTAAACAGCTCCAGATGATAATTACAGAATTACTCACTCAAATCTTTGCTTGGCTTCATGTACCATCAAATATTTATGCCCAGTCACCAAAGGCAATGCACTAAAGGCAGTGCAAAGGCTTACCTGTAATGTTTATATTTTTCTTTCTGGCAAATGAATTGCTACTTTGAAGGCCTGAACCTTCACGAAAAGTCACACGATAAATGTGTTCTAAGGTTTGCAAACAAAACTTTCAAAGAATGGCCCAAAAACAATAAGTCCTTTGAGTCATTTTCTAAACTGGTTGTCCTGAGGGCCACAGTCATACATGTTTTAGAGGTTTATCTGCTTCAGCACACCTGATTTGAATCAATGGGTGTTGAACAACCTAAAGGTAATTCAATGACTGAACCAGGTGTGTTGGATCAGGGAATCAATTAAAACCATAGGGCAGTGGTGTTTGAGTACTGGAGTTTGAGGCCCCTGGGCTATAGAGTGACAAGGGAAAAGAACTGAGGAAAAACTAACTAAACTTAAAGGGGCACAGATCATGACAGGATGTTAACGTGAATTCATGCAGGATCCTGTACAAAGGCACAGGAAGTTGATATATCCTCCCATCATCAGCTTGTTCTCATATCTGTCCTGACCTGATCAGTAAGACTTGCTAATAGCGCCACCTATTACCTCATAGACAACACAAAGATGTGGTGGTGCTCACAGTCCTTGTACACAGGCCAGAGCATCACTAAGGTGTGAGGCTCATTCATTGCTGCTTGCAGCTTTAATTCTGTCTGAGTTTCAGCAGCTAAGTCAGGGGCTTCTCCTCCCCTAATCCATCACAGCACTTCTGCTTACGGTTGAAAGGAAGTTAACTGAGTTTCTAGGCTTTCAATTTTGGCTGAGATGCCTTCAGGGTCCTGACAGGGACAACTGGGTTCATGCACCACCTGCCAACGATGTTAACAAGGACCCACAGCTCCACAGTAGTGTGGTCTGTTCCAGGACCAGAGGGACTGCTGGAAGTAATGACCATATCTTCCCCACATGGTGTCCAGCTCCCAGGAATCCTCCCTGCAGGTTGCAGTGCTGCACACAGCTTCGACACAGCCGCAAGAAACGGAACACAAGTCCTGCCTGCGTGTTTGCAAAGCGCCTGCACTCAAAATATCATTCACAGTGACTCGATGGTAAAATGATCTCTTGAACTGACTTTGTGTTATCTTGACAAATAAAATGTTGCAGACATGCATAAAGATATAAAGTTGTTTTGTGATTTTAGAAAAGAAATACAGATGCATGTTCCTGTGATCTTTCCAGCCTGTTTACATATTCAAAGACTGAAAGAAGGAAATGTGTTTGAAGACAACATTGCTAAACAAGAACAACTGGCTTGTTGCATGTTAGTCTTATCATTTCACGGTGTTTGGGCGATTTAAGCACACTCACTTCTCTTCCTGAACTGCTGTGGCATCCATAATAAAGAGGTGCTGAAATCATTTGTCAGGCTGTGATGGAAGTGGTTGATTACTCAGGGCAGGGGATGGTTGTTTCTTCCTTTCACAAATTATGAACGTTAGTACGTTTGAGTCAATAGGCCCCAGCATTTAATACTTTGAGCAGAATGGTTATTAAAGCGTTCTTTGGACACAAGCACAACTCACATGAGAGCTAATCAGTTTTAATGGGTGTGTTTTCTGTAATCGTGGTGCCAACATGGTCCCCAGACCTACAGCTTATTAGATATTGTAAAATATTACTGTAATAGTGTTCCAGCAAAAGTATTTAGAACAACTCGTAGAAGATATAGAACCCCAAAAATGTTCCCATTTGATGATTTATTGCTTTAAGAAATGTAAAACATTCGATCACAAAAGTGGAAAAACTACACAACAGAACTTTGTCATATTTAAATGTCTCATCATTATTGTCACGTTTCCTCTCCTCCAAAGCGCTCCTCCCTCTAAGACTCCATTCCCATCATCCCTCTGGCTCCATTTCTGCTATAAAAGGACCTTTCACCCAGGAAGTGGGGCTCAGACATCAATCCAGTTATCCTATCCAGCTAGCCTAGTCAGCTCTTCGCTCTAGCTCGCCGCTCCAGCTCGCTATGGTTCGTTCCAGCTCAGCGATCCAGTTCACTCCGCTACTGCTACCTGAACTATCCAGTCTGCCATTACCCGCGCCGGCTCTTCGTTCCGGTTCGTTCCATTTCAGTCAGCGTTCCATTCATCCAGCCAATCATCCAGTCAGTGGTCCATTCATTCGACGCTGTAGCCGCTGTTCAACCGTCCAGGCCTCCGGGCTTCACTCCATCCACAAGTAAGTCACTTTCCACTACTTACTAACGGAGCAGCTAAACGGTCTCGCTTCCCATCGAGTCTCGTGCAGCTGCTCCGAGATTAACGAGCGTGCGACGCTACCACTCAGCGCTAACTACTGCTGCGCTTGAGCCAGCTAGCACGCTACACTCAAACTCACTGGGTTTCAGCCGAATCAGTCTGACAATTATCTGCTGCAGCACGTCTTCAGTATGCTCACTTGTCCTGATGATTAGTGCTTTTGTTCTCTAATGCTGAGCACAGACTTCTAGGGTATATGATGAGAAAATGCATTTTATGTTAAATTGTATCTTAGTCCATTCTGTGACATTAAAACTGCTTATTACCATGTGTAAATGTTAGCATAGAGGTGTAGCATTAGTATATTTGCTGCTAGTGTAAATCGACTGTAAATATTATTTGACATTCAACCTGAACCCAGAGGTTGATACTAAAACTAGACTATACCTGATGGATTTTTCTAGTGTATTTTAAGTCCCGCCCCTTCCATGTAAATAAATTGCACATTGTCTTTTATTAAAATATAAAAGCTTGCATATGACAAACACTACGTCCCAAAGTTATCGGTCTCTGTGTTTTCATTGTTGCAAAGACAGTTGATGAGTTTTCAGAACCCTATGAAACTGTTGTACTCAAATTTCAATGAATCAATGGTCCTGGGAGGTGTGGGGGGGTGCAGATGCAGCTTGTGAGGATATTGGTTTGGCAAGATGTGGCTCATGGGCCGCCTCCCTGCTAAAGAAACTTTCTCATAAAGACCACTAGCAACAAATCTAGTGATTTTTTCGAGTTATTAGATAATTGTGATCACTCTGATGTGAACGTCTGAGTCAATCTTAGCAACAAACAGCAGGCACTGCTGTGAGCCTCTCCCAAAGCGCTCACAGGGGGTCCAGACCCCAAGCTGCAATCAGAGCAGATGTTTACCCCTCTGTGTCCAGACTGAGCTTCACCTACAGTATGTGTCTGATGATGTCTGTAAGTGTGTTTGTGTCCCTAAAACACAGATATTGACAAAGGAAAAGCCAAGCAAGAATTAGATTTAGAATGCATGGAAAAATGTTTTAAAATGTCCTGCGTTAAGATATCCTAATGGGTTAGTGTGGCTCTACTTTAATCACAGAACTCTCTGATTGGCAGTGAGAGGACTTGCTGATGGTCTCTGTTGGTCTGTTCAGTCTGTGCTGTGTTTTTGTTGTGTAGTTAGGACCTCCCATGCAGCAGCTTTGGCTCTAAGATGCAACAAAAAGAGTGTGAAATGGTTTCATTGGTCCTAACAATAAATCATCATGGCAGAACAGCCACTCCCAGATGCTTTGGATACAGATATAAAATATTAGATTTATTAAAGATTACGTCTTAAAGATGGAAGATAATTGATGATTTTGAGAGAAATTAGCCTTTAAAATCATGTTAATAGTAAAAATAGAACACCAGAAAGACACAAAACACACCTTCATAATTCAAACCATTGATTCTTTTCTCATTAGTTGAAAATGCGAACCCTGAGTCAGCATTAACTTGACTGAATAAGACAAAGGAGAGGCTGATGCCAGTGGAAACGCTGAGATTTAGCAGGAATGCATCTGAAGGTGCTGAATCATAAAAACAGTTCTGATCTCATTTTATTATGGGAGCACTAGAGGATAAACATTAAGTCTTGAGACAAGTGTGTGCACTTTAATGTGCCATAAACATATCACAAGGGTACAGTCTTCAATAAGACGGTGTAATAACCCATAACACAGTCAGGTAGAGGAAGAGGCGGACCTGCTGATGAGAGCATTATGTGGTAAACATCAGGCTGTGTGGGGCCGAGGGAATATCCTCACTCTGCTTTCTCATGCCTGCAGAGAATATGGCTGAGTGACCTATGAGGGCCTGTTTACAATTATAAATCATTTTTCTCATTAATTTGAAGCTTTGAGCTCCATTAGCTTCTGGTTATGAGGGCTGGTTCACTGCAAATGTTATTAAGCAAATAATGTTTGCTTAGTCTTTAGTGAGGTTGAACCCAGTGCTGTTAGGGAGCCTTTCTGTTCCAATCATTCCCATGAGCTGTTTGCTTATTGCATTTGAAGATAGAGGTGCTTTTTTTCTCGTCGTTCAGGAAAACCCATATCGACATGACGTCTCTGAGAGATAGGCAGCGTATTAACCTGCTGTGACTTCATATTTTAGTGGGTCAGGAGCCAATGGGCCGGCCAAGCGACTGGCTCCTCCCACTCAAAACAATCATCTGAACACTCGTCTTCATTTTATATCACCGTCCAGGCACTCCAGAGGAAGCAGCTTATCCACGTGTTGAAAGCACAAAGCATCCCAGCACGCCTCACTGCAGTGCCTGGAGTCACATTTGCTGGGTGATGAGTGTTTGCACTGAGCTATACTTGCCTGGGCTTAATGCTGTTAGTTATTAGCTTTAATGTCATTGCATGAAAAACAAACAAAATCACTCCCAGTCTTGCTCTGTTTTCCATGTTTAATGTGGAAATGAAAAGTAAACAGTGAGAAAATAAGCCTGAAAATGAGCGTAGGTTGTGTTTTTGTTCTCTTTGCCAACGTTTCATTCGTCCATTCATAATATGACACTGAAAGCATGAAAAACACATCCTCAGTCAAATTTCCTGCTAATGTTCCTGTGTGAGCTCTATCCGTTTTCAGGCAATAATTACTGAAGGTGGGTGTAACCATTAAAACCAAACATTTACACAGTCAGATATGTTTTCAATGATTTTAGGCTAAAAGTAAATGGTGCAATAATTTGGTTTATTGATGATGACTTAGGAGCAGTAGGGTATGCAGATAAAACAACTTATTTATTTGTAATTTTTTTTCTTATGTAGCCTATAAACATATATCAGGGATGTCACAATCAGGTAATAACAATCACAGGATCACAGTGCAGGGAGACAGTTTATCTACACAGAGTTTGACTCATTATTCCTGCAAACAGATGTCTTCATATCACTGGTCGGTTTTGTAAAACTTGTTTTAAACAGCTGCCATTGTTTGTGATTGCTCTTCTGTTGTTATTGTTAAACCACTGTGAAGTGGAGCTGCACACAACCAGGATCCATAAACCCCAGCTGTCGATATTTAAAGGGCCAGCAACATTTATAAGTGGCATTTCAAGCAGTGCACTGAGACTCGACTGAAAACAGATTGTGAAGGCAGCTCTGACCCGCTTAAAGCCCAATTCTTATACTCCATGAGAAGCAAGAACTTTGTTCTCGCTGGGGGTCTTTGAGAACAAAAATGATGTCATTTCCGAGAACAACTATGATTGGTCAGAAAGGGAGACTGTGGGTGGTTACTGCGGTTAGCGGTTGACGTTGTACATTGGTGTTGTAACAGCTTTCCCACGTTTACCTGATTTTTAAATACTTTTTGGCTCACCTTTGTCATGTTATTAGTGACACCTCCCTCTGTTGCGCCAAGGCGAAATCTTCATTCACAAGTCCGGCGTTGCAGTAATATTACAACCAAGCATGGTAGCACGAATGCTGCAAAATTCCCACATCGCTATGCCTTCATAAGACACATTGTGGCGGCAGGATTACGCTGATTTGCCAGCACAGTGTGTCTTATGAAAGGAGCTTTTTTTCGCCGACGCGGAAGTTAAAGAGACCTTTGAGGATCAGCTGTCCGAGGCTATAACACGAGGAGTATGAATGGTCCCTGCCAAAACAAACTTTTCCCTTGTTCTCTGAGCTCCTCCAGTGAGAACAACATTCTTGCTTCTCATGGAGTATAAATTGGCCTTTAACCACATGACTGGACATTTTTTTTAAATACCATAAAAACTGACACTGAGCTCATGTTCTTCCAATGCTAATTTATTTCTTATATTCTGTCCTAAATTATACAGAATTAAAGTGAAACTAACTGACATTTTAAACATGGAGCTCAAAACATTTAAATGGCTGTTGGTTTTGTTGAGCTCGTCACCTTTTCCCAATAAAAGTGTTTTTTTCCTTCAGCTCAAAAACAAGTCGGTGCTCCAACACAACTGACATAAAACCAGCTCCAGAGCTGAGTACTGATCCAAAACCAATCAATCAAATTTTAATCAAATTTTATTTCAAATATTATATATTGTAGTTTCAGGGTTCAAACCTTGTCTCCTTATCTTTCATCAGGTTCATGTTTTAGTTCTATTGGTCATCTTTCTTATGGTTTTATGAACAACTTTTATAAAGAAAAGTGTCAAAGTCAGTTTGTTGTGACCACCAGGTTCATTCTTTGTAAAAGAAACACATTTCTTAATGTTGTTTTCCCACTTTTTGAAAAGCTGCATTTTCAGAGACAGTTTTTTCCTGATATGTGAAGTGTAACAAATATTTGACTGTCTTTTGCTTCAAGAAACACGATTGTTGCTGTATTTGTGGCAGCACTCGTGATCCAGTGTTGTTTCTGCTCATTGTTGGTTAAAAGATTGAAGTAAACTTTTTTTCCCGTCTCATTACAAAGTAGTCCAACTAATGGTGAAACTTTTGGGCCATGTAAATTTAATTGGCCCATCTGATTTATCAAAACAACATGACAGAACAACGTCCAGGATCCTCGATGTGACAAGAAGACAAACGGCAAACACGATGACTAACATTTGCTAATTTTAGCAGCCTCTCGACATTCTTGCCTTTGTTAAAACGATTATTTTCTCCATTCGCCTTCCATCCAAGACTGCAGCACAAATATCCAGTGAGCAGTGAAACGTTAATGGTTGAGTTCGCTCGGCTTCACTGTCAGATGTGGGAATAATGATTTAGCCTCAACCCTCCACAATAGGAGTGATTCTGTGCTCAGACGAGCCGTTGCTGTTTGGCACCTGTGTTTTCTATTTAGCACCTGGAACAGCAGCGTGCAGCTCTGAAGGAGCGCTGTTCAGCTGCCTTCAGGTAACCGCAGGCTCAGCAAACAGCTGTAGAAGTGACTGCAGTGGAAAGGTGAACCAAAGTTTTAACAAGTAGTTGGGTACATGTTGCCATGGTCTCCTGCCAAGCCACAGTGGGTTGAAAACACTGAGTCGTCATTTATTTATTTTAATAACCTTTCATTAGCCAGGTGAGTCCAACTGAGGTCAGCGATCTCTTTTACAAGAGAGATCTGGATACGAGCAGCAGCATAATTACGATATAAACAAAAAATACATCTTAAAATGTTCTCACACACACACACACAATGTATTCAGTGAGACTGACAACAAAGAAGAAAACAGCAGCAATCACTCAGTGTCTGAAAGCATCGCCTAAAAAGTGTCATTTTTCCAAACCAGTGCCACTTTTTTACTTTGAGGCTTTCACAGGTTTTAGTTTCTGAGTCCACACCAGCTGATTGATGAAAACCTCAGCTTTTAAATCCCATGCCGGAGCTACTTAGCCCCTCTGTGTTCTCACAGCTGTCCTGGTTTTTGGCAGCCTCAGCTGGTGTCTACAGAGACAGTTTCCATGAGTCTGTTAAAGTGAGATCTGCATTAATGAGACCTGCACTTTAAGCTCAGGTGGGGTGGGTTCTGGTCAGCGCTCTAGCTGCTGAAGGGCGATTCATGGTAAGGGACTTTTGAAGGAGATGGGATTTTACTATAATCAGATGACGTACAGCACATTTAAAATAATTCAGTGTTTTTTCTAAAAAAAAAAAAAAAAAAAGAAAAAGGACATTTCTTAAAAACCTTTTAAAATTGATTCATTTTCTGATTTTACATGGTTGATATTTTCTTGACTTTTATTTCGTCAGTACTCATTTCAGAATAGATCAGGGTTAGGGTTATATTGTGCTTTTAAAGGCATTCATGTTTAGACAATATGCATATCTTTCCACACAACTGCTGCTCACAGGACAGGTCCTCCTTCCTCTTCACCACGTCTAGATGCCTGGATGAGTTGCTGCCATCTCATTAGATATTTGTTTTAGCAAGTAAACAAACAGGTGTATCTAATAAAGTGGTCAGTGAATGTACATAACTCATTCATAATGACTGAACTGAGAGTGTTGTTTTCTCCACTGACTATAGCACACTGCTGTTGTTTTTACTCTATAAAGCAACAACAGGCCAAAGTGTCACATACTTCTATTACAGTTAGAAAGTTTAAGGTATTATCCAGGATTCAGAAAAGTTTCACACAATGTCAGAAAGAGAAGCAACTGATCTCATCCACATCATGAAGAGAATACTGAGCTGAGTCTGACATTTTTTTGCTGTTGAGTTTTTTTTCCTGATTTTCTTCTGATTCTGTTTGTTATTTCTGTGGGCTCCTGTTTTGGACTATAGGTATTATTTATATGTGATCATAATTGTAATTGTGAGAAGGGTAGACATTCACAAACTGCTGGTTTAACCATTGGGAGAAAGGTCCAGCAGAACCAGGACAGGCTCAGGATGGACGGCCTCTGCCTCGATGACCGGGGTCTGAAATGTCAAGAAAGCAACCAACAGAAGAGTTGTCCAGTGTGATGCTTCATGCAGAGCCAGAACACCCAAAGCCACCAGAACATACATTATTATTCTTTTTTTCCTTCTTCTCATCATCTGTTGTTGATTTACAAATCCAGCCTGGTGAGCTTACATTGCATTCTGGGAGTTATTGGTTTCACATCTAAATGAAACATGTTTGGATCGATCATTTGAACATAAAGAAGCAGGTCTGTGGACCCACCCAGGACACGGTGTGCTACCAGATGGTTGGAACCGCTCCATTTTAATTCACAACAGATTGTTCCAAGTCTGCCATATTGGCCATATTGACCACAGGAAGTCCCAACTTAATGCTGCAGGCCCAGATAGCTCCCAGCAGTGGTTCTCACCTCAAACAAAAATTGTTCTTGGTACACACAGTGTGAGTAAGCCTGGTGAAAATGCTTTATGGCAGCTGTCAAGCTGTTCCACATTGATGGAAAAACATAATTGATTTGGAACAATTTCCAAATGGCTCTGAATCCTGAATTTGTATAAAATGTCTTTGTTGAAGGCTAGCCATGCAGGGCGTCATTATTCCTCACCGCATGTATTTCCCTTTAGAGCCTTCCAGTGATCAATCTGCAATCATGCTATTATTATGGACCTATTTCCTACAATGGACGGGAGATTGAAGCTCCAGTGACTTGTTGAATGAAACCCTAATGGATAACTGTGGGGAAACTGCTACAGAGACTGATTAATTAGTCCATCACTATGAGCTCTAAAGCCTCTCCATTCTGTCTCATTAAAACAAAAAGCCCTCACATTTTGGTTACAATACTTATTATCCCTTCAGAGTCGTGAAAATTGATATTCTTTGTATGTCCAAATGTCTGATGATGAGGTTTAAGTGTAGTGTACTGCTGCCCGAGATGCAGATGACATTTGTTTCACTTCCTGCTGCACATCCCTCAACTTCAGCCTCAGTTCTACTGGTGTTCTGATTCTATCAGACCACCGGGTCGCTACTCGCTACAGCACCAGACATTAAAGCAGCTAGGAGGATTATTTTTCTATGTATCAAAGTTTTCTAAATGTTAAATGATATTTCAGGTCTAAACTATGATCTATGGGTTGAGTTCCACAACATCTGTCATTCTGATGAAGACCCTCCTTCCTCCTAGAGACCCCTTTGCATTCTTTTTTGCCGCTGACATTTTTCAGCCAATAAAATTCAAATGTCTGCATTCTCTCAATATGCATGCACATCGACCAAACCTGTACCAGTAGGGGGCGCTGTCGTACAGGACGCTCCGTGTGTTTCTCTGCCGTCTCAGCCTCACGGCTCATTTCTACTAAAAACCTACCCATTCTCCAGCTAAAGATGGATTTATTTTTATTTTTAAACCTTTCACTTCACAGAATGGCAAGGCTTGACAGGGTTACACGTTTATTTTGGTCAGAAAGTTCATCCAGGGCCGAGTCAAGTTCAGCTTCAGAGTCCAGCAGCAGCTCGCTTCTAACAGAGCTAATATCAGAAGCAGCAGGGACAGAGAGGGCTCTTCAGACCCTCGTAGTGTTGGAATAAGATTGTGAACTGTGAGTGATTAAACCCTATACATTGAGCGGTACAGTTTGTGCCCGCAACGTATATGTGCCATGTGCACGCGCGCACACGTGACCGGACGCGCGTGTCGAGATGTTTTGAAGAGGAGCCTTTGGACATTAAATTCAAAAACTGCTCTCTTGATGAAATCCTCCACAATGTGGCTTTAAGTGAGGATGGTCAAATGATTTCTGTGAACGGAAGTTACCACACAAAGTATGTTTCAAAACATTAGTGAAATGTAAATAATAATAATGGTAGTATTTTACTAATTATTAGATACATTTAGTTGAGAATCGTACTAACTAAAAACCTACAAATGATAGTGTAAAAAAAAGGTTACATTAACAAACTACTTAGAAGGATGAACACTAGTCAGGCTCTGCCAAAAGTGACACGGGTGACAGTGAGGGAAAAGAATACAAGCATAGAGGGAAGTGCACAAAGAGAGAAGAGTAGGGAAGGGAGGTGCTAGTTTAGACGTTCTCTGAAGAGCTGGGTTAGAGCTTGTAGGTCATTCCATCATGGTAGGACGGCATATGAACAGACTTTGGATTGTCTTGAGCGTGGTGTAGGCACTGCTAGCCGACAATCCTTTGATGACCGGAGTGACTGAACAATTTAAAAAGTTCAATTGTTAAAATGGATATGTATTTATTTCCTAATATTCTCAAAACAAACATGCAATAGTCTGTTATATTTCATTATGTAATGATATAACAATATGACAGTAACAAAGAAATAAAATTGGTACTTTTCACCAAATCCTCCACCAGAGGGCAGTAGACATGTTTAGAACTGGATATGACAGGTTTTGATGAAAGTTCTAATCCTGATGCTTCATCTAATTGATTTAAAGGGATACTCCACCGGTAAGTTTTTTTTTGTCTATTGTCATATTCCTCAGAGTTAGATAAGTGGGCAAAAACTATCTGTAAACACCCCATCCGTTTTCCTGATCCAGCAGGCAGATATTCATGCTCCTTTAGCATTAGCTTAGCGTAAAACACTGTACGTGAATGGTACCTAATAGCATGCTGCCCCCATGGAGGCCCCCAGGTCGACCCAGGACAAGCTGGAGGAAATACATCTTCAGTTTGGCCTGGGAACGCCTGGGCGTCCCAGCTGAGGAGTTGGTGGACTTGGCTGGGGAGAAGATGGCCTGGGCTGCCCGACTTGGAATGCTGCCCCCGCGACCTGGACCCGGATAAGCGGAAGAAGGCGAGGCGAGGCGAGTTTTAAATACCTGTAATAAGCGCTAATTTGTCACTGATCTGCAGCAGTGTCTCTCCTGATTTCATCGTTCAATTTCATCTCTGTAATTTTCCGGTTTGCACATGCAGGTTAAACAAGGTAATACAAACACTCCGCTTGTATGAGGTGAGGAGTCCTGATACAGACCCATTAACATGAAAGCGTTATTCATAGCTCAAATAATCTTTTCGGAGACTGACAAGACAAAGCGTTCATTTACAGGTGGATCACACATCTCGCTGACATGCTCCCACATAAAGTCCACGATAAATCCTCCACTCTGTTGAGGATTAAAAATACATCACCTTGTCCCATTCTGTGTCAACGAGCAGTTAATGGGAGGCAGTTGGGCAAGCTGTGGCAGTTAAATGCTGGCGAGCTGGCACGAGGCCATCCTGGACCAGGAACATCTGTTCGCATTATTAATGAATCAATTATATGCCACAGATGTGCCAGACCCTGCAGGGCTAAAGGGGGAAGAGAGGGGCACATAATCTGAATGTGCTGAGGGTTTGCTTCCCCCCCCCTCCCCCACAGGGGCATGGCCTTCAGTCATTACTGTAGTGCTCATTTCCTTCATACGTGACTCAAATACAGCCACTCAGGACTCATCTTTTTTTTTTATCTTAGAAAACAGAATGAAACTCTGAGGAAAAAGAATTAGATGAACGAGCTCGGGAAAAGAAAAAATACCACAAACACTGTTTCTGTCGTCTTCTGTGGCTGCAGACTGAAATAATATGAGCCGTTACCGCGTTAGCCTGTCATGTCCGCAGGCGCAAACACGCATGTAATTGTGCATCAATAGTGAGACAGGTAATACTTACTGTTTATCCGCTCTATGTGATTCATCATGCGAGCTTAGTGTGAGGACGCTGTCAGGAAGCGTTTACATCATTAGAGAAGAGGTGAGGCCATATTCTCATTGCCTAACATGGTGGCCGCTGACTCCTAACGGGCCCTAGCATGTTTCATCCCCCCTCAGAGAAAGCTGCTCACCAGAGCAGATGAACTCTACGTCCCTGTGCATTCTCCAGGCCAGTGGATGGAGGAGAATAAATCTGAGTCCCTAATAAGTTTCATGTAGGCTGTGAACTTTATTTGCCAGTAAAACCTTTGTTTGATTCGACTTTTTTTCGATTGTAGTCTTTTTTTTTTTTTAGTTGATGTCTTTTTCTAAATATTGTTTGGCCACTTCAAAGTGTTTTTGTGTAAAATATTTAAATAATCACAGTCTTACGTGTATATAGCTTCCTGAGTGGCCTCTGTTCAGAGAAATAGAAGTTGTTTCCTGCAGGATTGATGAGCTACAGGCTAGTCAGGCTAGCTTATTTTAGAAACCTTGAAACCACAGTAAACTTTGCATGACGCTGTTATTAAAATGGAATATATACAAGCAGTATCATCAGATAAAACACAAATCTCTGTGAAATGTAGGACAGTTCTGTTTGAACATTTTGTCATTTGCTCTGAATGTGTTTTTTTTTTTTTTACCTCTTCCTTTGACCCCTCCGATGAACTCTGACCTTTAGTTCTCTCTATAGATTTTCTATAATGTCCAGCTCAGGTGATTGGCTGGGCCATTCCAGCAGCTTTATTGTCTGTCTCTGAAACCAGTTAGGAGTTTCCTTGGCCTGTTTGGGATCGTTACCTTCCTGAAAACGTCCACCCTCATTTTATCCTTATCATCCTGATAGATGGTAGCAGATTTTATTCCAAAATGCATTTTCCAATAATCCTTCCTTTAATTCCATGAAACATGCCAGAGCTGTGCTGAGAAACAGCCCCACACTATGATGCTCCCACCTCTAAACGTCACTGTTTTTAGTGCCTTTTAACCACCAAACATGGTGTGTATTGTGTGATTTTGGACCAGACTATATTCCAGTATTTCACAAGCTTGCCTCTCTAGGTGGGCAGCAAACACTTTGGCCTTGAAAGTTATTTCCACAAACAGAGGCCATTCAGGAAGCTACCCAGACAGCATAAATACGGTGGATGTCAGTCTTACAGAAATAGATCACCTTTCTTTCTTCAAACATTAAAATGAGTGAGGACATAAATCACAAGTCTGATCCATCCCAGTGTCTTTTTGAGCCTCCCTTTACAAGTCGTAAGTCATAGGTAATAAGTTAACTATTCTAACTTTCACAGTCTTTAAATTCAGATGTTTGTCTGCTATGACTTAATGTGATTCTGTTGAAAACCCTGCAAATAGTAAAAGTTATAATAAACCTTTGAGATAACATATAAATATGATCGTTTTTTTTAGAAGTTCCAGACAATAGAAACAACAAATATGATGTATAAGTCAGGGAGCAGCCACAGTCATCAAAGTAAGAACAAGCATCTCTCTGACCCCTGAGGTCTCGTTGGACTCAATTTTCTTCCATTTGAAAATGCTTCTCTTTCACAACTGTCAGACGTTTTTATCCTCACCAGTGAACGGTCTATTTGTTTTGAACTTGTCTTTCTCCTAATACACCTTTTTCAGGAGGGAACTTTATGTAACTGGTTTTTTTAAGCACAATAGATTTAGCATTAGCATCTTTAACCTTTTGTGTCAGTGCACTAATAACAAAGTGTTCTTTGAATTTAAAAAATATATATTTTTGTCGAACTAATTTATTGATTCAAATTAAATTGCTCCAACATTTTAAAAAGCCTCTTACCCTGGAGGAAGGTTAGATATTTAATTCTAAAATACATTTCCTGTTGACGAATGGAACCGACATCAACTTGACTAAAATTCAAGTTATTCAGACCGCTTTAACCTCACCTGAGCTTTGGATCGCTCAGCACTTTTTGAACAAAAGAACTGTCCTTTTACATTAAATTGAGTGGCCCTCCTCTGTCACACAAAGTTGCGCACAGACTTGTATTTTTGTTGAGGCGGATAGTCCCGCTTTAGGCAAAATGACAACTTGCTTTTCAACCAGAACTGATGGCTTTTTTCCCCGTTTTTGTTGAGACACGAGGGGGAAAAGGAAAAAATATTACTTCCATTTCAGTGCCTATTTGTTGCCCTTCCAGTGATGTGTGACCCTGTTTTATTTGATTTCATTTGTTCCCTTTCATCACTGTTATTCACTTTGATTCTCTAGAATTGCCGTGAAGAGAAGTTAGATGTATATCTGAAGTGACACAGAGGGACTAGTGTCATCATCACTGAAAGCGCTTATGTAGCTATTTGCTTCAACGATATAAAAAGTAATATTCAAGTATGGTAACTTATGTATGTTTTATTTTGCAGGTATTTAGTTTTATTTAAAAAATGTAAGTCACATTTTTCATGTCAGAGTTTAAAACTAAGATCATCTCATGTTGAGAAATAATGGAATTATAGTTGTTTTGGTAAAATCTTTAAAATGACCATTTGCAATAATCTCATGTGACATTGTACACTAAAGGAAAACAGAGGTCTAACTTCAAAAATATTTTCAATTTGTTGCAAGTAATTAAATTCAGTTTTTTCCTAGTTAATTTATGTAATGTGTTTAAAATAAACCTAATAAATTGATTAGTTAGCTGTTTTCTATTTTTCCGGTGTATGATCTTGTAGGATCTTTGCATATTCAGCTGTAAATGGCACTTGGCTGCTTCTACATCCAGTTTTAGATCAATATCTATGTCATATCTGTAACTTTGACCATCTTTTAGCTATTTTAGTGTTTGCTAAGGTCTTATGAGAGAGTTTCCTTAAAATCCAATGATTCATGAGCTATAGCTAACAACCCCACACATAGATACACAAATAGTGTTTTTCTCTTTGCAGAATTTATGTAACTTATCTTTGCATTTTGTCATCTTCACCGCAATTACAGATTAAGTTAAAAGTTTCCATTAGTTACCTCTGAGTGCAACAGTAGAATGCTGCCAAGTAATCAGTCATGTGCACGGCATTGTGATTAACAGCTTAGATAGTTTGGGGGCAGAGGGCAGGACAGCTGGCACGCTCCAGCGACCCTACAGCCGGCACCGGGGAATAATTAGTAATCTAAGTCACCTTATAGGTTCGGTGTGTGCCCTTCACACCAGGATCAGACTGAAAACAAGGTGGAACGGTGGCTCGTGTTCCCTGACTGCTCATCAAGCAATTACTGACCGGCTCATCACCAGAGGAACGGGGATTAGACATGGAATTAAAGCAGTGAAGGGCAAATAGAAATAGAATGTCTGAAAATCAGGTGTTTCATTTCTGCCTTTTTCAAACACTTTTATTGGATTCTGATTTATTAGCTATCCTCCAAATGAATCTTCAGAGAGCTGTCATATATTAATTACACATTTCTGCAATAATTATGATAGCCACACTAATCTAGTGCAGTGCTTTGATAGGAAAGCTGATGAAATGGGTCAAAATTCCAGATTTTGCACTAGATCAAGTAGCGACTATAAAGAAATGCCAGTTCCTCCTGCTAGATTGGATCTGATGAAGGGAGAATGTATTTTTCAGCTGGACAATGACCCTAAACATACATCAAAGCCTCCCAAGTCTGTTTGAAGTCCATAAGAGAGCAAGAAGTACACGGCTGTTTGTCTTCTGCCTCCACCATCATTAGGCCATAAACACCACTGAAATATCACAAGACCGTCTGTGAGGAGCTGTAACAGAGCTGTGGAATGTATAAATTATAGGCTATCATCCTCCCATAAAAACTCCACAAATTGTTTGTTCACGCATGCAATAACAACCTAACGGCAGTTGAAAACTCTACGACCTCTAGTGGTCATAAGAGAGAGTGCATGTGTGGAAATGGCATCCATTATGAGTGGTTCAGAACAATATCTGATAGAAGTTCTTAATATTGATGATATGAACTAGGGTAATTTGTTGTTAGGGGTGGCATGAACGGTCAAAACAGTCATCCTTAAAAGGTCGTTTGCACCCTGAATGAGCTACTATCACGTTTTTTTGCATGTTTTCTCAATGGGAAGTGAAATTTACAAATACCAAACTGAGATCAGTAAAAAGAGCATTCCCAATCACAGAATGTGGACACTTAAAACAGCTTCATAAAACAGACTAATACTGAAACAAACCCTTTGATCTGTGGAGATAACTGTCTCCCTGCACTGTGATCCTCTACAGATAAAAGCAAAATTCAAACGCAATTAGAAACATGCAACAGAAAGCAAACTTATCTGGAGGATATTGATCAGCTGTTTAGTATATGCATTATAAGATTTTATTTTATGCAGCTATTATTATAGGACCACCTTTTATATACATCAATACAGATTAACGACATTTTTTAGAATTGAGTTTATTCTCTGCGCTGGTGCTTTTGTTTCTTGATTGCTTTTTGTTTTTTGTGTGTTGCTGTGTTTTAAAACCGGATTAACATTAATGCTGCTGTAACACATTGATTTTCACACAAGCGATAAATAAAGTGTGTATCCGTCCATCTAGTCGTTGTGAGCAGCACAGGTAGATTTGTCCCTGTTGACCCTCTTTAGTCCAGTCATGATGACAGGCTGAGTTGCTCAAACAACAACACATCGGCCTGAAGCAACACAGAGTTCCAGGTAGCTAAAACTGTCAGTTGCTTTTATCTTCTTTTATAAGCTGTCTCACTGTTTGGTGTTTGATGTTTAAATGGATGATTTTGACACTTTGAGTTGTTTAGGTTTGTCTCTGCATCATTTCCAGATATTTTTCCCAGTCTTTCAACACCTTGCATATCTTTTTGTCATCTGCTGATCAGCTCCCCTGCTTTTAAAACACCCCTCCCTGTATAAATAGTCTTAAGTTTCTCTGCCAGAATCTACTGTTGCCTTCACTCTTCACCCCCTGCTTGGCTTCCTCCTTTTCTCAAGTTTTCCCTGTTTTCTGGCTGCTGAAAGTTTGTGCAAGTTTAATTTTTATCGATTAAAAAAAAAATCACCTTAACCTCTCTGCCTCCTGGTTTGCACGTTGAGTTCAAATTGAATGCAACTCATGACATAAACCGTGGCTCCTTGTTGCCTCAGGTTGTCTTCAGTTCAGCCTGGTTGTTTTTTAACCTTTTGAACCAACAATGAAGAAGATTTTTAACTCTGTAACTTTATGAACAAATTTAGAAGAGTTATATGTTGAACCTGGGCAAATCTTAACCTAACAGCTTGCTGTGAGTAATCTTTCTGCAAGCGTTTCTCACTTTCCAAAACAACTACCTGCTCGACCACGCGCAGCCTTCTAAAACTCAACCGTTTGGCTGTGAGGAGGCTTTTTAACTATAGCTTTTATAAGTAAATCAATAATCAGGATATTATTTTAACAAATGGAACCTGATAAACAAAGATCAGATTGTTATTACACAGAAAAGGTAAGTGATATATTATTTGTCAGAATCTTTTATCTCAGCAGTTTAAATTCACTCCCTTCTTAAGTGGTGATTAATTTACATCCTGCTACTATTTCTGTTTAATTTATTATATTATATATTAGTTAGTAAAATAGTCTATTCTTGTCATTAAAATTGTTTAAATAAAACTTTCAATTACATTTTTCTTAATATTTTCCTTTTTTTAATTATTTTTTATGAGTGTCTTGTGAGAATATTGAGTCTTTAAATAAATCGAAATAATTTAAAACTTTAATAAGTACACAAATATCACAGGTGGTCTCATAAAAACTCTTGAATTTGCTCACTATTGTCTTATTTTCCAAATGAGGCCACCAGGAATTTCCAAAATCTCCAAAAGGTAAAGCCTTTGTTCCATTCTTATCAAACAAAGAAAACGAGCTCTCTCCAGTGGACGGCGTGTCATCTCTAGCAGAGCGGTTTTGAAACTGACACAGAGGGACACATGACTCCCCCCCGCACCCCCATTTCAGTCCACGCTGATCCAACTGTACCAGATGGGAGTGACTTCTCCCCTCCCCGCACTCCAGGCCCTGTCACACACAGCTGCAGGGACAAGGCAGCGGGGGGAGCGATGGGAGGGCGGAGTAGAGGGGGGAGCGAGCCGATCAGCCCACGGGGTGCTTAGAGACCGGGGAGATGAGTCACCAGAGAGAAGACTCTGACCCCTGCTGTTTATCTCCATCACCCGTCTCTCCGCTGCTCCTTATTCAGTGCTTCATAACTGGTTTGGATGTTAAGGTGCTGGGAGCCCCTAAGGGTGTCTGTCCTCCCTCTAACCATCCACAGGCCTTCGGTCTGAGCCAGAGGTGGACTTACCATCAGGCAAAGGTAGGCAGTTGCCTTGGGCCTTAAGATACCAGGGGCCTCATATAAAACTACAGGACCTGTTAAATGTGTTGAAATGTGTGTTTTGTAAAAGGGTCAAGTAAAAAAATATATGCTGTGAAAAAGCTTTTGCCCCTTACAGATTTCTTCTGTTTTTCATGTTGGCCTGATATTGTAATGTGTGAGATCAGCAAACAAATTGAATAACCTGAGTTAGGATAAAATGCACTTTCCTAATGAGGATTTAATTGTTTAAGGGACAAACGCAATCCAGACCAAGCTGGCCCTATGTGAAAAAGTAATTCCCCCTAGTAACAGTCCTGGTATAGTAACAACTAGAACCCAGTGTTTGTGATCACTAGTAATGTCTCTCTCATGTCACTGTGGAGGAGATTTGTCCCGATGTTCGTTACAGAACAGTATTTTCTCTCTACATCCAGTAGCACACACAATAAGTTCACTTGTGGAGCGTTCTGTGAAAAGCAGCAGAAGTAATTTCAGCGTCGAACCATTTTGGCTCCTCTGAGTCATTTTTCATAACCCTCGACACCCCCCCCCCCCCCCCCCCCCCCCC
>SSNR01000289.1:749356-791619 GCA_006937965.1 Callopanchax toddi
CCCCCCCCCCCCCCCCACTCACTCTGATAAATATGAACAAATGAATCAGCGTTAATGCTTTAAATCAAGTGTCTGTGACCAGTCATCATTAAGAAGTTCTATAGGGCTTCTCTTGCCAAGGCTCATTATAGCATTGTTCATAATTTATTACTGTTGACTCCCTAATGGCTTCTTAAAGGACTATTACATGTGCTATTTTTTCTTTAATAGCCTCAAGTCAATCGAGTTAAGAGGCTGGAGTGTCAGATATGAAATATTCTCAGACGTACATTCAGCTCTTAGCTTCCATAAAGGCAAAGATGAAGTTCTGGCTAAATCACAGCTCGTCAAGACAAGACGTTCAGTACACATGCAGATAGAGGAAGGAGGTACATCCAAGTTTTCAGAAGTAACGTAAGAAGAGGTTTATTAAAATCTCTGCAAGACAGCAAATTTAATCCACATTTTTGATTAAATATAAAACCAAAAGGAAAGTTACAAACTATTTCCAAACCTACATTTTCCATTAAAGGCACGACTTGAGGTCTGTTTTGAAAAAGATTGTCATAAATATTTGAAAGTGGGATTACGGAGAAATGCTGCAGAGGAAATTCAGCGAGCCAGACTGCTTCCCTGTCAGCAAAAGAGGACGGTTTAGATAATGAGAAGGGATAAATGGCTCAGCGGAAGGAACCCCTAACTCAATAAATGATTCCTCAGTTTGTTTGCACAGAGCTTTTTACATTATGAAACACAAAGAAGAGATGTGGGCTCTAGTTGTGGATAAGATAGTATCCTAATGATAAAACTCACCCCAGTGATAACTTTTTACTGGATAGATAAAACTATGCTTCTCCGAGTGTGATGTCATGGTTTTTGTATCTAATGATGTCATGCTTGACCGTGGGTCTTCAAAACTGCATGACAAGTCATAAAGGGAGCTTTAAAAAGAGTCAGCAGCCAGACTGGTGGATTCATGAGTCTGTGCTTTGAATATATCGCTAAAAACAGGTAACAGGAGATAAAATGTGATACTTAAATGTCTCAAAGTCTTTGTGTAGGATTCAGCCTGTGTGGACGACTTACTGAACCTTCCCAAAGGATTAATAAAGTTATTTCTATACTATCTTTGGATTTCTAACTTTACAACCAAAAGAAAGAATCAATAGAATCTGTCACAGGACAAAATTTTTTTTAAAACTTGCAATCATATGTACCAATTTAGTGTTTTTCTAACAAAAACATTTAACATTTTCTCTTGATTTTGCATTTCCAGTTGGTCAATGAGATATTTTCTCAAGTCATAGAACGATTCTCAGGTGGAAGGTGAAACATCTTCAATAAACAAGAAGTTCAGTCAGCTTTTTGTTTTTAAATACTCTTGGATTTTGGAACTTATTTACTTGTGTTTTGTGTGTTTGCACGTGCTTTCAGTTAAACAACAGCATAACTGCACTCCAGACCTGTAGGTGTCTTCATAGATAACACACTCCTCATATCTGCTAACAAATGACAAAATGGCCAATCACAAGAAAGGAGACAAGAAAAACTACAATGCAGAACTTGCTAATTGCGTATTATTTACATATTTACAGACATCTCCTCTCTCTCCTCCCCATGTTTGTGTATACCAGTAGTTATTACTCATTAACCACCTTAGTGGAGTTTCAGTGCCCTAATGTTCCCAGGAGCAATGTTGTCATGGTTCACTTTGCACTTTGACCCTGGTAAAGTCTCCCATGGCAAACTGATCCTAGGTGAAGAGTGGGACAAAGAGCATTCAGGAGTATTTTTCGTGAATAAGAGCAGAGTACTAAAGTACTCAGCGCTGGGGGGTTATCAGGGTCCTGTACTGGGGCCAGGCGTGGGTTGGGGCTTCTGTACAAGTGCCTTGTGGCTGGCTGGACTATTATAGGTCCAGTCTGAACTGGTTACATGGGCTCATCTAATGTTACCTGTCACCTGTTTTGTTTATCATCTTTATGGACAGAATGTTTAGTTGTAGGATGTTGAGTTTGGTGGTAAGTAGATCTTATAGTTGCTTTTTTTTTTGGAGCAGCTGGTGTGAGGATCAGCACCTAAGTCTGAGGCCATGGTTCTTGACCAGAAAATGGTGAATGGCAAACTCTGGGTCAGGGAGAGGTCTCACCTCAAGTGAAGGAGTTTAAGTTTCTCGGGGTCTTGTTCACAAGTAAAGAAAGCAGGAAGTGTGAGACGGGCAGTTGGATTGAGGCAGCATCTGCAGTGATGTGTATACTGAATCAGCCTGTTGTGGTACAGCTAAACCAGTATGCAAAGCTCTTGATTGACCAGTTTTTCTGCATACCAATCCTTACCTGTGGCCATGAGCTTTGAGTAATATGTAAAAGAATGAGACTGCAAATACAAGTGGCCTAAATACATTTCGGTCACAGGCTCAGCCCTGTACAGGGTTTGGAGCTCAGACATCTGGGAGTAGAACTGCTGCTCCTCCATGTCAAGAGGAGCCAGCTGAGATGGTTCAGGCATCTGCTCAGGATGCTTCATCTCTCTGGGGATGTGCTTGATGCATGTCTTGCTTGCAGGAGGCCTCAATCTAGGACACACTGGGGGGATTATGTCTCTGTGCTGGCCTGGGAGCGCCTTGGGGTCCCATCAGGTGAGATGGTGGAGGTGGACAGTCTGGGCTTTTCTTCTTGGTATGCTGCCCCCACAACCTGGACGTGGATAAGCAGAAGACAAGAGGGGAGGTCCTTTTCTTATGAATCAACTCAATTAACTGAATTATACTTACTGTAGATAATTACCATGAATCTGGACTTTAAATGGTTTGAATTTGTTGCTTTTTGTAGTGCTCTGAGATTTTTTTAGTTGTGAACTAGAGATTTTTGAATAAACTGATGTAACAGTTGTGCAACTGCACATTTTTCTTGTTGCAAGGTAGTCACGGAGTGTCCTGAAGGCAGTTGCATCAGAATGGATTCTTAATTGACTTACCTGGCTAAATAAAGATTAAGTAAAATAATATAATCTTGTCACCTTGCAGCTCAGTGAGATTTTCAGATGAGAAGTGAACAAGAATGGAAACCCACACCGTAAAAAAATGTAAATTTTACAGTAAAAACTGGCAGCTGTGGTTGCCAGAAAAATTCAGTAAAAAATACTGTGACCCATAAATATTTTTACTGAACAAACCGTGTTTATCAGTAATACAGATGCCTTGGAGCTACAGATGAAAAGGCTCTGTCTCCTTTGGCTTTTCATCTGTATTATTTCATCTAATTGTGATTTGCTCAGTAAAGTTTTTTACGTGTGCACAGTATTTTTTACGGAATTATTCTGGCAACCACAGCTGCCAGTTTTTTACTGTAAAAATTACATTTTTTTACAGTGCAGTCACTTCTTTGGACCGACAAATTGAGAAAACTTGCACAAATGCGATGAGAGAGGTGTTTCTAACTAATTTCTAACAACACCACTAAAGGGATAACTTCAGTAATATGTTCAATACGTCCACTTTCTTTCTGCTCCCCTTAAAAAAAAACCTAGAGAAGTAAAATATAGACTCTATATTAAAAGATTTTTTCCACCTTCCATAAATCAAAAGATAAAAAGTTTTTGTAATTACAGTTCAGTAGACTCAGTGAAACCTTTATTTACTATAAGACAGTGTCTTATTTCTCTGCTTGAATCTGGAAAGGACTTTTCTGTTCATGCATTCAGATATTCAACACATCTACCAATTTTTCATTTTTATGGTTTCCTAAAGCCATCGGCAAAACGTCGGAGAAATGGTTGGGGTGGGAGAAATACGGCTGCTGTCAGCACTACCCGCAGAATATTTCATGCTAAAATATACAATAACACTGACGAAACTATAGATTACACTCAGCGGACTTCATTTTAATTTTTCATGCAGCTGTTATTGTTGGGTTTCCATACATCAGAACCTTCCCAATAGATTATGTGGCAAAGCCCCTGGTTGTTATTATTTATAATTAGCTTTTCTTGCTGTTCCATGAGGCAGGCTAACTGTGGGGTAAACAATGATGTGAGTGAAAGCAACCGTGTTACCAGGATGGAGTAGATTAGAAACAGACACAGCCACCTCCAAATCCGACAACATAACTGATGAGCAGCCAGCCTGTGCACACGGTATAGTTTGTCACAAGTGACATCTTCATTTTACCATCAATTCCTTAAAGGATAACTGTGATGTCCTTAAGTGAGACATTTGAAGCACCGCTCGAGCATGCCAGCTCACATTGACTGCTTCTTCCATCCTGTAATCTTCAGACCTGAATTAGAAAATGACTCCACGCGGTCTTCTCAGGGGAAGAGCGGATACACGGGTCTGTCTTTGCTTAGAGACTTCCCATCCACATAATGACTTTACATTATTATTTTCATCCTTCTCACAGCCAGGGAAGGCACTGTGACTGAATCCAAATCAATCTGCCTGATGGCTTTGCTAGAAAAGCTGATTGTATTTTAGCCACACGCGTAGGAGAGCTGCATTCACTTAGCAGACAAATCGAAACCTTGAGGAGATTATAAACTGGAGAGAGAAACCGAGTCCAGGGCGAGATCTCCATTCAATTTCAGTTTAATTAGATCTCTAGCCTCTAATTGACTTTCTAATTTTTCAATTAGCAATCATCATTAGATTTTTTTTTCTCCACATTCAGACCTGCTAATCTATTTGAATGAGAGAGGAAACAGATTTGGTCGTGACCCATGAAAGAGTATAAAATTATTTTGCAGCATTTAGAAACATTTCAGTATGTGATCTTGTGATGTTAAAATCTGATTTATGGGACAACATGTAAACATTTCAGGTTGGGGGGAATCTCAGCTTCAAGCAGTGAGTTTAAGTATCTTGGTGTCTTGTTAGTGAGTGATGGTTGTAGGGAGGGACTGCACTTTGTTTTGGGTGATCCATTTGTGTTTGTGACTGCTGTGCTCCATTTTATGTAGATCACATGTTACTATTTAGTGTTATTTAAACACTGTGTGAATCCTCATTTAAAGGTGCTATAGCACATTTGATAAACAATATAGCTAAAAAATGTTCATGCCTTTTAACAACGTTCTAACAAAGTATAGCAGTAAATACAGTATATTGTGGCAATTTTACAAAATTAAAGAAATTAATAAAGTGGTTGTCCTGCTGTCTGTCTCACCGAAGCTCCTCACTTCCACACTTCCTTGGATCCTCCATTCATGGGCACTGGCACATTTTGCAGCAGAAAATGCTCCAGAAGTGAGAGTAGGACAGAGACAGACGGCTGCTACTGCTATAATTTGAGGAAAAATACCAGAGTCCCAAAAAGAAAAACACCTTTTCAGCTAGCAGAAAACAAAAAACAGGTTGTAGAATGAGGAAAAACCAGGGGGAACATTAGCATAGCATTTCAACAACTGGTGTTTTGCTCTCTCTTGTTAATGTGGCAATGCCCCAGTCCGGGGGAGGCGCAGCAGCCTAGGGATTATAGCCGACGGGAGGGGTGAGAGCTCTGGAAACCGTAGAGTAGCTACACCTAGCTTGTTTTTCAAACCTACCATAGCACCTTAAGCGCATCCATGTTTGGGCGTTTGTTTGTTAAACTGCTTGGTGAGAGCATGCTTCTGTCAATGGGGCTTTCTACAAGTTGAATTTTGTTCCACCAAACTCTACAACATCCGTTTTCGGTTTTGATTTCTACTTTTCTGTTGACTTTGGTAATCCAGTTCTGGCAGCTTTATTTGTTGTAGGTTAATTGTTTCGTTCGGTTCGGGTAGAGGGACAGCGCCTGATTCTATGGCCCTGTGTATGCTATAGTGGTCTCTCTTTTTTGTTATTTTGGCCAATCTGCCACATTACAGTAGAGGGGCGTCGCCCCCCTAAATGAACAACACCACCCTCCAAGATATGTTTTAACATTAGAAATATTTTCAACAATTTCTAACATTTTTATTTAAACTTCTAGCCATACAAACTGAAGAATAGAAACATTTTATTGAACAAATGCACACATTTCAAACTGAACAGATCTCACTGATTGGTTGGTACAAGCCATCATGTACACGTGTTAAAGTGTAATCTTTAGCAGCTAACATCCTGTATGCTGTATGTTATTGGACTGTGAGAAGGTGAAACCATTACTGGATTAAACATAAAAACAGAGATGAATGAGTCAGGGTTCACCATTGCTCCTTAGTTTTTTTTTTGTTTTTGTTTTTTTTTTGGATGTAGGTGTGCTGTCCATGGTGCTGAAACACAGACTGTTGGGCAGCTTCTCTCTACCTCTACCAGTGTTCTGTTACCAGCCTGTAGATCATACTGCATTAAAAGTTGCTTTGACATTTAGGGCCTCCACAGCTTAGTGTGAAAACTACTTTTCTATACTGAGAAAAGTGTATTTTGAGCAAAGAAGCACAATGCTGCACAGGCACAAAGTGCTGAGTAGAAAGATCTCCTACTGAGGAGATTGAACTCATCAGACATAAGAAAACTTCAGCTCTACTGAATAAAGGTAGGATGGATCAATATTAAATTTATAAGTTGATTTAAGGACTATCGTGTTATTTTGGTTTCACACTTTTGTTAGCAGAAATTTAGTTTAATGGCTAAGTTTAGAGTAATAACTGTTGACAATTCTTATGAGCTGAAGTTGCCGATTCTACTAGGTGGTTGCTGCTGCAAATACATTTAATGTCTGAAAACAGACCCTCTTGAAAACTCAACCTCTGAACATTGCAATGCAGTAGTGTGAGAAGGGTGTGCTTATAATGGTTCTTAATGCATCCTTTAGCCCAGAGGTCCCCACCCGCCAGTCCCTGGACCAGTACCGGTCCGTGGGTCATTTGGTCAGAACGGCAGAATTTATAAAATGTAATTGATGTATTGATCACATCTGAAAGATCCAGGCACCACATCCCGGTATTAAGCCCGCAGCCTGTGATCACCTGCTGAGAAGCTGCGCGTGAGCTGGGACACTTGCTGGTTGGTCGGTTGCATCTTGTCCTAAAAAGCATTTAGGTGAGTGCAGTGGTAGCTCTCAGGTTGATGCCTGATTTGGTTGGAGTGGCCTTGAATAACTCAGGGAAAAGGGTCTTAACCTACCATACTTCATACTTGTTGACTTGACTGAATTATACCAAAGTGGGTGTGGCTTGGTTCTGGTAGATGCTGTGGCCTTCTTCATCCTCACTGGCCCAGCTCTGGTACTGCAGCAGTCTATGTTACCTTGATGGTGTTTACTGGATTCACCTGTGAGTGCTGGTTTGGTGATACTTTTGCATGGCAGATTTTTTTTTTATAAAGTCAACTCAACATGTTCAGGCTCCATATCATGCTGTGACAGATTGGGAGTTCATCCTCAATAATCAGGGCTCAATCTGTTATGGTAAAGAAAAAGTTGAGCTCATGCTTTACTGGTCCATCTACAACCCAACCCATGATCACAAAAGTTGGACAGAAAGAAAAAGATCCATGATACACACAGCTGTATTGATCTTCCACCACAGGCTGTCAGGGCTCAGAGATAAGCTGAGGAGCTCTGTCCTCTGGGGGGAGTTTGGAGAGGAACCACTGCTCCTCTGCATCAATCAGAGTCATCTGAGGTGCTTTGGGTATCTGATTATGAGTCCTCCTTCCTCTGGAGGTTTTCTGGATATGATTGACTGAGAAAAAACCCAGGGCAGACCCAAAACTTGAAGGAAAAACATATTTCTCTCATCTGAGAATGCCTTGTAAACCCTGAGACAGAGCTGGGAGGAGAGGCTTCCCTCCTGGACCTCAATCTGACCTTAGGTGAGTTGTAGAAAATGGATGGAAAGATGGGTAAATGGATTAGTATTTCAGAATGTAAAGGGCCGTATAGCATTAACCAGCCATACATCAGTCACGTATGTTATTGTAGTGTAAACACTGGCTCCTGGTTAGCGTCTCAAAAGCCATTAACACATGGGCGTTACCTCAAGATTACAAAACAGAAAGATTTCATTCATCATTTTTAAGTGAAACTATAAAAACAGTGATGTGATTTGAAAAAAGACAGAACTACAAACAAATTCATTCAGAGTCTGTTGGACTGCCTGACATGGGATTAAAAGAAATGGCTGTCGAGATGAAAGCTAGACCTCAGCTGTACCAAAACCTCCACCTGGGCCCGAAGAGCCTCCTCCAGTCAGACCAGTCGGATCAGGGCACCTCCTATGAGACTGGAAGGCCAATTACACCACACACTAATTCATAGCAAGCCGGTAATGAAGTCCCAATTCTCATCAGCTCCAATTAGATAGAATGGATCTCTGAAAGGGGAAGAATGGAGAGGGAGGGGAAGAGGAACAGAGGAAATGAAAGTGGATAAAGAGTACAAAGAAATGTGTTCTGATTGTGAAGAGAATTCCTTCTCCCCACTTGCGATGCTCACATTGAGTCTCCATTAAACACTGTAATTGATGTTTTCTTGTCTGCTATTTTTTTAGAAAGTGACAGAAAAAGTGTCAGCTACTTGAAGAACTCATCAGCACTGGTACATTTTGTTTCTACTTTCCAAAAGCATCATTTGTGCCAAATTAAAAGTGTTTCTGTTATTAGCTTTGGGAGCTGTTACTGGTCCAGGGGGTAATGAAGGCACCGTAGAATACTGCTTCTGATGGCATGTTTCTGTCTCTTTGAGACACATAGTGTATAATACATACTTAACAACCCCCCACACTGCTGATCGGGTGGCACAGCTGAGGGAAGGAGGAATCATTTTAATTGGATTACTGAACACTGGGGTGATTTCAGCTCCGCTGACAGAGAAGACTTTCCAGTTATCCTGTGAAACGTTCAAGGACAAACAGATGGATTAGGATCTGAGTGTGGACAAAACTATGCTAATATGGGGCAGGAGTTGAGCTGGGATGTGTAAGCCTAAAGAAGGGAAGTAGATTAATCCCTCATTAGTCTGTTTGCATTTGGGTGGCCTGTGTTTGGAGAAGGCTTTAGCCCAGAGGGGATTGAGGCAATGAGGAGCAGACACAGGTGGTGTGATCTCCTCGGGGAGCAAATTCTAGAATAACGCAATTTAAATTCTTTGGCTGGAACAGAAATTCCATGATTATCCCAAAGTGACAAGGCTAGTCTGGTTAATCCTGAGTGAGCGCTGGGTGTGTTTACTCAAAATCACGTGATTGTTATATTTTTCGGCTGTTTGTCCAGGGTTGTGTATATCAACACATTTTAATGTCGGATCATCAGCATAGAGCAAACCAAAACTTTATATCAATGACAAGAAACCGGTTCCTTCGTTTTTCCAGATGCACAAAAACACAGCAGGACTGCCAACCATCTGATAAAATATGGAATCACCCTTTATTTGAAACTAAAATCACATCTTCCTTAGTGGATCAGAAAGGAGCGTACAACTTTCTGTCATTTTTAAGTCGCTGCAAATTAGTTTATTGAAGATAAATAAGAATTGGTGGCCAGCTGTAATCTGAGGGAGTCCTTTGGCTCTCGGGAAAGGAGTTTCATTTCACGTTGGTCAAACAGAGGGTTCATCATGGCACGGGTGTAGATTTTGCATGGAGGGAGGTGACGTGTCCCCACCAATATCCAGTGATCACTGAATTATCTCCATCAATAATTTGATCCAAGGGTGCAGAAATAGCGCTGAATCCCCACCAATAATAGCAATAAACAGCAGCCCAGTGGACCAGGTGCCGTGCTGCTGTGCATGGACGGACCTGTGTCCAGGGTGAGGAGGCATACGTGTCTGGATCGACCAGCGTGAGCCTCTTGTGACCCACGCCGAGCTGTCTACGCCGATGTCCCCTGCCCTGGGTCTGGATGAGGACTGGACATCAGGCATTTTCCCAGTGATGATAACTTTGGGCCGGTCCCCGAAACAGGACCAGGACAGATCGTTTTAATCTGCACTTCCTGTTTCGGCAAACGCTCGACCCCCGTGTGTCAGGTAATTGTGTAGTAGGAAAGTCATGCAGTGACAAATGTTCCCCTTTGCTTCAAATGCAAGCTGCGATTAATTGCGTTAATGTTTTTAACGCGTTTTTTTCCAAATTAATTCATCGAAATTATCGCGTAAAAGTCCCACTCCCATTAAAAACATTATTGATTTAAAGACTTCAGGATGCATAACTGGAGCAACGAATAATAAACATTTATCTTGACATTAACTTTCACAGCAAGAAAAAAGCATAATGATGCATTTTTTTAAACTGTAGTTGGCCAAAAACATTTATGATATGATGTACATTATTAAAAATATTAAAATAATAATGTCATTAATAGTCTAATATTACTGTAAGGTAAAATAATTTAGGTTTTATTCAAACATTTTTATATTTAGGAGATTTTGTTTTTAGTAGAGTTTTACAGTTAAATTCCGAGGTGCAGAGAAGAAACCCTGATTACCACGTTGTGATTGTTTTGTGCTTTTGTGTTTGACATTCTGCTGCTCAAGAAGAAAGATTACTCTCCACGTACAAATAGAAAAAAAGAACTTGATATTTTAGGAAGTAGCCACTTAAAACAAAAACCAGCTGATCAAATACTTTCTCCAGTTGAATGTTTAGATTTTCTCCAGGGTCCAATTTAAGGCCTGCTTTGTTTTAAAGATATTGAACAACATTATTCATCAACAGTAATTATATCAGAGCTCTAAAACATGACAGTAATCTGCGGAGGACAAATGGTGATGTGTCCCAGTCACATGCGTCTCAACAAACATATTCCCACTAGGTCTAGTTAGGTGCAGGAAAATTGCCTTGATAAACTCACTGCAGATAACAGTAATAAGGTGGTGGGGATGAATAACTGTAGAGGAACCAGGGGTGCTAACTGTAAACAAAGTCATATATTACAGTAATGTTACTGTGTGGGATAAGCACTGAGCGCTCAGGCTGTTATGTTGTGCCTCCACCTCTGCAATGCAATCAGCTTCATTTAAATTGTGGAATATTTTTTCTACGTTGCTATTTTAATGACTCTGTTTTATTGTTTCAGGGGACGAATAATCCTAATTTGTTTTTGTTTAGTGTGACAGAGAATGGTAACTAATCACTGACAACACTGCAAAGGAATTATTGTTTGTAAATGATTAAAACATGCTAATATTTGGACATTACTATATGGTCAGTGTCCTGAATTCATGGTCTCAGTGACTTTTAAAGTCTTTTATTTCATCTGCCTCCAGTGACAAAGACAGCTCACCACAAAATCAGACATAGATCAGCATCTCCAGGTCAGAGGTCATGGTCCTCAACTGGAAATAGGTGGGCTGCTACCGGGTTGGAAATGAGCCGCTGAAAGAGAAACAAGGAGGAGGGAAATATGAGAACAGCTGATAGAGAGACAACACACTCAAACGGACATGGGTATTTCTTTTTCTGCTTTAAAGGCACACTATGTAACTGTTTCATATTTTTAAATCTTTTCCTTGAGCCAGTATGTGCCTATGACCCTTTACAAGGTTAATGAAAAGTCACTCTGGATCCAAGCACATCTGGTGCTTGGATCCGGAATACCACGTTTGCAACTTCTGAGTCTCCAGTCCAGTGCCCTGACGTCTCACAAAGTCACGTATCTCGTGAGGGTTAGGCTAACTCTGGCTAGCTGTTATGCTAGCGTTGGAGTGTTTTTAGCTCATGATTCCTGCTTTTTTAAATCTCTTCCTGCTTGAACACAGCTGATTTTATTGAAGGAGTAAATAACCGCTCCAGTAGGAAGCAATGAATGCTGAGGAGACATTTCAACAGTTAGATTTAGGTGTTTCTGAGCAGAAACAAAGGTGCCAACGTTTTCATGACAGTCATTCAAAACGGACACTAGGGGGTGCCAAAACAAGCAAAACTGCATATTTTATGTAGCTCTCTGCTCAATATTGAGTATATAAAGCCACATAAATTTGTTAAATTGTTTTGTTTTTAAATTAGTTATTCATTCTACACACAATTTTACTCACTTTTTTGTAATAAGTTAACTTAGGTAACAAAATCAATCTGAGGAGCCACTTAGGAGGTGAAAGATTTTGTTTTTGTAGTGGCTGAGTCACATAAACCTAGGGATGTCCAGATCAGGTCTTTTTCGCCCTCAAATCCGAGTCATTTGATTTTGAACATCTACCGATACCAAGTTCTGATCTGATAATTCTATAATACTGTACATAAAAAAGAATAAAGGAGTGTGAAGAAACAGATCTGCTTTGCTTCCGTGTTATTTTGCCAACATTTAGCCAATAGCATCTCTGAAACAAAGTGATGTCATGCAGCACGCGTTGCTGTTTCTGTGTGGAGTCAAGAGGTCTGACTCTGCACCACCACATAACTATAGATGTGTTCAAAAATAATGAGAATATATATATATATATACATATATATGAGTCTGGATCGGGAGGTAACAACACATGGCTACACATCCAAATCTGATCGAGTATGAAATCACGTGATCGGACCAAATTTCTGATCACGTGATTGGATAAGAACATTCCTACCTAAATCGTCTCTCTTAAAAGAGCTGGAATTCCAATAATCAAATATTTTATCTTTTACAAACTGTAGAGAAAATTAAGAGAAAGACAAACAGTTGGGACTCTCACATGCAAACATTTTTGATTAAGTTAAAATATAAAAACATCAAGAGAAATCATTTCAGAATTATGTGAACAGCTGACAATAGATGATTACCTCTAATTGGTCTGCATATATACGTATATATATTGATTTTAATAAACAAAAAACACATTTTACTGCATGTCTTTTGAGTGTAGGGAACGATGGTGGTGAAATGTGAATACTAGACTCAATGGATCCCTCCAGTACACATTTACATATCGCTCAGCTGCTCATATCCTCTTTAACTTGACTCAAATAATGGTGTGAACTTAAGGTCCAAAATGTTTTCTTGGTCTGTGACATTATAAATTCAAAACAACCTTAACAAGGACCTGAGTACTGAAAGGTTACAGAGGGAAGCTGCAGCTTCTGCCTGCAGCTTTAAATAGATCACACCTCGCGCTCAGCCTTCTGACCTTTAAATACTAGAGGAGGTTTAGGGGATGTGACAGAGAGGCCTAAATCTGTTTTATGATCTTCAGAAATATTTCACTTTGTCTTGTGTGTGCATGTGTTGTGTGTGTGCTGTAGAAACTGTTGTCAAGGTGTGTTTTTTTAATTTGAATGCTGAGGAGGAAACATCTGCCTGAAGTCAGAAAGATTCATCTCTCTGTCATATTCTGTCCAGCAGCAGATCCAATCTACTCCTCATCCTCACAGAGTGGGAGGGAAGAGGAAGAAAACTAATATTAATGAGCTGTAACGCAGAGAAATAACGATGTGTGCACTCCCTGATAGCATCTGTATTTCCTTAATGGCATGCACAATTATGTGAGCTTCCATTAATATCAAGGCTGGAACTGTCGTCACCAAGGGCTTCACTTCAATCACTGCTGAGCCTCTTAACGCTCACAGTAAAGAAATATTTGCACATTTCCCCTGCAGTGACATAGAAGTAGCTGATGGGGGACTATGGCCAACAGTGGCCCCAACAGATATTTGTAATGGGGAAATAAAAAAAATGATTCAACTATTCTGTAATTTTCTGAAACAGCTTGGGGCAAATACCTGAGTCTGGTGTGTTACAGCCAAAGATAGGACACTTACAATATTAAGTAACCAGATACAAATAAAAATATATGATAAACTCAAGAGTGCTCAAATTACACAAAATTACTCGTAAAAACATTGTCTTCTGTAATTTATTGTATTTAGGCAATTATTATAAAGAAAGTCTCAGTCATGTCCTCCGTGTCTCGAATTCTGATCTAAGTCCATTAGGAAGCTTCATTACCAAGTCTCAGTACAGTACTTATTTTGATTTGTGTCTCTTTTCTTTATTACAACAAAGACTTGCAGAATACATAACAATGTATACTGAGTATCAGTAGAGGATCACAGTACAGGGAGACAGTTTCTCTACACCAGGACTACTCAAAAGGTGGCCCTCAGTCCAGAGACCAAGACAAGACTGTGGTCGATTCTAAAACAAGAGCAAGAACTTGAAAATGTGGTCTTGAAGTTTGTCTAAAAACCAAGACTGATCTCGAGTACTACTACTACTACTACTACTACTACTACTACTACTACTACTACTACTACTACTACTACTACTTGATATTTAGAATTTGGTTCCTGGTCATTCATACCTCTGCCAAATTGTTCTCTTACAGCTTTGGTCTTTATGTGACCATTAAACCTTTAAACGAGGGTTTAGTCATTGACTTTGTGTCTAAATTTAAATACTTTGGAATTCTGATAGATGATTCTATCTCTTTCAAAGTTCACATCCAGCAGCTGATAAAAATACTTAGGTTAAAACCTGCTACCCTGCCCGAATGCTGAGCTATAGGGCAAAGCAGGAGCCGCAAAGCTCGCCAGAAGCTTCTGACTGGCAGTAGTGGGCTTGCCTCCTTTTATGCAGCGCCCCTGGTGGACTATAGACCAGCCACTTAACACCAGGTGGGTTCAATCCTGCTACATTTACAATCTGGGGTTTAACAGAACACATTAGTTACAGTTTAGTTCAAACTTACAGGATCTGTACAAGAAGAAGACGCTAAAAAAAATAAACGCATAATTTTCACTGATGGCACTTTTTACACAATGTATGATCCATTGGCTCTCCGTACTTTCTCCTCTACTTGTCACTCATTGCTATGGATCACCAGTATTGTAAGACTTTTCCACTCTGGTGAATTGAAACAAACAAGCAGCCTCCTGTGGATCAAATCATCTATCTATTCACACCTCGCTTTAAGGGAGAGGTCTTTAAATAATATACGGTTGTACTCTTTTTCTTTTGTGGCAATTAGCAAACATGTTTTTCAAAGTGTACCTGTTTCGAGATGAGTGGTGACTGGCTTTTTCCATATTTTTTAACCAGTTGCCCACACCAGTCCCCAACGTGTGTACCATAACAGTTTGTTATGATGTCATTATATCCTAACCCATTAATTATTGGAAATAAAACAAATCCTCAGATCTATTTGTGTATATCATACCCATCCTTGACAGTTAAGTTTGATGTAGATGGAAATGAAAATAAGCTCATTTAGAACATTTTTTATTATCGTTCGTGTGTTTAGGACTGTGCATTCTGAATTGTAGCTCCTTCAGAATAAAGACAACAGAAGGAATTCAAAAGTGTAAATCTAAGTGTCGTCCGTTTGAAATCAACTCATCCATCTATCCAGTGATTTTCTTAATGTGGGGAGCTGGTGTCTATCTCCAGCAGTGACGGGGTGAGAGGTGGGAGAAACCTGGACAGGTATCCAGTCCATCACAGAGACACACAGCAACAAACACTTACAACCAATTCACACCTATGAAATCTAAAACCTTCAAAAATAAATAATACATAATACCTTTTAGTAAAAATGGTTTTCCTTCTGTAGTTCATCCAGGCAGCTTTTACCTCATTGCCCCTGGATTGTGGAGAGTCTGTGACTGGGATGTGAGGAGTTTATTGTGATTGAGCCATTACAAGCACACCGTGGTATATTTAATAATGTTGACTAGCACTGCTTGATCCTAAAACCCCGAGGATACGTGCAATGCATATAGGGTTGTGTTTATGTTACAACAATATGTGTATTTTATATGTGCATATGGTAAGGGTATGGGTGTGAAGCAGTAACAGTTTGATGCCCTATTGGTGTAAAATGTTTTTCACTATACATAAAATGACAACCACTGGGTGGGGTACAATTTGGCAGAGGTTCCAAATGACCAGCACCCTAATAAATGTAGCGGGCATCTGTTACAAAATCTGCCATGCAAAAAAATTGGCTGCTGCTTCCACTTCACAAGGTATTCTCTCTTGTTTTTACATGAAGAGCTGCTAAAAACCAGAGCAGTAACCCCACAAATCAATAAGACTGAAACCTGAAATGTGTAAATGTGAAATTTGCCTGAACGCTGGCTTATAGACTATATTACACAAATCACATCAAGTCACCAAATGGAGTCTTAGGATTAGTACTTTCATCAAAAATTTGCCGTATTCAGTCCCATGCATGTCTGCTGCCCTCAGAAGGGGTTTGATGCTAATATAAATGACACTATTCCACAAGGGGTTAATAAGTAAAAATAAGGGATAAAAATGATTTGGAAACCTTCAGAGGTGGAAGGTAATGAAGTATTAATAATATGTATTGTGACACATAGAAAACATTAACAGCAGCATGTATGAAGACAGTGGGCTGGAAAACGCTGCAAATTCAGAGAAGCAAGACATTCCCCATCCATGGCCTTATTTAAGAGAATGCTTCAACATTGTCGACTCCTAGAATGATTCATGACCAATGTGCTGTGAGTTGTGCCAACCTAAAAAACCAGAATGCATGGTATGCAAGAGTTTTCCCTAAAATCTGAAAAAATACCTACAGGTAAGTGTGAATTTTTAGGTGTTATTGAGAGCTAAGTAAACAGAATGATATCCTAAATCCTGGTAAGAGTAAAAAATGTGTGTTTATTGCTCAAATTAAATTGCTTTAAATTTATTAAAAATATCCATCCATCCATCCATTTTCTGTAGCCGCTTATTCCTCCACAGAGGGTCGCGGGGCAGCTGGTGCCTATCTCCAGCGGTCAAGGGGCGAGAGGCGGGGGACACCCTGGACAGGTCGCCAGTCCATCGCAGGGCCACACAGAGACGAACGAGACAAACAACCACACACCCACTCACACCTAAGGACAATTTACCAGCCCAATTAGCCTGACAGTCATGTCTTTGGACTGTGGGAGGAAACCGGAGCACCCGGAGGAAACCCACACATGCATGGGGAGAACATGCAAACTCCACGCAGAGAGGCCGCAGAGCCGGGACGCGAACCCACGACCTCCTTGCTGCGAGGCAACAGTGCTAACCAACTGCGCCACCATGCAGCCTTTATTAAAAAATAATGGCTGAATTTATAAAATCTAAATTATCCATAAAATAGTGGATAAATGTTTGTCCCATAGAACAAGTGGAAGTCACAGACTGACTCATGGTGATGTAATGCCTCTGCAGGTTGTGAGCAAAAGAGGAACACCTATTCTGTGTGCCTATAGAACTTTTTATGTTGTTGTTTGTAGATTTTTTAAGATATTTTAAAAGTTCTCTCATGTCATTGAAGGTAAAAATAATTCTTTACCTTTTACTTTTGTACCCAAGTATACATTGTGCAACCTGTACATTTTTATTTTTACTTAAGTAAAGGAGTTTAATTGGTACTTTTACTTTTATTAGTCTTTTTTTATACTAATATCTATTCTGCAAAATGAGTACTTTTGCCATCCCTGGAAACCTTTAAATTGCTTTAAAATGCATGTAGGGTTATGACACCATCACCAGCTTTTTCAATAAATGATCATATTTATGTATTGGTATTATTATTAATATTCTTACACATAAAAATACTGAGTAACAGCTTATGATAGCACCATATGAACTTAGCATGTTTTTCACGAGTCCATGTAGAAAAACATGGCATCACCTGAACATGTTAAAAATGTTCCAAATTCAGAACTTGTGCTTCACACATTCATTTAACATGTTTTAATGTGAAATTCACACGTTTTTGCACATTTATGTCACATGTAATGTGATGTGTATGTCATTTGTGTGGTTTTTCTGTAAGGGAATGCAATTATTGTTTTATATTTTCAAATTTACAGAATCAAGATCCGGTTAGTTGAAATTGAGCTGAAGAAAAATGTTTTAGAGTTGAATGCAAATCCTAAATACCAACATAAAAAAATCAGAAGTATAACCTTCAACCTAATAATCAAGTGGCACAATTTTTTATGACATTTATAGTTTTATGCCAGAAAGTACATTTTAAGTTGATATTATTAACTGCAAAACCATTTATGGACAAACAGATCCATTTTTTCTGAAGTTCTAGTAACTTATTGTTGTTTTATGATAAAATACAGAAAATAAAATTGTCTTATTTTGTGCCAGAATAAAACAAAACCAGAAGGACACAAGAAGCAAAACACAGGACAATGTAATGCAGAGACAGTGCTGAAACCATAAAGTGTAACCAGTGTAAGAGCTAAAAAAAAAAAAGGTCGTAGACATAAAGAATAACCCCAGTTATGGATGAAATAATTGTATTGCTTTGTCATTGAGTCATAAAGTGCATTCAGTGGCTCAGTCAAAACTATAAAATACACAAAGATATAAAATAACAGGATGAAAAAATACACATTTAGTCATAAAATACATGTAAAAACTATAGCGATCATAATGATTTTATGGCCAATCCAGTGTATTTAATGCACTTAAATCAACTCTTTTGCTGCATTATCCACTTGATGGTGATTCATTCTATTGGATCGGTCTCAGTGGTGTTCACAAAGGCAGAAAGAAAATATTTCTTGGATCCACTGCGGTAAAGCCAAGGTCTGCCACTCCACTGGAGCACGTTTCTTTATGAGTGGCTACAGAAAGGAGCGCATCCCTCTCAATGATCTTAATTAACTTCTGCTCTCCTGTGAGGACACCGGCTGAATAAATCTCAAGGACAATACACAAGATTAATTCATTTATTTACCAAGCAAGTGCAGCTTATTAAATGCTAATGTGGGCGCACTCCTTCATGCATGTGGCTCGGTACCTCACGTTAACTCCACATTATCATTATTTTTTAAGAAGCTTGTTGTGTGAAAGGATTAATTGGCTGAATTTGGAGGAGACATTCTGTTGTTTCAGGCTTGACAACCCCCTGCATTAGCAGGGTGATAAAGAAAAGTTGGTAACACGTATCATAAAATCCATTCTTTATTGAAGTAGATGCCTAGGATCCAGTTTGTGCTCTGGTTTAATAAAAACACAAATCTCTTCTTGCTATGCATGCATCCTCTTTACTGTGAATTTTTACAGTGTGTGTATTGTGTTTTTCTAATAGTATATCCTAAGTAGAACATTTCTGAAATGTCCATGACTTTATAATAATCTATAAGCATTAACTGTATAAGAAATTGAAAGAGAACAATAGAAATGATAATGCCGGAGCTTAATAAGGTCACCATGGTAACTTCACACCTGTGTTTCTCAATTCCTAGAAGCAAACTGAATGAGAAGTGAGCATCATCTCTGGAATATTGATAATCTGAACTATAAATTGTTCTCTATGCTTTAATCTCTTCTAGTCTGGAACTCACTCTTCACCTGTCTGAACAGAACCTCAGGTGGATCAGAATGCCTGTGAAAGTTTCTGACTAAGTCCTCCAAATGCACCCAACTACTCTTCCAGTTTCACTGACTGCCTGTGGATTCCTGAGTTCAATTCAAGGTCCTGGTTCTGGTTTTTAGGGCCCTATGGACAAGTACCAGCTTCCATCAGTGATCTTCTACATCCTTCCACTCCAGCAGGTCCCTGAGGTCCAGTGATCAGAGCCTACTGGTTGTGCAGAGTACCAGGCTAAAGGAGACAGATCATCTGCTGCTGTGACTCCCAGACTCTGGACCTGAGCCTGAGATCAGTGGTATCTTTTAAAGAAAAAAAATATCATTAATCTGGCTTCTATTCAAACTTCTGTGTATCAGGTACTTACTTTGTAGGTTTTTGTTCCCTGCTTAACTCAGTTCTTTGTGTATATCTGTTGTGATTGTAAAGCATCTTGTGATTTATAACTTGAAAGTAAACCTTAATGACTTACTTATAAATATCAACTGCCAGTGAATGGATAAAAGTGGATGATTCAACCTTCAGAAATCATCAAATATCAGTGTCTGAGTCCGTTCAGTCATGTAAAGTTCAACTTTCTGTGACTTGTTTAAACCTTGAGTGAAGCTCCTACAGTATTATTGAGCTGTACAGCTTCAGATGATTTTCTCACTTGTTTCACAAAAATCCCATTTCCTTCCATTTTTTGAATAATTTGGTGTACATTGTGCAATGTACTGTACCTCGACCGGTTTTCATACGTAGTGCGCTATTCCTGATTGAAGCCTGTGTTTTTATGTTTATTTTGTTTTAAAGCTGCAGGATGTGAAAAGGGTATGGCAGAACTGTCCTCAGAATAGTAATAAGGTGTTGTAAAGCTTATGTCTCAGCACAGCTAAATAATAAAGGCTCTCAATAACGCACCAGTTCTCCTGTTGGCTGGCTTCTCATTTCTTCTTTGCACAATATACCACAGTTCTGCAATCAAAAACCTGGTTAAAAATGCTTATCAAGGACAGCCACAAAGTTTTATATGAGCAAATAACTCCATATATAAATATGCTAATAAGCAAGTCTGCAGATTTGCTGTGGCTATGATTACACACCCTAGGGGTGAAAACCAAATAAAGAGTTTAAAATAAATGTCTGCCTCCTCTGTAATTTAATACTTCCCCAATCTGTTCTACCCTCTCTGTAAACTTCAGCTGAAGTAGAGTCACTGTGGCTCAGTGTGCAGGGACATCAGAGAAATGGCTTGTTTTCCTCCACACAGGAAATAGACATGGGGATGATGGAAATTGCCTCCTTTACAGACCCCTGTGAAGAGCATTTTCATATTTTCATGCCTTCATCTTTCTCTTTGAAAACCAAGAAGGGAGAGAGTGTTTGGATCCTGCATGGTGTGTGGTGTTTGATGCGCTCACCACTGTGTGTTGAAATTGATCAATGGAACAAGACAAGAAAGCTGCTGGCAGAGCCGAGCTGCACCCCCGAGTGAGATGACAGCTGGGTGGGCCAATGGGACAGGAGGTGGGTAAGGGTTAACAGCAAAGAAAGAGCCTATGGTGGTCCCATTTATCTCTTCCTTCAGTTTTTTTCCTTTGATTTTCTTTCTTTTTTTTTTACCAGAACTGACTTGGGGACATCTTCTCACTGATGGATCATTTTTATTTGCAATTTGCCATAAAGTGAGATATGAAAAGTTGCCCCAAGGCGCTGGATTAGCTTTGATTATGTGTCAGAAATGTATCAGTGTTGGGTCAGGGTTGACCAGCTCTACAGGACTCAGACTGTTTGTGGAAAATTAAATGCATGAAATAATGCTATCAGCACCATTCTCACTAACTCAAAAAGGAAAAAATAAATAAAACTTTGTTAAAATAAACTAGTAGGGCAAAGATGTGTATACTCTAGATTTAAAAGAATAACCCCTCTCTCTACTGGAAAAATGATTAAAATGATCATGCATACAGAAAAATATTAAAACTTTATTCAGTGTCATAAAAATCTAAATTAAAATGAAAAGTGGCCATTTTTGTATTTTGCAGCCCTCAAATGAAAAGTGGCAAAAAATAAACACTCTGAAAAGAATGAATGTTTTATTTGGCAGCAAATGAAATATTTTTTATATTATTTCCCAAAACATAAAATTATGGTTAATATTGGAAACTCATTCCAATAAAAGGAAATATGCAATCACTCAATCCTGAAGAATCATTATCAAACCGTTAACCAGAGCGATTTGTTCGTTTTATTGCTTTGCCTCCTCTGGTTTTTGAACAGCCTGGGTTCATTGTGACTTAACATTCTCTGATAACAAATATCCTCCATCAACAAGTTCACTGAGAAGTTTGAAGACAAAACCTTTTCCAAGTACAAGTTTTTACTTTCCATCCTAATTAATTATCAGAGTGAGATCTGCTGTGTTTGTTTGCATAAAACTGAAGTGTGAACAACGTGTGTTCTGTGGCAACATTTATTAACTTCATGTAAAATGATTTTATCTTCAACAAAAATGATTTTGATTGATTAAAGAACATCTAAAAGTTAAATAATGACAGTTAAATAAACTGTTCGGCTACTTCTCCTCTCTCCCAAAATGTCAAAATAACAAATCCGATGTTTAGTTTTTGAGATATTTGTATTTATTTGGCACACCCTGCATTAAATCCTCTGGCTTCAGCATTTCCCAGCCAACCTTGAATGCAACATCTATTGGCACACTTGATGACATCAAACCATGTCATTAAAGCAGCATAACATGTAACCACTCTGACCACTACTGTGTGTTTTTTAACATCACTAGTTTTATCCAGCGGGAGGTCTCTGTGAGAACTGTCAGGAAGCGTCATCTAACCCCTGAAGTGGCTGCTGGTTTTCTAGAAGTTTTTGGAAAGATTCCTCCTATTGTTTTACCTGCCCCCTGTGATTTTATCATCAATGATTTTAACAGTAGGCTTCAATCCACTCTCGACCTGCTCGCTCCACTAAAAGTTAAAAGTTTACACTCAAAACATGCATCTCCGTGGAGAAATGATGAACTCAAAAAACTGAAGAGAAATTGCAGGGTGGCAGAGAGGAAATGGAGAAAAAATAAAATCATGGTAAACTATCAAATATACAAAGAATTACTCAGATCATACAATAATGCAATAAGGATCTCAAGAAATGAATACTTCTCCAAAATCATCTCAAACAATAAGCACAACCCCAAAATTTTATTCTCAACAATCGATAAACTTTTTAACCGTGCTACCAATGCGTGCCAGAAAACCCCCTCAGACACCCTTTGTGAGGAGTTAGCAGACCACTTCAGGGGGAAGGTAGACACCATCAGACGTAATATTTTATCACTTCAAAGGAACATGGTTTTAGATGACTCTGAGTGTGTGTCTCTACCAGAGGAAACACTGGACAGCTTTGTCCTGGTTGGAGCTGAGAGTCTTGATAGTTTTCTCCTCAGTGAGACCCACCACATGTGCTCTGGACCCGATTCCCACTTCTCTTTTTAAGCAGTTTTATAATTCTTTTAGAGATGAGATTTTAACCCTGATGAACTGCTCCCTCCAGACGGGGGTCTTTAAAGGGGCGGTGGTCAGGCCCCTGCTGAAGAAGAGCAATCTGGATTTTAATGATTTGAACAACTACCGACCGGTATCTAACTTACCGTTTTTGAGCAAAATTTTAGAAAAGCTTGTTTTTATTCAGCTTAATGATTTTATTAATGAACACAATGTCCTGGAGAAATTTCAGTCTGGTTTTAGGGTGAACCACAGCACTGAGACGGCCCTTCTGAAGATTTTAAATGATTTTAGATTAAATTATGATCTACAGAAGCTGACGGTGTTGGTCCTACTGGATCTAAGCGCTGCCTTTGACACAGTGGACCACACCATTCTTTTAACCCGTTTAAAACAGATCGGCCTCTCTGGTGCTGTCCACAAATGGTTCACATCCTACCTCACAGACAGGACTTTTATGGTAAGTCTAGATACCTGCTCCTCTAAGGTCCACAGGATCACATGTGGTGTGCCCCAGGGTTCAGTTTTAAGCCCAGTGCTTTTTAACCTCTATATGCTTCCTCTTGGCAGCGTCATCAGAAGACACAAAGTTCATTTTCACAGTTATGCTGATGACACACAGCTGTACATCTCCGTGTCTCCTGATGACACACGGCCAGTGGAAGTACTTTTTAACTGTATTTCAGACATTAAATCCTGGATGGCAGAAAACTTTCTCCAGCTCAACCGGGACAAAACTGAGGTTTTAGTCATCGGTCCTGAGGCTCAGAGAGAGAAACTTTTACCAAAACTACAATCACTGTCTATGAATCCTTCTGTACAAGTGAAGAACCTGGGCGTGATTTTTGACTCTGAGCTGACTTTTATCCCTCACGATAGGTTTTTATCACCTAAAGAACATCGCCAGAGTCCGCCCCATTCTCTCTCGGGCCAACACAGAGACACTGATGCTTTTATCACCAGTAGAATGGACTACTGTAATGCCCTGCTTTCTGGTCTTCCCAAAAAGAGTATCTCTACAACTCTTGCAAAATTCGGCAGCACGTGTCCTGACGAAGACCAGGAGGCGGGAGCACATTACGCCCATCCTGAAGTCTTTGCATTGGTTACCTGTGTGTTTTAGGATCGATTTTAAGGTTCTTTTAATGGTTTTTAAGTGTCTTAATGGTCTTGGGCCTTCTTATCTCTCAGAACTGCTTTTACCGTATGAACCTCTGCGGTCTCTGCGCTCCTCTGGCAGCCATCTTCTTGTCATTCCAAAAGTTAGAACGCATACTCACGGTGAGGCGTCCTTTTATTATTATGGCCCTCACCTCTGGAACAGGCTGCCGGAGAACCTCAGGGATGCAGAGAACGTTCATGTGTTTAAAGGCTCAAGACCCACCTTTTTAAGCTAGCTTTTAACTGAGTATTATTTATTATAATCTGTTTAAATGCTTTTAGTTCACCTTTTTACTTCTTATTTATTTAACTTGTTTAACTGTTTTTAGTGTAATTTAACTTATTGTGTTTAATTACTTTTAGTCTGTTTAACTGCTTTTAGTCTAACCTTTAGCTGATTTTAGTCTAATAGATTTTAGGTGTTTAGTTAGATTTTATCACTGTTTTATTGTTTATTCTTATATTCATCTTATGTTATTTTATATTTTAACTTGTTATTTTAATCTTCCTTCCAGTGTTTCCTCTGAGGGAGCCCTCTGCCTCGGGAGCGGTGGTCAGCTGTGGCTGCCTGGTTCTCCAGGTGGAGGTGGGGTCTCAGCCCTGCCTCCTCTGGTCGCCCGTGTCGGTGCGTTGGCTGTTGCTGTTGACCTGCTGCTGCCGGTGCAGAGGGCTCCTCTGATGGCGTTTCCTTAGAACCTGCTCATCTGTACTCAGCCCAATGCCCTTTGTGTGTATGTGTGTGTGTGTGTGTGTGTTTGCGTATGTGTGCTTTTTATGGGGGAGGGATGGGAATGGGGTTTATGTGGGGTCATTTTAACTTGTTAAGCACCTTGAGTTACAGTTTCTTTTTTGTATGAAAGGCGCTTTATAAATAAAGATTATTATTATTATTATTATTAAGAGGACTCGTCAACCTGTCTTTGGTTTAGAATTATCTCAAAGTGTCTCTGGACAATAAAACTGTTATTTATAATGACTGTAAAGTGGAGGATATGGAGGAGGAATCAAGATGTCTCCTTTTTTCAAGAGGAATTGAAGCAGTTGTTCTATTTTGCACTGACAATATTTAAAGTTTAAGCATGCATGATGGGAGGTATGGGATGTTGGTTATCTAAAATGATTTTGTTTGTCTTTTTTTTAATGAGGGCTACCCCGCTTATATCGATATCGGTTTATATCGATGTTGGAAATCAAGAGTTAGACAATATCGGATATCGGTAAAAAAGCCAAAATCGAGCATTCCTACTTGAGACACTCACACATGTACAGAGTTATCTTAAGTTTGGTTCACACAAAATTTTTAAACAAATTTTTTGCCCCAGTTCTCCTCTTCCAACAATCTTAAGGATGCTCCCAATTACCATACTGGCTCTAAAGATAATCTTATGATATATTCCTGATGTGTGAGGTGTGCTAAGAGCGCTCTGGTCCACTCGGAATGACATCGGACCGTTCTGATCACAAATCGGAGAAATCCAACATGTTGGATTTCTAATCTTTAGGTTTGTCCTTTGTAAACATTGTCAAACATCACGGCCCACATACTCCCTATGCATGCTTTGTTCCATCCACTGGAGCACAGTGAAGAGTTCAAAGTTCGCTCCTGGATTCTGAAGTCAATTTCAGACGATAAACATGACGATGGTGATGGAGCAGGTCATAATAATGTACATACAGTGTTCAGTGTGGCCATTAAAAATACATTGCAGCATATAAACAGAGATTTCTTCTCCTCGGTCAAACTGAAGCTCTGTGCACATTCACGTAGCCTTCCTTCAAAAAATTCTGCCATTTCTGTAATCTTCTTCTATTTTGTTTCTATTGCTGGTTACATTTATTTATTTATTAACTTTTGTTTAACCAGGAAAGTCCCGTTGAGATTCAGAATCTCAAGGGAGTCCTGAGTTATAACCTTTAGGGCATGTTGTGACTGCATGTGAGCTAAACTGAGCATCACTGTCCAGGATTTACTTGGGACTGCTCCATTTGTTGTGCTTGGGCTCTCTGACGTTTAAAAAGTGAAAACAGATGGACAGAAAGTGAGGGGCTCCGCCATCCATGGGGAACTCAGGAGTCAGTTGAGATGGTTCAGGCACCTGACTAGGGTATCTCCCAGGAGACCTTGGTCTGGAGGTTTTCTAGTCACACCCCACTAGGAGGAGATCCTGGGGCAAAACTGGAACTTGCTCAAAAGATGATACTTTATGTCTTTTCTGGTCTGGGCACTCCTTGTTATCCCCCAGGAGGAGCTGGGAAGTGTCACTGGGGAAATGGATATCTGGGTTTTCCTCCAGGACCTGGAACCTCTACGACCCAACGCTGGATAAGCAGATAAAAATGGATGGATAGAATCTGTTATGGGTTTTTTATAAATCTATTTGAGGTTAGATTTGGGTCATTTTAGAACCTGGTAAACACAAGATCATTTCTACTACGTTCTTCTAAACAAAACTCTAGATTTAAAAGAAAGCAGGCTTTCTTTTCCCCATGACTGTGTGACGTAAACAAATTGTATGACTGGATTATTTCCCAATTCCTTACAATCAGTTGTGCAAACTTATAGTTTTAGGCATGTTTTACTTCTTCAGCTGATAAATAAAATGTTCTCTCATATCTGTGATATGAGTTGCTTTCCACAGCATAAAGCAGCTGCATGACCATCCTTCAAGTGGAGATTCCATTCTGCCAGCAGTGGTATGTATGGAGAGAGACAGAGAGCCCAGGAAATCTCTGAGGGTGTGAATGTTATTTAGAGATGGTGTGTGCTGTTTACACAGCCAGCCTAAAGGGATGCACCTCTGTTAGCAGGAAAACACCGTTAGCATGGGGAGCACGTCGCTTGGACCCCGCTTCCCTCACTGTGTCTCACTCTCCCACTATCTCCAGCTGCTCAGGGGCATGCGATGGTCTGGGAAAGATTAATGCATCTTCAACAGCATGCCGTGAAATCAAATTAGTGTACTCTGATCCAGAGACATGGAGGTCTTAGGCCAGGACTACAGCGGGGACAATTCCTCAACGACATACAGGAAAGCTACAGTCTACTGATTATATAAATAGGCAACATCCATTAGTTTAGACTTTGTTATTTTTAATGTCCAATGAACTTCTTGTGTTATTGATTTACAGGTTTGTTCACATAATTATCCCAAGCTGCTGGACTTTTCCTTTCTCAGTGACTCTGTCATGGGTCAGTAAATTACATGAGATAAATGCGAAAGACAAAAAACACTCATCACAATGTCACTTTGCATTATCTCAGCCCCGCATGCCCATGTTTATTGCAGGTTTCCATCAAACTCAGTGAAGGATGAGCACCTATAGACACAATATGCTGTTAAAATTGGATTTGCTGGGGGAAATAAGGGGATTATTACTACTTCAGTGCTCTGTTTCTGTACACTGTTTATTCGGTCTGTATTTGATCGTGTAATCGAGCAGGGGCAGATGGAGCCAGTCTCAGAGCTTACAGAGTAATAACCTGAAGATGTTGACACTGATGTGCTGTATGAGTTGAGCCGCATGTCCTTGAATATGAAAATGCACAGGTTGGATGCTTTTATCCTGTAAGCTGTGCAGTGAATACCATATTGGTCACCTCATAATGGTTATTGTCATCCTGTCTAGTGCATCCAGCACCAGTAGCCTTGTGATTAGTGCTGCCTGACCTGAAGTTTCCCACTGTAATAGAAAAACTGACACCGCTTCTTCTTTTGTAAATTTGATTACCTATGAAATCCTAAGAAAAGTGGACATTTATAGATCTTTGAAATGGAACGAATGCCCAAAAGTTTCTTTACGTGCAGTGACTCATCAGATGGTATGAACTCTTGACCTGCAGCATGAGATCGGATTATGCCTAATTGATTTTACAGCTCAAAGGATAATCAAGACAAGCTAAGCGATAATGACTATTGACATCCTGATAAAGTTAACAAGAAGTCAATACAGAAGTGCTTCGTGTTTAAACAATGAGGGCCAGGTGGCATAAGAGCCAGTCAGATGGAAATGATTCGCTCAACCATTTAGATCTGTGCACACCAGACTCAGACATAGGGCTAAAAACGTGATTACTGTTGATTTGTTTTGGATTAAAAATTCAATAAATGGAATTTAGAGCAATAATTCAGCAGTAATACAACTTATTTACTATGTTTTGTCTGTGAATAAGCATGATATTAAGAATTTTTACCTTTTAAACAGTTTTATGTCATATGCTGAGTGAGATGGAGTTGTCTCGAAGGTAACAAGTAGATTAAACTAACAAAACAACTTTAATAATTAGAAAAAACACTGCAGGACAGAAAATGTAAAACTCAAGTCATAAGATGCACAAGTAAGAGAACAAAGGCAAGAAGCAAAAACAATCCAGCAAAGAAAGAGACAACAAAAGGGTTTTAAATACGAACGCAGATTCAACAGGAAGCTAAACTGACAGAAAGGTAGAAAAAAAGAAAGTTTCTTCAAAATAGAACAGGAAAGAAGGTTCAAGAAAACAGAATTTTAGGACTAGAGCTCAGAAAACAAAAGGTGCTACGATTAATTTTAATCATTCTACATCTAAAGATAATGCAGCTCATGTTTCATTATCACCTGCTGGTAGGTAAACGTCATCACCACCATCAGAGTGCTAACTGATCCTGCAGGATATTGTTTCAAACTAGTCAACCGCTGCCATTTAAAGAGATGTTTTGGTCATTTTGAAGTGGCGTTCTACCAGTTATTTATCTACGGTAAGAACCACACTGGTGACATCACTCAAAGAAAGCAAAGTCCCTCTAAAATAGAAACCAGAGCATTAGTCAGATCGGTGCTAAACGTGACACACTAGCAGCTAATTTTCAGGTATTTAAAACAACTCTCTTTCTAAAAAGGCCCACTGATGCAGTAGAATGCTTTATTACCTGTTTGTTAACATCTATCATTTTGAATGAGACCCTTTGCCATTTTTACAGATATTTAGCTTTCAGTTTTATGTGTCAGTAGCTGAGAGTCATTCACAGCAAATACCCCAGATTGTGAGAAATCTTGCTCTGTTGTATAAAACTAAGTTGAGCGTTATTTGCAGAATTTGATCAAACTGGCTATAACTCCGTTTCTCTAAACAAGAGACAGTCTTATGAGACAGTGGGTGATTTGCATCCCTTCAAGGATTTTGATGCCTTTAAGTCATTTGTGGCTGCAGTCATTTCTGAGGGTTTGAACCTGTTTCCTCACTGCTGGAAAAATATATCCCCTGCTTCTTGAAAATATATTGCTTCAAAAAGTATTATATCAGTGTCTCAAGTGCTTTAACTGCATGAAATGTTATTCCCCCCCTTTCTGTAAATCAACCATACATACAATCTTAGCATTTCTCAGCAAATGCTCTGGAAGCATGCATGAGTAGGTACCGTTTCAACCAGCAAACAAGGCTCCAACTGGAGGCTGAATGGTGGAATAAATAATTGGGTTGGGTAACTAGGGTTCAATTGCAATGTGATTTTTCTTTTCTTTCCACTTATAGTTTCATCTTGAAAACTGTGGTTCCACTTTCTTGCAAGCCCTGCAACTAAACAATTTAAGCACAGAAAAATAATATACACTTGGGTGCAAAAAAAAAAGAAGTGAAAAGAAAAGAAAGGGAAAAACCTGCTTTTCAAAATCCTGCAGTTTTCTTGTGAAATGTTACTCTGTGATTAGAAGGGAGAGTTAAAGGTGCTTCTGGTGGACAAAAACTTTTTCTAACAAAGTTTTTGGAAACTTGAAATGGCAATGCTTTACACTAATGTATGGGAGAGTTTGAAAATTTTTTATATTTTGTTAAAAATTGTCCATATTTTGCTACGCGTACAGCTTCTACTAACACTTTTGGACCTTAATGCTTTCCCAGCTTGAGGGGAACCACCCTTAATCTAATTCTACAATAAACTGTCTAGTCAAAATAAGTTTATGAACACGTGAACAACACCTTAGAAGATGTCATTATCTTAAATACTGGTAAAAATGTACTCATCTATATGAGTTCTGAACCATAGATCCTAATAATTTTGGTTTAAAAGAAGTGGACTTGTTTAAAGGATAAGATCATTTGGCCAGAATGTGATGGAAAAATTTATAAACCTTATCTTTAACTGCAATAAAAAAAATAGAAGAAATGTTTACTGTTCTTTAAGGAACTTTTTAGTCTCTGTATCACTCTGTATCTTTGACATCAGCGTATGTACAGTTGTGTTCTGGAAACCATACGGCTGCTTTAAAGGCACACTAAGTAATGTTTTCATATTTTTACTTTTTCTTGAGCCAGTATTGCTAATATGATCCTTTACAGGGTTAATCAATCAATTAATCAAATGTTATTTATAAAGCACTCTTCATGCAAGGGGCAGCTCAAAGTGCTACACACACAACAAAACAATCCCATAAAAATTAAAAACAAATTGATGATTGAAAACATAGGCGCACAGCAGCGGGAGGGGGGGCACCGTTTGTTTTTGTTGACAGTGATTTTAAACAGACACTAGGGGGTGCTAAAAACAAGCCAAAACTGCCTGGTGTGCCTTTAAAATGCAATACCTTCCTAATTATTAATTTTTTTAAGTCATGTTAATTTAGAGAATTCTATTTAAAAAAATATTTACACTGCAACTACTTTCTAAGAAAGTAAAACAGCCTTGTTTTTAGATATTTTGTCATATTTTTGTCTAAAAGAAAATATATTGTTACAGCCCTACTTGAAATAGGTCAAATCTTCTTAAATATAAAATAAAATAAAAATAACTAAATTTTCTGCATTTAGAACAATTTGCTAGTTTTAAGGAATCTAGCCAAGCAAATTTTGCTTACCCCATTGGCAGATTTGTTTTGCTCAAATCTAGAAAATTTGACCATATTTAAGAAGATTTGGCCTATTTCAAGTAGGGCTGTAAGAATATATTTTCTTTTTAGACAAAAATAAGTCAAAATGTCTAAAAACAAGGCTGTTTTACTTTCTTAGAAATCAGTTTTTGCAGTGTAGTTTGATGACTGTGACAGATATTTGTTTTCATATACTTTAACTTTCCTGCAGGCCTTGTGTTGTCTTTTTATCATTTCCTAACTACACAGGGTTAGTGCTTTGCAGTGCATCTTAAAATTAGACACCTTTGTACGATCAGCTGTTACAACACTATACAACACAACATTCCTAATTTAAGGGCTCTAGTTTTTTATGTTTTTCATTGTTTTGTGAAATGCTCTGGGTTCAGCTGATAACCTTTGTTTTAGTCAGTATAAAAATGAGATATTTCAGGTGGTTAGTAAAGCCACTGATCTAATTTCACCTTTACAACCAGATTTCAACCTTTTATTTTCCAGTACACCTTTTTTTAGCGTCCTTTCATATTGCATAAGATAAATGCATAATCAGAGCCACAAGTTTGCATTAGTGTATAGAACCTAAACAAATGTATTTTGTACATTAAATGCTTCTTTTACCACAACTTATATAAAACATCTCAAATCCGCTTCAGTTTTCTTCAGCCTCAGCACATTTTGTCAGAGGGGGAGGTGCACCCATACACAGGAGACAGAATTAATGTGCCTCTTGTGACATTTACAAAGTGCATGTGAATTGTTATATTAGCTGTGGCTGCATATGCTGCTGAAGATGGTGGTAATCAGTCTTAGCCAAGGCAGGTGCGATAGGACACGCAGCAGGTCTAACAAAGACAGATAGGGACCTGCAGGGCACGTCGCTGTACCCGGCACATCCTCTCACACACTCCTGTTTAAAGCTCCGAAATGTGAAGCTGCATGGATCACCGCTGACAGGACGGAGATACTGCACCCAGAAAACACACAGTACACACACAAGTCATTGTACACTTCTAAAGATCAGAGCACCGTGTGGAGAGAAGTGAACAAAGTTGTAGACAAGAAGTTAATTTAGTCCAGGAAGAAGCCATTTGTGTGATTGTAAAATGGTAGTTCCGGGTTGTTTTAGGCATCATTTTGAAGAATATGTGGACAGTTTTGAAATATAATAGATGAACAAACATGCTTTGTCATCATGGAGCATAGTCACAAAAAAAACATGTCAATCCTCCTTCAATACCCTTCATCTAAGGTGAGCTGCAAATTAAAATTCAAAGCACGCGTTTCAACCAGCCTTCGGACAAGTGTGCACATCTCACGCATGAGATTCTCTTTACCCTATTGACTGAGGATGAGTCTGTCACTCGATCCGGATTAAAGTCTTAAGACTATCTATAAAAGGGGGCCATCCAGTGAGGGGGACTTGTCAAAGATTTGTTTGCTGTCAGGAGCTTGTTATTGCCAGGAGAAGCTATGGATGCAGAATAGCAAAAACTTTAATTCATTTCCCTACTTCAAAGTCAACCCAAGAGCACCTTAACATGGTGATGATAACACAGAGGTTCTGATTGATTATTGGTATCCGGACATGATTCTGTATTAACAAAAAAGAGATCTGATGTCATACTGCACACAATAACTATCAAAACTTTTTGCATTAAAAAAAGTCATGTAATGTAAATAAGGAATTCTCTAGCCTGAAGAAGTTCTCATGAAAAAAAGTACAAAAATTCATTGTGAAGTGTAATGCATTGACTGAACTATCAGAACGTAGCCTATTTCATTATATACAAGGTGGTTTGAGATCCAACACATGGTTTTAATACGTTTACAGTACTAGACCAGTACAGTGCAGAAATGGTTTTATAGTGTAGTACTAGATGCAGTGGAGTGAATCTACAAATAGAAAAAGGAAATGTAAAGGCATACTATGCAGTTTGGGCTTGTTTTTAACACCTCCTGGTGTCCGTTTTAAGTCACCGTTGTAAAAATGTCAGCATTGTCTTTGCTCAGAAACACCTAAATCTGACTGTTTTAATGTCTCCTCAGCATTCATTGCTTTCTACTGGAGCGGTTCATCACTCAATAACAGCTAGCCACATTGGGTTAGCCTATCCCTCACGAGATATGTGACTTTGTGAGACTTCAGGGCAACGGATAAGAGAATCAGAAGTTGCAAATGTGGTATCCTGGACACAAGCAGCAGATGGGGCTGAGTGACTTTTTATTAACCCTCACAAACCCTATGTCATTTTAGCACATACTGGCTCAGGAAAAATATTTTAAAACATGGGAAAAGTTACATAGTGTGCCTTTAATAGACCATACCAGTTTAGGTTCTGAAGGCGTTCAATATCCTTTTATTATTTTTATTTATTATTATTTTTCTTTCTTTCCTAGTTGTATTAAATGTTGTATAATTTTGGTGTATCACTGTATATTATTGAGTTGTATCGACTCCAGGAAGAGCTGTACAGATTGCTGCTAATGGAGATCGAAATAAACGGACATCCTCCTCACCAGTGGCTTCACCATCAGCGTTCAGAACGGCTTGCAGCTCGTTGGAGTCCAACTCAGGCTGGACGATGTAGGTTGTGCTCGTAGCAACCCTCTATAATTCTGAAGTTTGTTGACCTCATCTGGTGAGAAAATTCTGACTGACTAGTAGGGGTGTGTATTGGCAAGAATCTGGCGATATGATATGTATCGGCATACAGGACAAACGATACGATGCAATGCAATATAATGCAATACTATGAGTAAGACTATATATTATGATTTTTAAAACATAAGAGTAGAAAAACTGTCACAGCATTCTAAAAACTTTAACCTTTTTCATACATAACACATCCAGTTTTAGATCTAGTTGATCCACTGGAACGAAGAAGGTGAAAACAGCCACCAACTAGCAGTCAAACTTTTATATTTACTACAGAAATTACTGTCATCATTAATGGTTCCATTAAATTTTTTTTTATAAAAATTGAAAATTTGCTTTAAATTTCAGCACAGCTAAATATCACGATACGGATAGCACGATATCGATATGATATTGTGACAGAAAATATCGTGATATATTGCCGAATTGATATTTTCTTACACCCTTACTGACTAGCAGGTTTCAGATGCTAAATCTGACTTTGCTGAAACATTGTCATCTGCCAGTTTAATTAAACAATCAGGGGGGGGGGGTTGCCCTCGAGTCTGAGTCATTTGATTTTGAGGATCTGCTGATACCGAGCCCCGATCCAATACTTCTACGATGTTGTTGTTATCAACTTTATACCTCCAGACCGCAGACATACTCGCTCTTTCCGCTTCAAGCTGCTTTCAAGTTCTACTTTGCCGGCATTTAACCGATAGCATCTCTGCAACAAAGTCATGCCCCACGTGTTGTTTCTGTGTGGAGTCAAGAGGTCTAATCTGTGCTACCGCATAACTATAGATGTGTTAAAAATAATGAGAATACATTTATATATATATCTGAGTCTGGATCAGGTGGTAAGGTAAATTCTGATCGAGTTTGAAAACACGTGATCAGCCAGATTTCCGATCATGTGATTGGATCTGTATTCCTAGTTATTGCATAAAAACTGGTACAGATAATGGTTTACTATAGTTCCCTGTTTTCTTTACTTAAGCGACTCCCTGTAGTGACAAAAGTGACTGGGTGGCTTGGAGATGTCTCTGCTGCAGACTTTCTGTAGGAAGAAGTTTAAACTGTCATCATGCACAGTCAGAACAAAGATACTCCCCTTAATTTGTTTGTACTGATAAATGCTGCTACATGCAAGCTGCAATCACAGATTAATTGTTGTTTCTTGCTAGATGGTTGTAACTGATTTTACAGCAGATATCCTTAAGGTATCATATGTTTGTTTTATTAGCCTCTTTTAGTGTTTTCTTCATGAGACTATAAGTTCCTTCTGAGTTTCAAGCCTTGAGGACTGCAGGCCTGCTACATTTGCCTGAATGTATTTTGCTGCTCAAAACAACTCAGTGGGAACATTTCAGATTTCTGACTAAATGACATGACTGTGTCATTTTGGGGAACATTTTGTTACTGCACAAACAAAAAGTTTGTCTTCCATTTAAAATCTTGACAAAATAATTTAAGAGTGCAGACTGACAAGTGTTTGTGGTGCTTAAAATAAATAAAGAATACCAAAAGTTATGGAATCGTTGCCACTATACGGTCTAAACTCCTTTAAAAGCAATCCGATTTTACTTTTTCTCTATTTGCTCAGATAAAAGATAAAACATTACCTGTATTTCTGTGCAAACAAAATGCTAATAAAAGGCCACCCAACTGGGTGCGTAATGGGCAAGTGCATCTCTGGAACCCACATGCAGATTACCTGCCTGTCGACCCGTTCCTAATTATTATTCATGTTTACAAACTTTCATCTCTTGGGATGGGCCAGAGAACCAGCTGCATACGTGATGAGCAAACAGTGGCTGCAGCAGCATACGGGAGTGTGCATGAATTTATTCATGGTGCAAAGTGCCCATCCACGAAACGGCCCCCGTGTCTCCTCCCAGCCTCCCTCGGGAGCAGACATTTATGAAGACATTCCCTCAAAATCGTAACAACAACATTACCATTCTGAGCAGATATACCTGCATCATGACTGCATTTGTTGCCTTGCCAACGTTGCACCCAACAACCCAAACCAAACAACACCACTACTACAATTTCCTGTGTCCAATGAAGCTATGTAAGCAAGGTGAGGGGGAGTTCAGAGTCTGCATTTCCCATGGGACATCTGGAGAGGCGCTTAGCGAGAGCACGTTTTACACCCGTTGCTCAGTCAGAGTGCCTCCATCTACCTCCTACGATTGGAGGAATAACAAGCTGACGTGCAGCTATATGGCACAGCAATTTGTGCCCCTGTGGACCTCTCTACACACACAGTCATAGGTGGGGAGACAAATAGTAGCTGCACAGACACTCTCGGGGATCGATATATCTATGGACTCAAGCCATTTGAGGCTGGCAGGTTCCAGTTGGGTTTTACCAACTGGTGGTTTCAAGCGGGACAAAAATCTCCTCTTTTTCTGCACGCTTGTGAATAAAGATGTGGGTTTGTTTGATTTGTAGGCATCTGAATTCAGCTCTGCCTGATAGACGTTGTCAGCTGCGTCGTAACTGATGGCAGCTGTATGTGCTGTCAGCTTCACGTCAGTCAATCCGATCAAAACACAAAGCTCGGGCCACAATTAAAGCTCGCTGTCAATGCTTGATGAGGCATTAAGATAACAGAACAAGTTGTCAAACTGAGGCTCGCGCTGCTCAGATATTGTCAACATGACATGAAATACATGACGCCTGCCTTTGCTTCCCCCATAAACTGCCACGCAGACCACACATCCAGAGATAAAAGGAGGCGGTGAAACAATAGAGCGTTTGTGTGTGACAAAGTAATCAACGTGGTCCAGCTCATCCTGGGCTGTCTTACTCAAACTGGAAAAGCCTTGCACACCAGAGGCAAATTATTTTTCTTTGTAGCAGTTATTAGTTAAAAGGGGTGATTAATGCACTAATGACTCGTTAGAAGAGATCATTCCGGGTTACAGTGAGCCATCTCATGAAGTAATTGACCTAAAATGAAGCCAATCTCAACAGGGTTCGCCTTGTTCTCCCGCTGAGTGGCCGCTGCTCATCTGACTTCCAGCCTGCAGCTGGATCTGACCAGTCAGGCAACACAGCAGGGTCCACAGGACAAGAGCAGATGAAAACCTCAAGAGATGGAGGAGAAATGAAGAGAAGAAGGACAGTCTCCGTAGGAATGCTATACTTCCAAAACAAATTGGCTCTCGCCTCCCATCTAAGTGCTGCAAGGAAGTACCGCTGGGAAAAGAATCAATTCCACCTGACCTTCCAACTTAATCACTAATCGCTCGCTGCCACTCTGGTGAGACCTCCAGCACTGTGAGATGATGTAGCAGCAGAGCCAGCGCCGGGCCAAATGTCAGAGCAGGAAGCTTCAGTAAGCATTTTTGACTCATTTCAACGAAATGATGTCAGATTGTTTCTGGCCAGCATTTCGACTACTGCTCTCATTAAGGTCTTGAATGATAACCACTTTAACTGAGGCAGAGGAAAACCCTGTCTTGGATCCTGCTGTGTTTCTATCAACAACAAATTATAGCAACCAGGGGAAAACACACCAACAGCACCACCTTGGGACTTTCACCTACAACGTAATGAACTGATGGGGCACAGATTCAGAGAAACTAATTTATTAAAAGTCAAATTAAAAACCAGTTAAACCAAGGCTGAGGTTTGTCAGTGGAGAGTGGTCAAGAACTGGGAGACCAGCCTCAATTAAAACAAACAAAAAAAAGTCACCCCAAACACTCGTGACACACGCACCCAGGAGTAAAGAAGACCACTGCACCCAGGGATACTTGATCTCCACCTTCAGCTCTCAGCCTGAAACATTAAAAACTAGGCTAAAATGATGTGTTTAGTAAATAAAATGGAAATAAAAGAGTTCTGCAGGGTTCTGTTAGTTTTAAAAATCAGGTTCCTCCTGGCACATGACACCATCCCTCAGTGACATGGACGCCAACAGTCCAGCCGAGCCTCCGGCTGGTGGTACAGTCTCCTGGATGGACTGCGTCCAAAGCTGGGCCGCCACCCATCGGGTATGAGCCAAGGTGGGGCCTGACGCCACATCGACAACTAGGCCAGGTTAGCCTCGAGCTAGCTCCACAGCCAACATCCATTCAAGGCAGACTGAGGTAACCCACAGCCAAGCAGTGAAGTCTGACATCTCCTGCACACCACAGAACCTCCAGAGGGACAGAATCCACATCACAGACAGGAACACAGAGCAGATAAAACAGAGCAGCAGAGAGTCCACGTCTGCAGTACTACACCACCTGAGTAAGAACGGGAGAATCCCACATCTCCAGACAGCCACAGGCGCTGCACCACACCATTACTTGTGTGTGCAGCCTCCTCAGGTGGTGGGCAGAAGTGCCACATAACCTGGAAGATAAGGCATGCCCAGAGCACACTGACTGAGTAACCACCCTCCTTAAATATAGCTCCCCCTGCTGGTGATAGCAAACAGTTACACCTAAAGTAGAAACCGGTGGTTTACCCACTACACATACTAACACACTACGCCATCATGGATTAAAACTGCATCTCGCACAAGGATCTTCTGTTTAAGCCAGCACATCTAAACAAATTCTGTTTATAACTTGCGTACTTTAAAAAAGGACAAAATACTTTTAAAGTGACGGCTCACATCTGTTGACAGAGTTGTGTGGAAATGTTACGACTGATGTCTTACCTGTAGTAGATCTTTTCATCTGATTGAACAGATGTGTTAGCAGGACCAGTTAAGTGTCAGCCTCAAACATAAATGCTCTTTTATAACCTGTACATTGTCATAAATTTCACATTTTAGTGGTTATTCCATCAGAATTCCCATGCCGTTATCCACTACAGTAGCTAGCTCTGAACCAAATGTGAAAATTATGGTGATTTAAAATTTTATAAAATGTTTGCATGAACTGGTATAATTATTTTCGAATTATTTAACAACAGCACATGTTGGAACTGACCCCAGTCTGACTAGTTAGGAGCTCACCTGTCCAGTACTAACCTCTCTTTCTCCAAACTGAGGTTGTTCGAAGAGCTACCTAAAGAGGTTAGATATTAAATGTTTATAACCTTTTTATAAAAACAGATTTCACAAGATCTGAACTATCTTAAAAGAACAGGTTTGATCAATTACAAAAAGAACAGTAATAATAATACTGTAGACTGAAGGCACAATAAAATCCAAACAGAAGAGACATCAGGCTGTAAATATCATGAATTTCATATTACAGACCTTAAATTATGACAAAATACCCACAATGTTGCACCAAATATTAAACATTAATAATCACACAGTTTGGGTGTTGAACTGTTGAGGTTGACGTGTTATGTTTTGCATTCAGAGAAGTACCGTATATGAAAATGTTCCTTCTGGCTTGTCAGCAGCCAAGCGCCTCCTCTGAGCAAACTGAGAAACATTCAGGAGACACTCGTGACATTTCCTGCTGAAACAGGAGTTTTTAAAAATGGAGGCATAATTAGAAATATTTTTATATGAACTTTAACACCTTTTTTTTTTTAACCAAAAACACTTTCTAAACTTGTTCTGGAATTTGAGTTCATGACTATAGTATAAAATTTCTTGTTCGATTGATTATATACACTCACTGGCCATTTTATTAAGAACACAGCTCTAATACTGGGTCGTAGAACCCATCTTACATCCAAAACCACCTTAAATCTTCATGCCATAAATTCAACAAGATGTTCCTCAGAAGTTCTGGTCAATGTTGACATGACAGACATGACAGCATCACACAGGTCCATCCATGATGTGAGTCTCCTGTTCTACCATCCCAAAGGTTCTGGACTGGATTGAGATCTGGTGACTGTGGAGGTCACTGGAGTCCAGTGAACTCATCATGTTCTAGAAACCAGTTAGAGACGATCTGATCTTTGTGACATGAAGCTTTATCCTGCTGGAAGTAGCATCAGAAGATGGTCCACTGTGGTCATAATGGTCAGCAACAACACTCAGGTAGGCTGTGGAGGTTAAATCAGGATCAGGTGGGACTAAGGGACCCTAAGTGGGACAAGAAAACCTAATTAAACCACCAGCAGCCTCAGAAAACTCTGACTCGTCCACCTGGATGTTGCAGCTGAAATTGAGACTCCGACCAGGAGATGTTTCTCCAGTCTGGTCCAGTTCTGGTGATCCTGTGTGAATTAAGGCCTCAGTTGTCAAGTGCCTCTTCTTAACACTTGGGTAAGAAAAAAATAACTTTTAGTTAATGCGGAGTGTGTGTGAATACAAATTAAAAATGACCACCAAGAAAACATTTAATATGTGAACTTCTACAAATTGTAGTGTCACAAAATTCATCTCAACATCAGGAGCTTGAGCTGATTTTATTACAGCGCTCAATTTAAAAGTCCTGCAATTTTTCTTTTTCTTTTTTTTTTTTGGCATTCAGAACAAATAACACTTGAGTTACACAGTCAGACATCCTATACAGTAAGAAAAACATCATACTTTCAATCATTAGAAACTTGACTCTGACTTGTAAAGAATGACTCTGTTGCTTCTGTTTGAGGAGGAGGATGTTCTGCATGTATGACGCTTGTGATGAAGAGCTAATCAGGCATCGAGAAGCTGCATTTGTTCTGCTACATTAATTAACAACAGAAGGTTCAAGCTGCATAAAGGTCAAGGCAGGATGAAATAGAAGCACTACATTGATTTAATGTTGTAAAAGTGATCATAGATCTCATTCCACTTCTCACAACAAGACTCCTGTTTGTACATAAACAGCTGAGAGGGGGATGATCAGGCTTTCTAACTGGCATATTTAGCTTGTAATTAAATCAAAGAAATCCTTAACACACCTTGGCTATGTTTCAGCACCGAGTTTCTTGATTACAGAACTAATTTTATTATTTAGCATGTAAAAATATGATAAATTATTCCGTTTTTTGATGATTCTGCATGTTAATTTATTCTAATGTATTCTGTCTGTAATCTTGTAGCTTTATGTACTTCCTAGTTAGTCGTACCTGTGCAGACGCCCCTCGAGTTGCCCTTCATCGAAGGATACGGGACCAGAGCTTCTCTCCTCCTCGTGCTGATAAGCATACCCAGAAGCAGCTGGGCCTCCTGAGACCATGCAGCTTTTTTCTACACAGCACACAAACAACCGCCTGTCCTGCAGAAGGTCAATGACAGAGAGATCTTCTTCTACCTGCTAAGGGACCAGGAGGTAGGAGACTCAGTGACCTGACACCACCAACCACAAAGCGGCATGAGTTAAAGAAGTAAATTATGTATGATCTAGTTTGCAGAGAACTGATGTTTACCTTGTTTAGCTTCACACACCCTGAGAACACAAGGTGAATAAGGAAAGGACAGTAGGCTTGTTAAGTCAAACATATGGCAGAAGAAATGAGGTAATGCTGCACATTGCCTCGGGAGTTCACAGCCGCTGTGGCTTCCCTGCACATCTCACAAGTCAATATTTGCCGCATGTATTGGCTTCAGTAAATACTGCAGTCCACACACACAGCGCTCATTCCAGCAGAGTCTGGGAATTGAGTTCTCAACCAGCTGTACTGCATGACATTTTTTCTGTCCCAGTAATGACAAAAAACAAAGCCAGGCAGGTGGTAATAAAGATTCTTTTTCTGCAGAGATGCCTCATATCCTCACTCTCCCTCGCCCTTAATTTATTCCCTGAGGTGCTATGAGTGATTTTGTCTGTGCTTTCCCTTATATCAAACATCGCAGGCTATTAGCTCTCAATAATCATTTGCTGCAGCCCAGGACACAATGATTTCCCATGACACATAAAACTGCAATAACGTCAGCGCGGTTTCTGAAATAATATTGCCAGCATTCTTTTTATGTGCCTCTTTCGGCTGGAGAAAATACCTCCACAAGATTCGCCCACTCTCATATAAAGAGAAGAGACTGCACAAAACATTAGGAAGTTTCTGAAGTTACAGCTATCTGGTTTGAGCTCATGTCGCTAACGATCGATATTTAAGTTTCAAAAATATATATGATTTCAAGGAGTGGAAACTATGTACAGGTTGCCAGAAACAGGTGGTTTAGATACAGCATTTAATAAAAACGAAGAGCTTTTGATTGAGACATTGGTAATAAAAAATATATTCTGATCACCTTAAACTAATACTTCAGATCAACTGAAAAGGGTATGAGGAAAGGTTGTACCTTTTACTCACATTACAGGGTTATTTCAGTAAAAAAAAAAAAAGTGAAACTGATCAGAAGTGTTATTTTAACACCAAAAGTAGCAAGAGCCAAGCTCACACTGAACCCTGCAGTGAGCTCTCGACTCCACGACAGGTCGTCAGGGACTTCGGCTCAAAAGAGACAGAGCTTCCAAAACTAAAGTGGACAGTATTTCTTGCAATAAATGAAAGGTTTCCTGGTTTTTAGGCTATGCAGTGCCGTTGGCTTCAATATTGCAAATACTGTAAGTGTAAAACTAATTCAGGTTCAAACTGTCTATCAGCTCAGATGAGCAGTTTGATATGTCTATTGGCCTGTTTCATGTTAATGTTCTATAATGAAAAAAATGGAATGCAGCCTTTTGTTATCATATCTGTGCTTTTTTTTTTACCCTTTAACCCTCAGGCATCAGTTTAATTTACAACCCTGTTTGTGTCATTAAGAACAAAATGCACACTTCCAAAAAAATAATAAAATAACTTTACAATTTTTTTTCCTGCTAAACTCTGTAAGACCACTTCAGCCCTGCTCAAAAGCCTTCTGTCATGTGGAGGGTGTTATCCCTTTAAATGCCAGTTTGTTTTCTATACTTGTTATTTATACATTTTTTAAACTGAACTGTTTTTCATAAGATTAATTGTGGGCGGCTGGAGGAATAATTTTTTCAAAAAAATTATAATATATAGCTAGAAATACCCCAATATTATCCATCAGCCAGACAAAATAATTTTTATAGAAAATATCTAATTTCTTGGAGGGGGGGGGGGGGGGGG
>SSNR01000289.1:798660-843318 GCA_006937965.1 Callopanchax toddi
AGAGAATCTTATAAACTGTGCTCATCTTCCTCTGTCTGTGACACACCTTCCTGCCTCCTGAGAAGGTGTTCGCTCCACTGTATTCAACTGGAGACCTGTCGAGTTGTATTGATTAGATGGAAGGCGTGAATTGTCTGGGAATTAAGTTCAGAGCAGACTGATGGGTGCTGGAAAGATGAAATCTGAGTCCTCTGTTTAAAGTTGTTTTTTCACATTTGACATAGATGGCTTCTTTAACTCCTCTCTCAAACCATCGGTCTTCTTGTGTATGCCTTTATTTAAAACCCTTTTTTGGATTATCAATATTGCTAGTATGATTCTTATAAGGACAAGAAGGACTGGACTGATGCTGAGTGATCCAAAGTTGTGTTCTCTGATAAAATTAAATTTTGCATTTACTTTGGAAATCAAGGTCCCACACTCTGGAGGAAGAGAGGAGAGTCACAGAATCCACGTTGCTTGAGGTCCTGTGTGATGTTTCCACAGTCAGTGATGGTTTGAGGTGCCATGTCATGGTGGATAAAATACATAAAAATTGAAGATAAAAAGAGTAAAGGTAAATAAAAATACATAAAAGATAATATACAAAATTTCACTTTTTGAATAGAATTTTATGAGCAACACCTGTACAAAAAGTTACAGAAACATAAACAGTAGGCTATGGTGGGTCCTGCAATAAAATAATTAGGAAGTGAGTTTACAAAAAAAAACTATACATAAAATTTACAAATGTACGTATTGCTGTATTAGCAATAAAAATTACGTGATTGGTTTTTCTATTGTATGCTAAGTATATATTTGATCTAGCTTGAATGCAGAAAAACATCACACAGCTCTTTCCTAGTTTTTGGAACATGTTTGGATACGTTTTCTGCAACTGTCAAATTATTTTGTAAGAAAGACAAGGCATGACTTTAAGTCACATGAATTGTGCTGTCAGTGATGTAACTTCCGGGAATTTGATGCAGTTTGAACGCACATAAATACATTTACTTGTATTCAAAGCTCTTTCTCTGTTTTAGAATATCTTTGAATAAGTTTTTCGTAACTTTAAATAAAGAATTTTCTAAAAAGAAGGCGGCGTGACTCTAAGTCACGTGACTTCCGGGTAAAAAACCCCCACTTCCGGTAATTGACGTCATGGAGGTTCATGCGACGTCATGGAGCTCCGTGCGCCATTTTGATGCAGCTGGGTACTCTTGCATGCTCCAGGCAGGCAAAGTGTATTAGCTTTCCATTTCAAAGGAAATCTCACAACCGGATCAGGTTTCAGTGGCAGGCAGGTCCGGTGACTTAACTGGAGTTGATCACAGAGGACAAGAAGCTTCACAAAGCTGCAGCTCATGTTGCCCTATGTCAGCATCATTCAGGGGGAAAATAAAGGCATCCTCCGCTCTGCCAGGGTCCTGCTCTACCCTCAGCAGGATGCATCGGTTTGTGAGGGATGGAGGTGAAAGAGATGAAAGCTAAACATTCGTTTGTGAGTCAGGTTTAAAGCATGCACAGAGGTCTAAGCTCTCTGGTAAAACCTCACACTGCTTATCCTTATTCACAGTGGCTTGGCAGGAGTCTATCCTGGGAAAGCGATTAATAAAATATATTGCTCTTTACTGCTATTACACATGATAATTAACAGCAAATTATAAGGATGTGCTTGTTAATTAAAACTACTGAAGAACTGTCCTAGTAGCTGTAAAGATTGCTACACTACAATTTTCCTTTTAAGTCAAAGCTAGTTTGCACAAGTACTTTTCCTGCAAGTTGTGAGAACCAGAAACACGCTCCAACCTGTCAGCATTCCAGCTCTGCTGAGACACCTCTGGAAAATTCCTACCTGAGAGATGGCAGTAAAGATGGGGCAGAGAGTTTGTTTTTCTTTGTTGTTTTTTTAGGGGAAGTGAGAAAGACTAAATGCACCCTTCGCATGTTTGTAATTGTGAAATAAATCTGTCATTGTGGGATAATTCTGCACCATTTGCTTCAGAGAGAAATCTGTGGAGACTTGCTGCAGGTCGTAGCGGAAGGCAAGAAACACACCTTTACTGAGAAGACTTCCAAATGTCTTGACTCAACACACAGTGCATCTTAGAGCTGACCAGAACGTCTCCCATTAATTCATTGCTCCACATCTATTGAATTAAAAAGGCCATGGGATGAATATTTATCACAGACTTGACAGCTGTGCTATCAATCAGATCCTAAACACCAGAACTCTATTCTTACCCACATATAAGGCAGGAGGTTTGTATTCAGAATCTAAACAGGAACTGGAGTTATGCGTCTGTGTTGCCCCTTCCTCATCTGGGGGCCTTGGCCTATAAAGAGAAATCAGCATTAGATGCTGATACATAATTTAGTTTCACTGCCATGTTATCCAACCTTTGCTACCAAATAGAAATGTAAAGCCCGCGGCTTTTCTTATTCAAAACGTCAGAAACTCATTTGGTTTCTTGTATTCAGATAAGCAAAAGCTATGAAATGGCCAGTGCCAGATCACAAACTCCAAAATTAGACCCAAGAACTTCAAGAAATAAAATGACCTTCGAGTCCTCCCTTTGTTATATATCAACTAATCCTTTTTTCTATAACAAAGGACACCAGTGCACAAGCACCCTTCTGTTTGCAATTCTGTCATAATTTGTCTATTTTTATGTTCTGCATCTTTGAAAAATACAATTTTGTACCCCATCCACACACACTCACCCCCTCACACACACATACACACACTCACCCCCTCACACACACATACACACACTCACCCCCTCACACACACATACACACACTCACCCCCTCACACACACACCACCCAGTTTCAAAAGCCAGCAGTGCCATTGGGCTCCTTTATATCCGAGCTCTGTTTATAAACTGGAAGTGAAGGGTGTTTTTAACTTGTCATATCTCCATTTGCCTCTCTTTTGCTGTCAGGAAATGAGAAACAGATGTGTTGTTACCATGATGAGCGTCATGAGCCACTGGCTGATTTCTCTCCTCGCCTCACTCTCCTCCGTTTAGTCCGAATCGCAGACTCAACAACCCAAGTAGAGCATCCCAGACTGTCCTCTCCTCGGCCCAGTCTGCCAGCTCCTCTCCTGGGATGCCCAGGCGTTACCCTGCCAACCTGGAGACGTATTTCCTCCAGCTTATCCTGGGTCAACCCGGGGACCTCCTGCCAGCAGGACATGCCCCATACGCCTCCAGAGGGAGGCATCCTAACTCCTAGTCCCTCCTGAATGTCCGAGCTCCTTACCCTATCTCGAAGTTTGAGCCCGGATCCCATGTGGAGGAAACTCATTTCAGCTGCTTGTACTGTGAAGAAACAAACAGATGGGCGGAGCCTTCTTCCTCGGCCAACTGAGGTCTGAGAGGACAGGAAGGAGACAACAGGAAGTACAGAGAGTAAACATAACAATAACCAATAGGTGTTATTTATGGTTCAATACATAAACGCATCAACATTCCAAATATGCAATTCTGTTCATCTTAAGGTTTCATTTTCTCACATCCATGTGGCTGCAGGGTTCTGTTTGAGTTAAAATGTAAATGTGCTGTTTTAGAATTCTACTGTCTGCTAAATGAAAAACAAAGAATGACTTCACTTCCACGACTACATATTTCTGTTTTGAGGTGGCTTTTGTTTCTAGAGACTCTTCTGGCTTTGAGTGATGTCACCACTGAATATGAACACTAACACTTTAACCTACTATTAAAACAACATATAGTTCAGATTTTAATGATGTGAGTTTCGTGTGAAAAGGTTATAAATGATCTCACCTGTTGTGGATAGCTCTTTGATCAACGTCAGTTTGAAGACAGATTTGTTTTGACTGGACTGATCTAGTCACACTATAACTAGGTCCATGCTGCCATCTTGAAACTACTTTCATCTGTAAAGTATCAGCAGCTTATCTAAACAATGCATATTTATGAAACCGCTGACAACACAGTTGTTTAATCTGATGGAATATGTGGCTGAACACGTGAAAATGGAGGGATTCTGAGGAGTTCTTGTAACTTTTTCTTTTTAACACCTGTAATAACATGACAACATTAGCTCACACGTTTTTCTTTATGAGGAAGCTTTAGATAGATGAGATTTCACTGCTCAGAAACACTCTGACATTATCTCCTGTCTCGTGGTCATAATTTAAAAAATCTCACCACCTGTAATGTTGTTTGGAACAGCATTTAATTCACACCTCCTCCACATTTCACATAAACTATGTGCATGTATTCCATTAGGCATTTGGGTGCTACAACTGCATACTATTGTTTCTATCACTTACTGTTACTCTTCTTTAACACAAATAAGTCTATATTAATCCCACTTTGCACAGAGACTCCTGCCAGCTTGATCAAAGGGTTGAACATTTTAACAACATTGTACAAGCACTTCTAATCACAGCAGGGCGACTGCCGGTTGTTGTGGCAGGGAAACAAGTTCCACCACTGGCTTAGCATCCACGATTAATACAATGTGCTTAATTTTACCATTGGAACACATCTGAAAGGCATACTGTAATGTGGCAAGTAGGAACATGCAGTGGTGTTGAAAGAATTTTCAGACAGACTTCGAGGAAATGCACTCATTTGGTTTCTTGTCGAGTTATACGATAGGATAAACTCAACTGTCATATAGGAAACATGTGAAGCAGCAACATGTAGCTTTATAATAAACACCAGATCATTTGCACATAAAGCTTTGGTGTCTTAAGTGCAAAAACTTGTCAAAGAATGAACAGACTTGCCTGCTAACATATGTCGAACACTCTGATGTTTGTAAAGTACTAGGAAAATACAGGAAGTTAGCAAAATATTCAAGTGTTTCATCAAATTAAAATCACAAAAGGCAACAAACCCTGTCACTGGATTTCAATCAGTTTGCAGAAAGACTAAAAATACCTACAGGAGAACTGGTCACAGAACTCATAAATCAAAATTATTAGAAAGAAAGGTTTGCACAAAAAAATCATTTCAGTTCTTCCTTATCATTTGTGAATGTACCTCGGTCGTTTTTGGGCTAGCTACTAATGATTGTGTGCTTTTAGACATCCCATAAACATGCATAGTAGTGGGATTAGGCTCAAAATCGATGTTTGGCTCAAGATTTAAGTCAGATCGAGATGTCCACGCTATAAATAAACCACACTGGAGTTAAGTTGGAACTGCACCGAGACCAGGGATGGATTGACCATCTGATGTACCGGGCAGCTCTCAGTGGACTGCCGTGCTATTTGTGTTGACAGGCCTGACACTTTTTTAATAAATGTATTAAATATTGGTCTGACCGTCCCATTAAACCAGTAGACCAGCGGCCCTACTAACATTGGGTCGGGCCAGTCACGTTGTTGAACACCACACTTGTCCAATCGTGTGATAGTCACTATATCTCACAGGAAATGAGAACAGGAAGTAAGAGAAGTGCATCTTTTGTCTGTGCATGGTCAAAACTACCTTCATGTTTTGTGGGACTCTTTATTTTTCAACAATGGGATAATAAGCTATTTTTTGGAAAGTTTGTTTTTAAAAGCTCTATTACATAAATCTCCTGCTTTTCCACTTCCACAATGAAACTCTCTTTGTCCATGTCTTGGTGGTTGTTTGTTTTTGGTTGCTGTACCAGTGGTGCTTCAGCATTATGTCATAATGTCTGTATCGTAAAGTGCTCCACAATGTCGTAACACTCGTGTCTCAGCTGTGACCGATCTCCTTAATGGAACTGCAGTGCATCTTCAGTGCCGTGGCACGGACCAGCGCTTCTGGGGTGTGATCTATGTGGGACCACTCTCATTGACTACAGTGGTTTTTATTTAAAATCACAGCTCAAGCGTGACACGGCGGGTCCATCTCTGGTGGACTCCAGCCTTAAAAAGAGCTGTTTCAGTGGAACAAGCTCTACAGAAACCTGACTGAAAACAGTCAGAGATGTTGTGTTTGTCCAGAGTTGCTGGGAGTAGTTTAGCCACCATTGAAACCAGAATTGGAACAAATTCAAACTGAGGTGAGTCACACCTCACCTGAAGGATACTTCTCACCCTGATTAAATTTTTGTTTTGTTTTTATTTAAGCACATTGATGCATATTACAGTGTGAAGCTTATTTCTTACAACATGTAAACAAATGCCTCAATAGGGAATACAGATTGTCCAGTTGATCTGACTTGCAGGTTTTTTGTCTGTAACTGGAGTACCTGGAGCAAACCCACTCATGTTAGAGAAGACCATACACAAATGGTCCAATTGAGAGAAACCTATCACCTAATCGACTACACCATTGCATACATTCCTCATGTGATCCAATACCTTTTAAAAACACAAAACTGCACATTGTACTGTTTTTTTCCTTGTTACAAAGAAGAAAAAAAAGGTAGGGTGCATCCATTCAATCTTTTCTTGCTTCGTCTTTTGTTTCTGTTTCCTCAAATTAACCTTTGCCTTTCGAGGTTGAAGGATCTAAATTGGCTCCCAGTGACCCCTTTGGGTCCCTTTACAAAGTGTATTGACTTTCTGTGTCAAGATGCCCAAACCCTATACTGTGAGATAAGTCAAAGAGGACAAAATCAATGGAGAGACGAATATGCGTTTGTGAAAACAGGATTCTAGACTCAAACCATGAATAGCATGTCTGATTATATCAACTAATACATTAAGTCTAGAGCTACAGCTGTACTGCAAAGTACTACAGAAAGCGGTATGTTTTACCCTGATTGTTTGAACAGTTGAGTTGAAGTTGGTTCTATAAAAGCACACCAACAGAAGCACACACATCCTAAATCACCATCACACCTTCAGGAGGACAAAATTCCAGCAGGGTGAAATCTGACCCAGCTTCTCCATGCCTGTTCTTTTGTGTGACCAGGTTAACTGATGGACTAGCTAATAAAAACAGGGGTGGACACGTCTGTCTCACCTTTGTCAATAGATGAGTGTTGACCTCTCAACCACACCTGCCCCCATCCCCTCACACAGGAGCTGTCTACCCTCCCATTCAAACCAAAGCAGGGCTAATCGACACCTGCAGCCAGCTGGAATTTCCATCATTTCTATGGGAGAGGTGGCTTAGTGAAATACCAGACAGGTATTCTGAACAGAAAACAAGTCCAGGCTTATTCAGGAAGACTGCAACACGGATAGAAACACTGGGAGTGTTCAACAAACTTTATTTATGTTCTTGCTGGGGGGGAGGAAGCAGTGAAAAGAGCAAAACATTACAAAACAATTTCCCATGTTACTTTTTTAACCACTGAAATATTTTCCCGAAGAAAAATAAAAATTGATGCATTAACTGTGAAGCCACATGCAGCAGTAATGGCAATGACTGGCAATTCAAGCTGCTGTGCAATTCATGCGAGGCAGAATGTTGCAGCAAAATAGAAGCATTTTCAGCGGTTCCCGCTGTGATGCCGTCCCTCCACTGCTATTACCGAGCGCTCCGTGTCAGTGAGACAAGTGCATAAACATAGGGTACTGACAGACCCCCTGTCTCACACATGAATGGGAGAATTATCCAGCTCCCTCCCGGCCTAACTCATTCATTTTCGGCCACGAGGCTTGGAGGGACGCACACAGTGATCCAAATAGGAATTATTTATGCAATTATAATGTACAGTCAGTAGAAGTAGACCGCAAGGGGAAGTCCTTCCCTACATCTTTTAATTTGTGATTAGGAAGTTACAGGGCTTTAAGGCTAAGGCTTTAAGACTAAATTAATTAGTCTTTCAAAAATTATGACACATACAGGGATATAACATTTATAAGAAACATCCTTATAAACACAGCACCATTTATCAAAACATCCTCATCCACATGAAAACACCAGAAACTATTCAAAACGCTGTCGTAACCATGACAGGCCTGTCACCACAAACAAACAAGGAAACAAGATGTATCATGCACATAAAGCTTCCACACTGGGTATGACATAAGGAGCACCAATGAATTGGTTTTCCAACAGCCATTAAACGATGGAGAAGAAGACACTGTTAGGTTTGTGATTAAACACAATAAGAAAGAAGCAATGATGTAAGTACAAATGCAAACAGTGACTCTAATTTTGTGGACGAATGATGAAATAAAACTTTTAATTCGAGTCACAAACTGCAAAAGCATCAGTCTGAAGTTTTCTGCTGGTTACTCATCTAGTATGGTGAGTTCAGTATGTCTATGTTCAGGGTGCAATTTGAACTTCTCTGCTTTTGATGCCTTCTTTTTTACTTGTGTTATCTTTGTCTAATATTTAAATTAGTTTGATGATCTGAAACATTTAAGTGTAACAAACACACAAAAGACAGAGAATCAGGTAAGTGAAAACCACTGTTTGACATCACTGTAGCGGTGGCGCTCTTTTCAGAATGCTGTGTTTTGGCCGTATACACAAAAACATCTTTTTTTTTTTCTTCCACCCATTCTCAAAAAATACTATTTTGAGGCAGCTAAAATATTGTTTCTGTGAGGCTTAGACAAAATGTACGTCTAGATTTACAAAACACTTTTTCCAAATGGACAGCAAATAACTTGTTTTAAGCTACGTCTCACAAGCATCACCAACTCACACACTGTACATTCAGCCAGCTATCATGGCTGTTTAATCACATTTAAATTAGACTGATGGAAAGAGCAGAGAGACCTTTTTCCTAATGAAGAAATGTTGGATATTGAGTAAAATAATATCCTCCGGCTGCTTCCAGTAGTTCAAATTATGCAGTTTAATAATAAGTCATGCTTTATTTAGTTAGTTGTTTTACAGTGGCAGTGATTCCCAGTAAGAGCTAATCACATTGCACCATATTTGTCTTGAGCTCTCACAAATAACACTGGCCTGCGGTGTGTTCAAGCCATTCAGACAGCCCATTTGTATTCTGGGTGTGACATCTTGAATCTGCATCCAAATAGGGAGTGAAATATTTATGCTGCAAAATGATGGTCCTCTTCATTGTCAATTTGCTTGAACACAAAAGTGTATTAGAAGGTTGGTGCTTTCTTAGCCAGGAAGATCAGAAGAGAATTTACAAAAAAAAAAAGGGGGGGGGGGAAGAGGAGAGAATCAACATCAGAATCTCACTCCTAACTGTTAATACATTTCACATCGTTTAAAACTACAGTGAGTATCATGCAACACCATAAAGGTTAAAGGGTTCTTTCCCACACAAAAAAAAGCTGTTGTGTGAAATAAAATAATCACTAGTGAAAGTAAATCACTGTTACTGCAAAGCTCACACCTAAATGCAGCTTTGCATCCATCTAGGATCACAGTGAAGAGATCTTCACACTGACATATGGCATTGCAAAAGGTTTTCTGCAGCTTTGATTAGTTATGCTGAAGTTCACATTCCTCACTGTGACGTGTTACAACGGAGCCATCACTCTGTGCATGCTGCCTTCAGGGAGTGTCATGCTGAAATACGGCACCCATACTTTCAGATGAGTGATTTGTGAGCCTGTAACCTGCCTGGATATGTTGACTTTCAAAGCAAAAGCATTTCTGCAGGATGTGCAGTTGGTGTGTCCAACATGTTGTATGTGTTGGTTGGTAGAATCAAAGACTCAGAAAGACTTAAAGCTATTCTGATGCTGCTGTTGTTTGTTCTCCAAGTTTAACCTTTTAATGTATTTTATTAAATATTTTACAAAGTTAATTTAGTTTTGTAAAATAGCAAAAGGAAAGCAAGTTAAATCTTAAAAGAACAAAAAATCAAAAGTGATATTTTAAAGTAAAGTTACTTTAAAACATTTCTGGTTTAGCAGACAAAGTGATGGATTCATGCTTCCATGATGTTAACACCAAATTCTTAGCCAAACATCTGAAGGTTTCAGCTGAAATTGAGGCTCATCAGACCAGGAAACGTTCTTCTAGTCTCTTCTGGTCCAGTTCTGGTGCTCCTGTGTTTGGTGGTCTTCGCTGCGTGTGGTTTTTACTGCTGGAGTCCATCAAGGTTCAGCATGTTATGGTTCAGAGACGGTTTGTAATGAGTGGTTATATGAACCAGTCTATATTCTCTGACATGTCGCGTTCAAAGTCTCTTAAATCTCCTTTCTTCCCCATTCTGATGCTTCAGCACGTCATCTATCGTGTGATTGATTGATAACCTATTTTAATAAGCAACTGGTCCTAATAAAGTGGTTGATGAGTATATTTAACACAAAAAAACATCCACTTTATAAGATTTCAGAAGAACATTCATAGATGCATTTGGTGCAGCTTGAAATTTGCTGCTAGTGTGCAAAAATCCAGCTGTGAAAACAGAAATAGGTTTAATTACGTATTGATTTGCAAGAACATTTTTAACAAAACAGCTCAGTAATCTCTGACACAATTATATTTCCTTTCCAACCAGTGGCTCTAAAAAAAAAAACAACAACCTCGCAAATTCTCTGTTTGGTTAGTAAGCCAGACACAAAGCTGCCTTCAAGCAGTGTGTTTTTAGAAGCTCGTTTTTCACCTGTCAGCTTGTAGTGGGCCTAAAGATTACCTCGAACAAGTCACACCATCCAGAGCTATCTGTCCCACACCAAACACAGAGGTAAAGCAAAGCCCGTCTCTGGAGAACAACAGCTCATAACTCAAAGATACCGGTGTCCTTGTCAATAAAATCACACATAAAGAGGATTGGGCCTAAATGAATGTGCCTATGTTGTCAGGTGAGGCTCGGTGCAGCTCTCTCTGCCTCGGGAATGTCTCTCCTCCCAACCCCCCACTCCCCAGCCTCTGCACTGCCATTGTGAGAGGAAGGAATGCTTTTCAAAATGTCGCTCTTTTCACAAAAAGAGATGTCAGCTTGGAGATCAAGTCTTGAAGTTTCCGGCCAAATAATATGTTTGGATGTCACTTATAAGAAGTTCTTCAGGAACATAACTGTGCAAATAATGTTTAGATGGTTTATCATCATGTTATTTGTAGTGCAGATATAACTGGATGTTTCCCCCGCTCCAGCAGGATATTGTAATCCTTTAGTAGAGCTGGATTTAGGGGTCTGTTAAATGAAGGATTCTAATGAAGAATGTGGTTTACTCTCGAGGGTGTGAAAGAATTGAGCAAATTACAGCAGAGACTCATGAAATAATGAATAAACTTATTAAACTTTTGGAAGGTTTTCACTTCCCACTAAGTTCTTTTTCACTGATTTTGAAATATAAAGGCTGCTATGCTAATTAGATGTGTTGATCAGGTTAGTTTTGCTTCATACAGTTTTTGTTTATTACTTTTGGAATTCAAACCACACCACATGGCAAGGTGTGGCAGGGTTTCACTCTGAGGGCGGCCCCATCTCAGGTGCTTGCATGCCATTGGCTGGTGCACTTCTCTAAAACACTAATACCTGAATGAGGTGCAGATAAACGTCAGAGCAGCTTTTCACTTGCAGCTTCAACAGGTCTGAGCTTCATTACCGTTTGCAGGGGAACTAAAGAAGCAAATAAGGTGAGCAGCTATTTCAGTGAGGTAAAGTATCAGCCTGTACTCCATTAGGTCGTCCTAACTTATTTGTTTTAAAGTGTTGTAGAGTTAACAGCAATATCTGAGTATTTCAAGAAGGAAGTTGTGTGAAAAAAAAAAAGTACAAATATTAAAACTGGAAAACTATCTAAAATTTTCAAATGGAGCCTGAAGTGTTTAGTTGCGTTTCTGCCAAATCAGGACTCTGAGGTGCAGAAAGTCTGTCCACGGTGGTCTCAGTGTGGTGGTGTTGCATCACTGACAACCAAACAGTCAGTTCAGTTCAGGCCTGTGTTAACGTGCATTTCAACAGCAGCCTGAAAGCTCGGAGCCACACGCAGAGCAGGGCAGGCCTGGTCTCGCTCAGGCTCAAATTTAAACTCCAGAAAAGGGAGAGGTCGACATCCAAGTTCCTGCTGCGCTCGCTGCCACCTCCTCTACCTCGGAGGCTTCCTCATAAATCATGAAGTCCTGACTGCACGCTCCGCGCCAGGTTACCGAGTTGGCCTCCATCCTAAAGTTTAACTCCGAAAATAAAGCTTAAGGCTCATCCTAATGCAACTGAGTACTTGCTGTTCCTGAAAAAAAAAAGTTTTTTTTCTGCTTTATTACTTTGGGGGGAAATTTTGGTGAATCTGAGATGGAATGAAAATGTGACTATGAAGGAGGACGATTTGATAATACGCGTTTGTTCTTTTTTTAATTTCAGACTCTGCGGGAATATTCCATGTGTTCTATCCTTCATTCCACCGGAGTCTGTATGTGTATTTAACCAGATTTCAGTGGTGTGAAGTGTAAAAGACATGGGGATGAGACTTCACGGCTCGGCCAAAACTCCTGAAGGCTATCAGCAGCTCGTTCCCTTCTGCTCCGTTGGTCGATTCGTCAGAAAACTTTTTTTTTTTTTTTGGTTACTTTTTATTGCACTGCATACTGTATTTTTTATGCTTCTCTCTGTTACTTTTTACTTTGATTGTTGAGTAAAAACTGCAATATAACACAAATAAATATCCTGACCTTGTGCCCTGCATTTCTTCCTTTTTTTTCTAAAAGTGCAACATCTCAAATCATTACAGAGCCATTATACCACCCACACCAGAGTTTCTGTGTTTCTCAGCCCCAGAGCAGGATTTTTTTTTTTCCATTAGCCCACATAGAGAATTTAAGACTCAGCCCACACAAACAACCTTTACTTCTTGGCAGATGAAGCTTATTAACAATTTAAAACATGCCCTGACAATAATGCCATTAAAACAGTTCTCCCTGTGCTACATAGAGGCATCTTCAGGACTCCCAGCACAATCCTCTTAAGTTCTGCACATGTCAGGCAAAAAGGAACATAAAAGTCTCTGCTGCTTCAATGCTTCAGTGTTGCAACCATTTCAACACTTTAGAAACTGTAAGACTACAAAAGCTACCTATTTACTATAAAATGAAGCATCTTACTGCAGGGTTTCACCAGAATGTATAGTCGGAGCTTTTAAGTTTCATAGAATTTTACATTTTGGTTTCTGTCTGACAACTCATTTCTTCTGAGATGTAAAATCATAATAGTTCAACAGAGCTACAGCTCATGGTGATGCATGTGGGTGTTTCTTGTTCTCTGGTTTGAAACACAGAATTCTCTAATAATATTTTATTAACACAGACAGACTTTTACATGTGTTTTTAGTTGTACTAGCAGCATCCAAATAACTACTTAGGATCAGATTACCGGTAAAGAAAAGAGTTTGAGGTGTTCACTTCCCTCACGTAATTCCAATCTTCCACTTTTAAAGAAGAGCAGATGCAATCGTGAAAGGCTCCCATACCCCCACCTAAAATTCCCAGATGGGTTTACAGCTGGAGTTGGAAGTATTGAGATACACGTCATATCAGCCACAGATCAAATGTGCAGTAAATCTGTGTATACCAACACAGAGACCCCTCCTCTCCTTAACAGTTTTTATCCATGACTCATCAGTGCTGCTTTGTTGGCAAAAGCATGACCTAATCAACATTAGTGGTCATAATAAAATGGCTGACTAGCATGTTGCATGTTCTATTTTATGTGCAACTGATGTGTTACCATTATTTCATCAATTTAAGTTTATTCATGGTTTCCCAGCTGATGAAATCTCAGTTTTAATTGATGCTGCAAAAACACATTGATTACCTAAACATTAATAAGAAGTGACGTTTCACAAATAGAAAATGTATGAAATTGTTTTATTTATTCCATAAAGGAGTTCTAAGAGACTAGGATTATCCTTAGACAGATAGATGGATATAATCCATGCTGATTGGCTAACACAAAAACGTTTAGAATTGTTTGCTTTTAGTGTTTACATTTAAATTAGTTGTAGATCTTTGGACAGAGTGACAGTCAGATGCAGGTTTTTAATGTATCAGCTGCCATGAAGGTCTGGGAAGTTTGTCTCTTTTTCTTTGTTTTGTCCCAGAGTCCAACACTTGGACAGGACACAGGTGAGAGGAATGTACAGCAGTTTTTCAGAACTTCTGGCTCACGCTGTTCTGAGATGTGGATTATTTAGGTTTCTGTTCTCTTTGCAGCTGCAGACTCAAATATGACAGTTTCACACCACACAAGCAGCACTTGCTAATTGAAAGCACAGTCGTGCTGTTAAGAAGTGTTTTGTTTTGTCAGCACCATGCTTCATTACCTGGAATTAACTGTGTGACTCTACGATATAGCCCCTCCTGTGTGTGACAGCAGAGTACACAGCCCCATTCTTTGTCCTATGTGCTTTTATTACTCTGTATTTTGGCTCTTTAGTGGAGGAAGACATTAGCGTACAGCAGCTGAAACGTTTAAATGAGATGCTAACAGCCAAGGAGTGTGAGGATCTCCTGTTAGCCCTGTCCAAACCAGAGGAGGACATCTTCCAGCAGATTGATCGACTCTCACTGGAAAATAATCAACTAGATCTGCAACTTCGAGCTAAGAGAGACCTTTCCTCTGCTGCAGGTTAGTAAAGTAATCCAAAATAATTAATTTAGCTGCAGATGGTTTTAATGTCATCAGTCAAAAATACTTTATACTATACTTATACAAAAATCCTCCAAGCAGCACAGCATTCAGACCAGAACTCATAAAAGTGTCACATGATTCAAAACCAAATGTAAAACGTTTAGACAATTAAGTGGCTTTAAGCGACTTTTTCAGTAATGTTGCCGTTTTTAAAATCTGGTGCAGCGTTTACTGATGACTGTTAACAAGAATTTCATGTATAATAGTTTTACCTGAAAAGTAGGAAGCAATTCAACAAATATATAAATTGTGATATGCCCACCATCATGCACCAACCAGAGCAAAACTCAGAGGGTCAAAGTTCATGTGAAACAGTGTCCAGATTGGTTACATTTAAAAAACAGATTTTTTTTTATCATTCAACATTTGAGAGTTTCATGCCAGTTTCATTATGTAGCCAATGTAAAAATGGCTACAACTCAAATGTTCCGACATTGAGCCACAGTTTCATGTAGTTGTAGCTCAGATCTACTTACAATAAATCGCAAGATTACCCACCGTATGATTGCAGGAGCAAACATTACATTGTGTTGTAAATTGCATCCTCTACATGCAAACAGATTCCATATTGTGTTCAAAACTTGAAAAAAAAAGTCTAATTTAAATCATTTTTCTACAAATAAATATAAATGCCTTCCAGGAACTGCTAGACCAGTGATTTTAATGGGTGTTGGTCACAAAGTTTTATGGCTTTTCTACTGTTGTTTATGTTTGCTTAATAATCCTATACTTTTGTTACTTTTGTTCCAAATGCACTTTGTTACTTTTCTTTTATTATCATTATTACCTAATAAAGTTCAAATTAAATCACATCATCATAGCAAATACGAGGACCAGAACCAGTATGTCTGATAACTCTTTGCACCCACACTGATCAAATGAAGCCTTTAATGAACTGTACGGGGGGTAAAGCGTCCACCCTGAGACCACATGTCCTCCTCAGCTCAGAGAGTCGGTGGCAGCAGCCTGGCAGCCAGAGGCCTGTCGTTCTGAGAGACGTATGTTTTATGTTTTGTAGACGGTGAGACTCTGTGCCAAACGGCCCTGACAGACTGGCTGCTGAAGTACGGTGAGAAGACCTACTACGACAGGCTTTCTCGCGCCTTGCAGCACATCGGAAGGACCGACATCGCCATTGGTGAGAAATCAACAGAAAGACAGAACACATGCCCCATGCAGCACTGAATGATTTGTTTCCAGTGGAAGCATTTTGTATGTAGTTGCTTCACGTACACGGCTGTTGATAGCAGCAAATCCCTGTGAGCACACCTCACAACACGTCCCTCGACGAAAGGAAAACGGGAACAAAGCCTCATTTCACTACACGGCGCTGAGCGTGTTTTCAAAACGAGTTGGTTTTGGCCTCCCCTAGTTTTAACAGCAGAGTATAATTGCTTCATTACTTTGAAATTTGTTTTAATTGGAGCTTCAAGAGTGACACAGTTTGCACACTGCCAGTCTCTGGCGTGTGCTGCAGTCCGGTGTGCACACAACTCCACAGCCGAGTGGCGTTGGATAGGAGGAGGTGTAAATGATCTGACAGAGGAATCAGTGGAGCTGACACCAGCCAGACAACCAACCATCTGCTCCTTTCATCAGCAGCTTTGGAGTTAAAAAAGAAAAAAAAACAGCAAAAAAAGCATGAGGAGAGTGTGCAAGGATGAGTTGTAAGACAAGGCTGGGAGCATTAGGGGCTCTGATGTGGATTACTGTGATGTAGAATGTAGCAATTATGGCTCTTGATTGCAGTTCTGAGGTGATCTATTCTTACATGCTAACTTAAAAGGGTTTGTTCTGTTCTGCTAGAAATAATCACTTTCAGAGCGAGACAACAATTAAATCAAAGTTAACAACCTTTTCACAGGTTGGACTGTGGTACATTTAACACTAATGTCTTTTGTTTTACAGAAGTGGGGAAGAACGTCAACCAGGATAAAATCTTGAGCCTGAAACGCTACGTTGAGGACTACCACAAATATGTCAACACGTTAAACGTCCCGAACGTGGATTCAAAAGCCAGCCAGCGCCGCCGTCGAGTTGAGAAAATAAAGTGTAAGATCATTCATCATAACCTCTGAAATACCCACTTGGTACATAAAAAGTGACGCAGTATCCGTGTAGGAGCAGAAATCTCTCTGCATATCGATGCGAAGAGATGATTTTTTTAGGCTAGACCTCTTGAGATTGTCTGAATGACAAATGATATAATGTGTCCCTGAACCCTGAATCTATTAAGTGTTTAGATGAGATGCTGGATTAGATGTGGTGGCTGCGGGCACGCTTCCAACTCATTACTGCTCAACATCAACACTCTCACTATACAAAGAATATTTCCCAGGGCAGTTACAGACTCAAAAATGTAATTATCACCTGTCTATTTATTTACTCCCCTGAGTCTTTTCTTCAAGTTAAAACTTGACAAAAAATGCTTCCTTCTTTCCGTGTATCGTAAACGTGTCTGTTCTGTTTGTGTTGCGTGTTTAGTGAAGGATCTGGCGTGGCGTGACCTGGATCTGATCATAGAGCGAGCGCCGGTCCCTCTGTACCCGAAGGGGCCTTGGGATGTGGCTGGACCACTGTTGTATGGCGTCCTGCTGGGCGTCGGAGGAACCCTGCTAGCATGTGTAGCTCTGTACCTGGTTATTGTCTACATTCCTCAGAGAAAGCAGCAGCGTCACCCCACTGGGGTAGGAGGAAGGTCGAGTTTGAGGATGTTAGACTGAGAGTTGTGATGAAGAAAGAAATAAAAGATGCTTAAAATGACTTCAAAAGGAAAAAAAATCACTGAACCATTTTGTTATGTTCAAATTTTAACCATTTTTACTTGCTGCTGAAAGGTGCAATAATGTTTGTGTGTTTAACAAAATATCTAAGAACCAGATAGATTTGAATGACACTCAGCTAGTCTTCATTTGATGTGCGTCCACAACTGATTAAATTCTAGAGGCAACCCACTTCAAGATGGCTGCCACAGCTATGTTGAAGGGAAAGTTCATCCGAACTGTTATGAACAAGTAATATCTAAGGCCTGGTTTACACTACAGGATAATTATTGTCAAGATAGGCAAGGAGCCAGACCCGATGGTGCAGAGGTGGGTGGAAGCAGGAGCAGGAAGGTAAAATCCAAAACAAGTATTTTTTGTAAAAAAAGAAAAAAGGATGAGCTACAAAAATATAAACCGGACTATGACTAGACTAAACTTGAAAACAACAAAACAGACTATAGCAAAGAGAACAGGACTATAACAAAACAGATCAGACCAGATAAACAGAACAGGACCTTAAGAGAACAGAGCAGATGAACCGACAGGGAGACATGGCACAGAAGGGCTTAAATACTGTACATGAGCAGGTAATCAGGATAACGAGGAGCAGGTGAGCACAATGACTAATTAACAGGTGAGGGAGGGGCGGAGAGCAGGAGCATGGAAACACAGGGGAACTAAACTGACATGAACATGAAAACAGGCATGATAAATATAACACAAAACATGGAATCTAATTAAAACAGATGAACTCAGAAGACTAAACTAACTATGAACATAGAAAACTAAACAAGCAAACACAGGCAAAGAGTAAAATACTAAACTAATGAAAACAGAATAAAGACTAGACTACAACAGAATAACAAACAGAGCAAAAAAGAACTAATCTATAACCAGACAGGAAATCATGATAAATTATGCCAATTTTTAACCCGATTCTCCCCTTTTAACAATTTTTAAAATACCCTGATTACCTAATGGCTCTAAAGATAATCTTATCAGACATTCCTGTCGTGTGTGGTGGGTTAAGAGTGCTCTGGTCTGCTTGGAAGGCTATTGGGAACCTTTAATCACAAATCGAGTATATCCTACATGACGGATTGTCCTGGCCCGATATTACAGCGTGTGTGGTGTCCCCTGAAGACAAAACAGCATGCAGCCTGTTGAATGTGGTGTGTAGCCAATCAGAAAGCAAGGTGACAAAAGCACGCTGCAGGGAATGAGGGGAATCCAAAATCAAAAACAGCTGTCACGTTTGTTTACTCCAAAGTCACATTTGACCTCAAAAGTTTTTTTTCAGATTTCTCATCTGACCTGGGGATGGTGGCCGCACACTGTAGGACCAGAACGGGTATATCTGTGGTTTTGCATCAGCAGTTTTGGGGTCTCTCATTTTTAGAAAATCCTGCCATGTGAACCAGGCCTCAGCTGATAGATCGTTGAAAAACTGGATGAACAGAGATTAGTTCTGAGCAGAAAGATGAGATTACACCCAGTCTGAGTTAGGCAGTTACTGAGTGTTTCTGCTGTTTTAAAACAACATTTTCTTAGAGCAGTTCATGTATGTTCTTTTTTTAAATTACATCACAATAAATGTCCTGTTGCTGGGTTAGTTCTATATAATTCTGTGGTTATTGTCAGTGGGAAAATGTTTTAGGGTTAGATACATGAATTTGAGAAGAATTCTGCCACATTCACAATGAAAAGTTACATTTATGGACATTTTAATGTCAATGACAAAAAGTGTTGTACAGCAAAAACATAAAGACAACTGATAGCAATAATAAAAGATAGAAACCAGTAAAAGCAGAGTGATGAAATTACCCTATAAAACACAATAAATACAGGTAAATGAAGTTGCCAAGCTAGTTGAATGCCAGAGAGTAGAAATGGGTCTTTAGCAGCATCTTAAAGTTGTCCAAACTGAGCAGATCTGATATGAAAACATAAATGATTCCATAAACCAGGAGCAGCAACTGTGATCACCTCTAGTTCAGTGGCCTTAAACTCAGTTAGTTTTAACAATATTGAGCTCGTTTGATGTGGTTGAGTGTCATTCACAACATTCTGAGTACAAACAGAATGTCAGGTTTAGAAATATTGTGAGAGATTGCAAATGATGTAATTTATAACTAACACTCTCATTCTTTAACATGAGATGAACTTTATTCTCTGACTTAAAGAACACTAAGCTAATAAGATTTACAGATGCCTTACTACTAAACATTACAACTCCATACCAGTACTAGAATGATGTCCCTTTTTATAAAATAATTATCCATGCTGTATATTTTAAGCTACTGGCCATTATTGCCTTGCCAGGCGGTTTATGACTGGTAGCATGACAGATGCACTGGAAACCAGCCCTCACACCAAAGGTTGTTCCGCTGTTACTCTGATAGGGATGCCACTTTCCATTTCCCCTCTAAGTGACGGCAATGTGCCCGTCTGGCATCGAAGAACAACTAATTATCCAGCCTGGCGCCTGCTTCCCCCGGAGCCTGCCGATACCTCCGCAGGCAATCCAAAGGACTAATAACAATGACAATACCAGCAGACAATGGAGCACTCTTGATTGTGATGGCAGCGTCTGCTGGGTAAAGAGAGCCAAACAGAAAGCATGGGGCTGTGCATTTTTAGATATAAAAAGGGGGGAAAGTGGAAATAAATTGACATTTAAGATGCTCCAGCAAAACAGCGACCGAACATTGGCACCAAAACACACAAAAAAGAGAGAAAATGGAAAATTTAAATGAACTTTATTGACATGTGGAAGTTTCAATTAAAAAATCATTTCCTCACAACAGGATTTTGTTCACATCCTCTACTGAGAGAAACGGTTTTCTAACAGCAACAGAGAGATTGTGCTCATGGTACTCTAGTAGTTTTCTTTCCTCTTGTTCCCAGTTTCTTTCACCAGCCCCACTTTCTTCATCATAATTGAGCTAATTACTTCATTATACAAATCTGGCCTAATGTGCTTCAGGAGGCCGACAGCTTGGATTAACAGTGGCACTGAGCAGCAATTACAGTCTATTAGTTCATAAATCAACATTTAAACAAATTATAGTGCCAAGAACTGCATGAGCAAAGCTCTGAAAGATCAAAAGAGCATTGGTTTTTACTCATTATTGAGAAGTAGTGAGCTAAATAATGTTACTGAAGTTCAATAGTCTAAATAAAAAAATGTCTGAAAGACGTTTTGTTCTTTTTAGAATAAAGCCACAATCGATTTCTTCTCTTGCATCAAATATCAAATAATGACATTAGATAACATTTAGTTTCATATTAGTCACGAAGCTTCCTTGTCGAGCTCCTCATGACTAAACTCCCTCCTTCACGTTCCCCCGCTGGCTGTTAGGATCCTGCAGCTGCTGGCTGTGACAGGTTCACCTGCTGTGGGCTCACCCGTGTTTCTGTAAGCAGTGGAGAGGAAAGTTGCAGTTGTGTATGCCTGACTGGCTCAGAGAAACAACATGCCACATGGGGCCATCGTGGCTGTGACACTCTTTTGCAAAGATCCATCAGGAAGCTTCTCTGGGCGGATAAAGAAAACCAATCCTTTGAGCTTATTGAGGCCTAAAAAAGTCAAATCTGGTGAACAAACAGATGCTGAATCACAAAGTTCTCGTACTTTTTTTATCTCATAGATTGATATTAGATTTTTATCAATGTCCAAATGTTTTTTATGTATTTTATTGCCAACTGATGAAAAGCAAATGGCAGGAAATCATTTTTTGCCTGTCTGAAACTCTCAGAATATAAGCATTTGTGCTTCAATGACTGATTAACCTTTTGGAGTCAATCCAATTCAAGATAGCCCCAAGAGCCAATCCTGGCCAACCCAAAAATGGATGCATTTCAGCCAATCCTGTTTCGGGACATAATCAGAGAATTCTCCTACCTGTCAATCATCATGTCTGTCTGTGTTGTATACTAAATTTGTGTGCTGGACAGAGGAGCACATGGCCAACAAGTAGCAGCCAGATTCAGGACCTTCTACTTTGGGCAAAACAGCCAGAGGCAGACTTTGTGATTTAAAGCACCACAGCAGGTCAACTCCAGGTCTCCTCCTCCAGCTGAGGGAAGGTTATGGAGGTGTGATTTTTAGAAGGAGCTTCAAGGTGAAGGAGGAGTTTTCACTTTCAAAATATTGCTTTCTCTTGAATTGAGGAAACATCGTATACTACAGCTTTAACTGTCGAAGTCTTTAAAAAGCAAGTCAGGGCGCTTTCATCAAGAACTGTCTGAAATGTTGATTTGCAAATGATTCAGATACTTCATGCAACCAAAGAATTCATTTTCTTTAATGGTTAAGTGGTCATTGGTGTCTGCCTGCTACTTGTGACGGACATAGACACTCAGATATTTCTGTTTATGTCTAAAAAGGAGCTGGGAAAACACATCAAGTCAAACATTCATACAGCTTCTTTTTATAAAAATGCAACAAAATAAAGCTGTTATGAACTTTCCAAACATTATTTCATTTCACTGTGTTCATCGTGTCACAGCTTAGCCTCCAGCCCCCCTGCATTTTGGTTTGTTTAGCACTTAGCAGTGGCGGCTTTTGAAATTTTTTCTTGGGGTGGAGCGCATTTTTGCAAGTCAGTTTTCAGATGCGCAAAACCCACATCTCCACTAGAGCAGGGAATGAAGCAAAATATTTTCATCTGACTGAAAATGTTGTTGGTAAAAAGCACACTGACTTAAACAAGGTCAAAAACATAACTTAATATTCACAATAAAGTTTCTACAGCTTTCTACTGAAAGCACAAACTCTGCTGATAAAAACACTTTTTCTCAGCAGCACCAGGTCATGTTTGTAAGTGAGAACATGTTCTCAAACATTTTTATCTGGTAAAATAAAGGTTTGAATTTTAAAAAATCCTGAACATGAAAATGCATGTATTTTAAATCCTGAAGGTCCACAGCCACACAGCTTGGATTCAGCAGCAAAAGTTGATGAAAACCAGCTAAACTGAGATCAGATTACATCAAATATCTAGCCTCATGTCATGACTGAAATAAACCATTGTTCAGTGCATGAAGGCATGACGGTCTGAATCAGTCTGGTCTGAGCAGGGACCCAGTCCGATACCAGACTTCTTACCAAACCTGCAGGACCTGGTCAAACTCTACCAAAAAAACCAAATGACTTGCCAACTGCTGAGTTGATTAAATCAGGACACATGGAATCAATCCTCAGGGTTATAAATCTGTCAAGCAGGTTTCTTTGAAAAAATATCCATTTTTAGCTTCCTCCATGAGAGAAACTCCCTCTCCATCTGCAAGCTACTGGAGCTTCCGGGTTATGTCCTGATCTGAGCCGGTTCTCCTGGGTTCTCTGGTCTTGTTCTGAGCATGTTACGGACGCTATACTTGTGCGCCCCGATGCTCACCTATATTTTGTATTGAAGGGACTCCAGTGCATGTGCACCAGTTATAGAGACGGTCTATTGCAGGTCTATGGTAAAGACTTGTGCGACTGAGACATGCGCAGAAAAAACAGGAAGTAAACCACCCAACCTTTCGGTCTGGTAAAAACGGTTAAAGAACAGTTTAAAACTACACCTAAATGCAGATTATACACAACACTTATAGTATGTATAATGGATAGATCAGAGATTTACTTTAATTTTTATGGTTCTTTTAAAACTATTTTGTGATTCCAATCTTCCTCCTCCTGTGAGACTGGTGGGGCGGCGCCCTAGCTCCCTCTATTGACTGGATGCCATTGGCTCTTAGATTCTTTCTGTGCTTATAGTTTATCTCCGGTGTTTAGTTTCAGATCCCTGTTCTGTAGTCTGTGTTTATAGGTTAGTCTAGTCAGTCTCTGTTTAGTTAGTTTCCTGTGTTAATGGTTAGTTTATCTTCTGTGTTAGTTAGTTCTCTGGTGTTAGTTCAGCTCTTTTAGTTTCTCCTGTGTTAGTTCTGTGTTCAGGTGTCTCATCCTGTCATTGTTCACATCTGCCTCTCGTTCTCCCTGATTGCTCCCTTTAGTATTTAAACCCTCCTGTGTCTTGTCCTCTTGCTGGTTCGTCTCCTTTGTCATCCTGTCTAGTCCTGCTTGGTTCTACTAGCTTAGCCTCGCTTAGTTTTCCCAGTTTAGTTCACTCAGTTTAGTATTTCTGCATTAGCCTTTCAGTTTGTATTTTTCTTTATCTCTTTTTGTAATAAAATCCCTTTTTGGAGTTTTATCTCTGCCTTGATCTCCTCAGTTACTCGCCTTGCATTTGGGTCCACACGTCACCCACTGACACATCACTTAAAAGCTGTCCTTTATCATCCACTGAAAGGCAGGCAAAATGTTTGATTTTTTTTTTCTGCATTACAGTTTATGAAGCACTGAATTTTATCATCAAACTCTTAAAATAATCATGGGATTCAAGATGGCCACAGCAGATGTTCAAAACTATACAAAAATGGCTTTAAGTTAATCCATTTTACAAATGCAGAGCTACGATTTGTTGTAGTAGTAGTCAAGGGTCATCCCCAACCTACACTAACTTCAAAGGCTAACTGATCGCACAACATCTTGTTTGTCATTCTATTGGACTCGTATGGGCAGAAACTTGTGCCATCAGAAACTGAATTTGAATTAGTTATATTTGAATATGTATTGCTCGGATTGAATCTGAATTGTTCAACTTGAATAAATGCTTTGAAAAAATGAATCTGAATTACTAATTTGAAATTCAATTTATTTGTTTGGAAAAGACTTTCACTAAATTGAAACTGAATTTAATGTTTTGAAACTGACTTCATTTGCTTTGAAACTGCATTTAATTCAAGTGAAAATTCAGTTTCAATAGTTTCTGTTTCAGTTCCCACCGTTCAGATTCAGTTTTACAATTCAATTTCAAAACTTAAATTCACTTTTCTGTGCCACACATCCGGGTCCTGAGAAAACTCCAGCTCAATCGAGTGCAGATAGACCGATCAGCGTATAAACAACTGCGTCCTGACCGATCGCCCCAGCTCCACAGTGTAATCTCTCTGTCAGAGCAATGAAGCTTCAGGGCGTTTATTAAATCATAACTCACTAAATACTAAACTGATTTTCACACTGTTTTTTTGCTTGTTACTTACAGTTACAACTTTAAACTTTATGAAATTGGTTGTTAGTTCTTTTTAGGTCTCTCCTTTTCTGCTCTCCTCTGTGACGCTTGCGGGCCGGCGAGGGGGAAGGAAGGGGGGTCAGGTCTGCAACGCTGACAGTCTGACACACAGAGAGGAGAGGTGTCTTTGTGACTCAGCTTTGCTGCGTTTTGCAGCTTTCAGAAGGACAGACGCTCAGGCCCGTCGCCCCCCTAAATGAACTACATCGCCCCCTGAAAATTTTGTAAAATTCTATTAATCATAGAAACATGTTCAACTAGTTCTAACATTTTTATTTAAATTTGTATCCATACAAAATGAAAAATATGAACATTTTAATAAACAATTTAACAATTTAATACACATTTGGTTGTTACAAGTCGTCTTGAACTCATCACGGACGCTCGGTAAAGTTGGAGCTTTAGCAGCTAGCATCTTGCTGTATGTTGTTGTACGTTTTTGGAGCGTGAGAAGGTGGAACCATTACTGAAAAACAGAGATGAAAGAGTCGGAGTTACTCATTCCTCATCGGTTTATCAGAGAGAGTGAGTGTTATGTTCATGGTTCTGAAAAACCGTATTATCAGCTCCGCTACTCTGTACCGGTGTTCGGATTCCAGCCTGCACTCGAGGTGGAGGAGAGATCTCCTTCTGAGGAGATTGAGCTCATCAGCCACGAATGAAGGTAGGACGATGGATCATAATTAAATAAGTACTGGTCCGTGGTTCATTTGGATCAGAAAGGCGGAATACAATGATTATTGATCAGCTTGAAAGATCAGGTCCGAACCCAGTTGCCAGGTGCGTTATGTGCACAGCTCTGTAGTCCCGCGCGCCGCGGACCGATGGAAGCGCGCGGCTCGGTGACCGGCCGCCCCCCCAATCTGTGTCAAACGCCCCCTCCTCCCTCTCCCACTGGCGCCGGGCCTGCAGACGCTCGATCAGCCATGACGGATTGTTTATTTAGAAACGCCCTGATCGTCAGTGTAATCACGGAGCGGGTCAGGTTTAGCGGCGAGGAGACCAGGAGATCTCCCGGTTCTCCCGGTTGCCAGTCCGTCACTGGCGATGCTGTTGAAAGTTTACAGGATGTAGGACCTGTNGTGAAAATCAGTTTAGTATTTAGTGAGTTATGATTTAATAAACGCCCTGAAGCTTCATTGCTCTGACAGAGAGATTACACTGTGGAGCTGGGGCGATCGGTCAGGAGGACGCAGTTGTTTATACGCTGATCGGTCTATCTGCACTCGATTGAGCTGGAGTTTTCTCAGGACCCGGATGTGTGGCACAGAAAAGTGAATTTAAGTTTTGAAATTGAATTGTAAAACTGAATCTGAACGGTGGGAACTGAAACAGAAACTATTGAAACTGAATTTTCACTTGAATTAAATGCAAGTTCAAAGCAAATGAAATCAGTTTCAAAACATTAAATTCAGTTTCAATTTAGTGAAAGTCTTTTCCAAACAAATAAATTGAATTTCAAATTAGTAATTCAGATTCATTTTTTCAAAGCATTTATTCAAGTTGAACAATTCAGATTCAATCCGAGCAATACAAATTCAAATATAACTAATTCAAATTCAGTTTCTGATGGCACAAGTTTCTGCCCATAGACTCGGCCCTGTTAACAAAATATCGCATAAACCACTGGAAAGATTTTTATATAAAAATTATAATTAAAATTTTAAGTCAAGCCAATGTAAGATATCCACTGCAGATGGCAAAGACAGAGATATTGAGCTCAGATTTGACTGAGAGCCATTCACAATCACAACACAAACTATAAGTCAGGGATGTCCAAACTTTTCAAGATGAGTCAGTCAACAAGATGGAAGTCCTTACAGGCCATGAAATTTAGATTTTTTTAAATTTTTTTTACAAAAAATGCAAAAATGTTTTTGTGATTTTCCTTTTATTTGTACTGCTTAAAAGTACATCATAAATGCAACATTTTATGACCAGGAAAAAAATTGTTGTAGACAATTATCTTTAAATCTAAGATTAGAAAAATATAAAGGGTCTTATGTTTTGCTTTAAAACAACAGCATCAAATTTCTTGGATTTGAGTGGTGGATTCTTCTCAAGTTTCTTGGTTTTGAGAAGAAATTTGAGTTCACATTTAGTCATGAATGGTGTCTGCTATGTAGTAAAATCAGTGAGGGTTTGTGGTTTTATTCACCAGGAAATTTAATTAAAGTGCCCATGACATCGGTTTCCATGTTTCCTGACTTATCTATCATGTTGCAACGTTGAGTTCTCACCTTAAACCTGCCAGAAAGAGCAAAAAACTTCATCCATCTGTCTCCTAGTCCAGCCAGTGAGAAGCTCTTCCAGATTTCTGACCCAGGTTTCAAACAGTTTTTTCACTCCAGCCCGCTATGAGGTCATAGTGATCCGGACTTGCTTATATGGTCAATTCTCCTCCCACATGCACGTTCACGACAACTGGAGCGAGGCAGTGCCGCCGCCATTGCCCATAGACCGTGTAGTGTTTAGTTTCAGTTTCGTTTCTCTTTCACGCGACGGCACTGCCCCCTACTGCAGCAGAAGTGTCAGGCTGCCAAATAAGGAGAAACCCAGCAGAACCGGAAGGCGGCGCATTCTTCTGATCTCTGAGTTGCTCGTTAGGAAATAATTACAGCGTATTTTGAGTTATAATGGTGCAACGCTGATCTAGAGGCATCAAAGATTACACCTGTTTAATATAAAGTGATTTAAATATCAAGTCATAGGCACTTTAAAGAAAAACCTGATTAATAAAAATGCTTTAGATTGGATTAAACATTTGAAAACCTCACTCAGGGTCTTGTTCATGAGTGAGGGAAGGAGGGAGCGGGACATCGACAGGCGGATTGGGGCAGCGTCTGCAGTGATGCGGACACTGAACCGAACAGTCGTGGTGAAGGAGCTGAGCCAGAAAGCAAGGCTCTCGATTTTATCGGTCAGTCTACCTCCTAATCCTTACCTATGGTCGTGAGCTGTGGGTAATGACCGAAAGAACGCGAACACAAGTGGACAAAATGACTTTCCTTTGCAGGGTGGCTGGGCTCAGCCTTAGAGATGGGGTAAGGAGCTCGGACATCCTCGCTGCTCCTCCACATCAAAAGGAGCCAGTTTAGATGGTTCAGGCATCTGGTCAGGATGCCTTCTGGACGGTTCCCTCAGGAGGTGTTTTGGGCATGTCCTGCCGGCAGGAGGCCCCTGGGTCAACCCAGGACAAGCTGGAGGAAATGCATCTCCACTTGGCCAGGGAACGCTTAGTTCCCAGCTGAGGAGCTGGCGGACTTGGCTGGGAAGAGGATGAACTGGGATGCTGCCCCCGTGACCCGGACCTGGATAAGCAGAGGAATGCGGGGCCAGGATAGTAGTAGTTCTGCCTCATGTTATATCTGAATGTGAAAATATTTATTACAAAGTACCAGGGGCGTCAGAAGCATAAAAAATGTGGGGGGACATTTCCCCAAAGAAAAAAATCTTTGGCGTAGACGCCATTTACTGCATTCTGGCGCATTTAACAAGTTGTTAAACACCTATTTTACCTACAGTATTTACCTGAACTCTGTAACTATTTCAGAGTCAGATTCAACAGGAAGTCCTTCATTCCCTATGACACCATCAGCTGGACTATTCAAATCTTAGAGAAAAGACTGAAAAAAAACTTATGGAAGTAACATGACCAGCAGTGGTTTCATTTAAGAACTAAAGATGTGAATACAGTGACAAACTCCACAGTAGTTCAAAGACATGATAATGGACTGCCATGTCTCCAGTTCTGGAAGAAACTCATTAGACAACCAGCTGTTCAACCCTTAACTAATCAGAGCTCTACCAGTTCTCTACTGGTAACCAGGTAAAGTTCAGTCCTGTTAGTACTGGTTGGTTTAGAATGATGTCACTCACTGACTGCAGCATCTTCCACAGAAGTGAGAGGATTTTTTTTTTATTTCTATCAAAGTGACAGTCTGGTTGCTCCTGAACTACTGAAGTAAATAACTGGTACAACTACTACAAAAAGTACCCACTACTGAAGAACTGATTCTACAGTATTTCTAACCTCTAATCACATGTTGAATGTGTGTTTCTTTATTCTTGTCGATAATGAAAATACCAGCAGGACTGAACTTAAATTTAATGGACCTTTTTTAACATTTAATTAAAAACCTCACCTCTTTGTTATTCCTATTTTATATAACAATAATGTAATTTATCCTAGTCCAAATAGTATTACTAGTCAAATAGAAAATACAGACATCCACAGGTATTTTGTTACTAGTAGAAATTCTATCCAACAACTGAATTGAAACCAAATCCTTAAAAAATTTAAGGTGGCGACTTTAACAAGACTGAATATGCTGGTGAAGGTCATGATAATCCAAAAAAGGGTTTTAAATAAAGGCAACTGGACTTATTTGGTTCTTTGAAGGCATTTCGCTGCTCATCCGAGTAGCTTTGTCAATTCTGTCTGAAGTAAAGGAGAGAGAGACTTATAAACTGTGCTTATCTTCCTCTGTCTGTGACACACCTCCTTCTACCCCCTTTGAGGAGGTGTTTGCTCCACTGTATTCAACTGGAGTCCTGGTGAGGTGTTTTGATTAGAGGCGTGAATTTTCTGGGAATTAAGTTCAAAGCAGACTAGTAAGTGCTGGAAAGATGAAATCTGAGTCCTCCTCCTCTGCTTCCTGTACTTTTTTTCTGCTACCTGTAGGTCCAGAATGAAACTTGATTTAGGCGCATTTACCTTTTTATTAGAGGCCATAGGTGATTATCTGTGGGGGATTTACCTCCTCTGGTCATTCAGTTCTTATTCCTGTGCCTCCAAACCCTGGCCCTTCCAGAGTAACACTCCGGTTTCTGGTCGACCTCCTTCCCAGTTCGGACCAGAAAGAGAGGAGCAGCTGTCACAGGGTGCAAGGGTGTAACCAGGAAAACATGGAGTGGATTTCAGCAGTCTGAGTAATTCCTAATGAATCAAGTGGAATGGATTTCTTTGAGAACAACCGAAAGAATGCAAGATGGACTCGGTAAATGTGGGGGGACACACGTCCCCTCCTGACATAATGGTTGTGACACCCATGCAAAGTACACCAACAGCCTGCTGGAGGACTAAATTCTACCATTCTTGAAATTCAGTCAAGGGCCGCACAAAATCATTCCGAGGACCACAGGTGGCCCCTGGGCCACACGTTGGACACGCCTTCTTTTAATGTTAACAGATCATGTAACATAATGTTATATTCATGATTTGACCTTTGAGCTATAAACATAAAATAATCTTATGACATGGTGGGTGATAAGCCTTCTTCAAAGACCTTTAATGTCTCATTTGCTTTTTGTATTTCCTTTAATTACATTTATGTTGTGTATTTTTTTTAATTGAGTATTTGCATAAATATACAAATGTTGCAACTACTGATGTAACTACAGAACTTTACAGTCTATTGAACAGTTTCATAATCTATAAAGCAGAGCTCAACCATGTGATTGTCTCTGAGCCCATCCTTTAAGATATCTTTCATTTACAGAAATCTGGAGAATGGGCCAACAGTCTATTCTCATGCAAAGGGATGAAGCAATCACATGGATGAATAGAGAAAGAATCTGACATGAAATTGACATTTACAGCCAAGGCAAAGCTCGTGTATGAGGGTACGGTTTCCAGGCATATCCATTCTCATGTAAAATAGTGCGTTTTTTCATCCTGGTGCTTTCTTTTGGGTATTTAATAGTTTTCAGAGCAGCAGCTTATCAAACAGTATTCTCTGAGGAGGACACATCTGTCTCTTGTCATTGGCTCAGCTTAGCATATGGAGCCAAGTGTTTGTCTGGATGGAAATGTAGATGGACTGGATGTAATGCCTGCCAAGGGGACGCTCAGACTGTGGGGCTGTGTCCTTGATTTGCTGAGGCAGAACGCTCTGCACCGTGGCCTCTGGGGTGTGCTTAGTGTCACTGAAGGCTTTAGGTTCCCCCTCCCTCTATTTGCATCTTCATTCATCTGCAGAGCCGTGGAGGTGCTGCAGTCCCCACTCAAGCATTACTTTTCCTTTTGCTCAATATTTATGGATCACAGGAAACAAGATCACAGCAGCAGCGCTTTTAAAGTCATACTTTGCTTTAATCGCCTCAGCTACAGCCCCCACAACTTTGTCTTTCATGGATTCCTAGAGGGAATTCTTCAAAGTTTCTCCTCCTATTAAGACAAGAGCATTTGTTTGGGTTTACAGGTTAAATCACAGTGCCATCATGTGGTCAGGATAGGTCATTACATGGATTATTGTACAGCTCAGAAGACTTCAAACATCTAATTGTGTTGTTAAAAATAGTTGTGTTGAATTTTCCTGCTGAAATAAATAATATCATGCACATTTAGTGATTTACCTCTAGTAGCAGCTCTGGCTCTGTAAGTCTATAAAATGTCAATCAGCATTGTAGTGCATTTAAACAGGTGTTTTATAGAACCATGTGTCCGGAAACACCTGCAATGTTTTTGCTACATTAGAGAAAAATAACTTCTAATCAGAAAACAGGGATGATTTTAAAGATAACTGCAAATACCAATGTTTTTCATTATTTTTAAATGAAACTCATATAAGATGATTTTACAAATATTTAGTAGTATAGGGTTTAGTACATTTTAAAGCTTTTAAATAATGGTTAAATACATTTTCATTTTCACAGCATAAAAAGGTGACTACAGATTCTTATATGTTTTATAAAAAGTGTTGTATTTATTGCTTTGATGCAATGTCCAACAGCAGTCCTCATTTGGTTTATTTTAATTAGACACCATTTGGGTTTGGATTCCCCTGATGGAACTGAGGTAAACAAAAGTGGGGGGGAAGCTCTTGAGTGTTGCCAGCGTTAGTGTGTCTATTTACTGAGATAAAAGCTGCATGGTTCTCCTCTGGGCTTCAGACAGGTGTGATCAGGGACCAGCAGTAATACCCCAGAGACATTAGACAGAGTGAGAATACCAAGAGGGTCTGGATTTCAAGCCTATTTTTCTTCTTCTTTTAACATAAAACAGAGTTTGACTATATGGGAAGAGTTAACCATTTAACTGACAGGTCAACCACATTATAGTCTCCATTAAAGCATGAACTAAACGTAAGTAAACAAAACCACTACAACTTAAAGTTCTAAAAATGTATGAGGATGTTTTGAAATGAAATGTAAAGACGGCTCCAAATATTTTCCAGGTGTTGACTTCTGTTTTGTATATTTTTACCTTTTTATTCTGTATGTTTTAAATATTTTCTTAAAACCTTTTAATTTTAACTAGTTATTTGATGCTTATAAAACAGCATTATTGTGGGAGAAGACATTTCATCTCTACATCCTGAATACAAACACTCTGGTCCCAGAAACACAACATGGCAGCATCTATAAATAGATTATATGTCTTCACTTTTACAGAACACAAGCGGATGTATACACTGGTTCTACTTTTTATGTATGACGGTGATCTTAGAATGTGATTTGTTATAGATATTTGTAGACGGCCAGCTGGGGAAAAAGTTTCATGTCTGACTACATTCATCATATCTGTGTAGAAATGCAACCAAATTAAAGCTGATGGATCTCTTGGACTGTTGAAAAGTCCTGCACTATCACTGGGCACCATATTACTTTAACCACATTTTGCAGGACCCTGTTTCATAACCAAGTACTTAAATCGGTGCTCCATCAGTAAACGTGGCGATCTTGACAGCTGCTCTGTAAGATCATCATGCCGTTTTGTAGAAAAATGAAGTAACTGAACACAACCTCAGACTAGTATTGTGTAACACCACTCTCAACAGCCCTAATGACACATTGCAGAGCATCATGTGACTTCTTCCCATGCTGGCAGTGTTCTAATGAGTTCCCCCAGCATTGCACCACACTGTGTTGTTTTTCATTGTCTTGTCTAATTTCCTCAACAGTCCCTGCAGATATTTCTGTGCTTTCTGTGTTTGTTTTTTTTAATCTACTAAGAAGACGAGGAGTGCAAACTGCTTCTCACTCTGATGTGTGGAAGGGGTGATAACACACCTCACTTTAATATCTGTCCGACAATATAGCTGTGAATCAATTGTTTATTTTTTCATTCTGAAGTTTTGCAGGTTTTCTGCAGTTTCAGCTCAAAGCGGTGTTAATTTATTCTGGTTAATATCTTTCGAGGTAATTAACTTTGATTAGGTTTAATATGATAATGGTGGAATGCATTAAGCACATTTGTTACATCTGCATGTTAGCAAAAAGAAAAACCAAAAATGGCAAGCAGAATGAACGGTGTCTTCTACGAGACACGGGGTTGTGCTTTGTGTCAACTATAAATAATTAACCATCCCCCAATAAGCGACGCAGATGCAATAAATTCATGCCTCCAATTAATCACGCAAGAGTGTTTCTATTGTTGGTGCATTTAATTGCTGCTGAACTACTAGAGGGAGACAATGTGCAGCATTAATTAATACCAGCTATCAGTGGTCAGATTTGCTTTCAGCGGATCTGTAAACAAACCTCGTCCAAAGACGTTCTGCTGATGTTACACAATCAAGATTTATAGTTTTCTGGCTGAGAGCTGGTTGGTAATGAAGCATTGTAGGCCCTCTTTCCTCCAACCACCCCCCCCAAACATAGATCTGTAAAATGCATTTGCAGAGAGCTAAACGCTGCTCCTTGATCAATGTCAAACCTCCATTGTTTAAACCTCTAGAGGTGTTTCGCTGTCGTCTTCATTGTCTCAAATGACTCTTGCAAGCCCAAAGTCATTTCAGCTACAGTCTCTTAATAAAATAAGGCTCACTGACTCCTTATTAATAGGCCTCAGATTTTAATTTTATTTCCCAAAGGTCAGAACTGAATGTTTTCTCAGCAAATGTGCTTCATAAAACACGAGCGAGTGCTAAATGACAAGGTCTGGTGACTCAATGAAGAGATCCCCTCTGACACCACGCAATTAGTCTCAATAGTGTGAAACCACTGGGCGTGTAAACAAATTTAATGCAAAAATCTCTCAGTCTTCATTTCTAAAAGGGATTTTGTTAATTAAACCATCATGGTCAATGAATGTGCAAGAGGTGTAAAATGAATTCATATCTGAACTTGCAATGAACGTTTGAAAAGGGATTTATCTTTGAGAATTTCATAATTCAGTGTAATCATCGTTTGACCTTTAGAGGTTACTTATTTTTTCTACCTATAGCTTAAGAGATAAGTGGTAATTATATGGCAGAACATCAAGAGGGTCAAACACAATACTTTAAAAAAGAGTCGAAGCTCATACACTGATTTAAAAAAAATGAAACACAGTGTTCAGCATCAGAGGTAAATAAGACCAAGTCAGAGAAGAGAAAAACAGTTAAGTTTAGAGAATGACACAAGTATGGGTTTTCATAAAGTTTGCTGCTTTTTAGATATTTTTGTCAAATGTTTCTATGGTTACTGAAGTAGAATTATAAGAATTTTATGACTTTTAAAAGTTTTTGACAATTTAATTTAATTTATGGAAAGAGTCCATGCCTGCATCCTGACTGATGACAGCCCATTCTTCATAATCGATGCCTGGAGTTTTTCAGAATTTGTGGTTTTCTGTTTGGGTCAGTAGACATAAATTTTGATGTTTCATTCTCTGATCCATTTAATCCTGACTTTACCCTTAAGTCATGATGCTCTTTACTGATGGAAAGTTGTTCCTCCCCTACTTGGATGATTAGGGGAGTTCATCATGGAGGATATTTAGGTGCCATAATTTATTTGTGGATGTGTTCTGAGGCTAAACTGTGCTGGAGCTCTCACACCTGCTGCTGCTGTTCCTGAGCAGTTGTGCACTGGTGGAGCCCTGATCCCACAGCTGGTTCAGCTTCAGGAGACGGGCCTGGTGATGGTGGACTTTATTGGGTGATTTTCACAAATATAGTGGAAAAGTTATTTTGGGATTACGTTCATTTTCATGCTGAGGGGCGTCTTTGTTATTAATTATAGTTCATTTGATCATTCTTCCTACCTGGCATTTATGCAAAATAACTTTTATAAAAGCTGTTAAAAGACAAGGAGTTTCCTGCTATAGGACATAAAACCAAGACTTGTTCTCCTTTTGAAAACTCCCTCTTCAGTTTTCTTGTCATATCTGGTTTTCATGATTTCTTGAGCTCTGCACAGATACTCACGAGCAAGTTTATTCGCTCCCTGCAACTTCAACTGGAACATTTTAACATATGTTCTGACAGCCTGTCTTTTGTAAGGAGACTCCAGCAGTCTCTCCTTGAGAGCTTTAAAGGCCCCCTGGGGGTATGTCCAAACACAAGTTGTACCCCAACGACTCCTGAGGAGCTTCCCTTGCAGCAAACAACAGAAAAGGGACCCCTTTGTCCCATGCTCTTTCTGTACTGAAGCAATACTTCTTTAACATGCTCTTAAATGTTTGCCATCTTTCCAACACACCTTGTGACTCTGGGTGATAAGCTGAGGAAGTCACATGTTGAATCCCTAACATTTTAGTGACCTTCTGGAACAGCTCAGACTTAAAATTTGAGCCTTGGTCCGTCTGTAGCACTCGAGGCAGACCAAACACTGAGGAAAAATTATACTAAAGCTCGAGCCACAGCCTTTGTGGAGATGGTATTTAAGGGAATAGCTTCAGGATAACAGGTAGCGGTGCATATAATGGTTAACAAAAACTTTTTTCCTGACTTGGTTCTGGGTATAAGGGACCCACACAATCCACAACAATGTGGTCAAAAGGATTTCCCATCACGGGGATTGGATGTAAAGGGGCAGGAACTGGTTTATGGTTTGGCTTCCCTGTTATCTGACAAACATGACAGCTTTTACAAAACTCAACTACATCCCATTTCATGCCTGGCCAGAGGCAAGTGCTCTAATAGGACACTAAGTTTTACTGATGCCTAGATGACCAGACCATTGACTTTCATGAGCCATTTGTAGTATTTTACTTCTGTGACGAGAGGGAACCACTATTTGATGTACTCTACCCCACAGAGCGCCGGCAGTTTTGGGGTTTTTCCCCAACACCTCATCAAAACATCATTTTCAATGTAGTACTTGGGACTACCAGCAGAGGAAGTGTTTACTTCTAGATAACATATTTTTGAGGAAGGATCAGCCTTCTGGTCCACTTCTAAAGTTTCTCTTGACAGAGGAAACTCTGAATAAGGTACTGAATACGGATCACCCAGTTTAAGACTATCCGTTTCATGGGAAGGACTAACAGAGGAACTTTCATTGAACAACCCTGAAATATTGTTTGTCTCGTTCATCTCTGTGTGGCCCTGCGATGGACTGACAACCCGTCCAGGGTGTCCCCCGCCTCTCGCCCCTTGACCGCTGGAGATAGGCACCAGCTGCCCCGCGACCCTCTGTGGAGGAATAAGCGGCTGCAGAAAATGGATGGATGGATGGAACCCTGAAATATTCAAAGGTTCGTGTTCTTCCTTTCTGCCCTGAGACCTGGTGACTACACACTCAGGAAACAACTTTAAGTCATTGCATTTCTCAGGAGGAATTTCAGCAGTAGGTTTCTCAAAAACCTGTAATGAGGGAATAACCGCTCCCCCAGCTATATAGTTCCCTAACAGTAGAGAAACTCCTGCAATAGGAAGGGATGGACATACAGCCATCTCATAAGTTCACAGTCCAAAGTAACCTTGTGTAGAGGACGTGAAATAGTTTCTAAATCTATGCCCTTTAATAGCACAGATACTCCAGTGGAGCTCTCCTCACTGAAGGGTACGACTCCTTCAAGGATCGGAGTCTGAGAGGCCGCGTAGGGACGTTAGGGTCCATTGACGAACAGCACGGGTAAGATATCTAGCGATATTAATGAGATCTATGCAGAAAACACTGTTGTACTGAAAAGACATCAATCTACATTGAAATGATGTAAGATTCAACATATAATAATGTGCATTTTATTTATAATGGATAAAGTCTTTTTAATGCTTATAAAATGAAATAAAATAGATTCTTATTTTTTTTAAACTCCTAAAAACAGAGATGTAAGACAAAATTATATAATGGAAAAATAATCATGTGCCCATAAGTGGTCATGCAAAGTCTTTCAATCAGAACATTTTCTAATTAAAACATTAATCAAACCAAGTCTAAGAAATTAATACAAAAGCAATGAAAGTGAGAGAAGGATACGCTTCAGGTGGAATTACACACACACACACACACACACACACACACACACACACACACACACACACACACACACACACACACACACAATCACTCACATTTAGTGATGAGAGACCATCCCAGGACTCCAAATTAAAGCTGATGGCCATAGAAACCTTGTAATCACTTGTGGTGCCAATTTGCTGCAGAGACAAAGGGGAGCAGAGGAGCAGATGTGTGCCAGAAAACCTCAGGATGATTTCTTAATAGCTTCATAAATTCATTCATGCATCACAGGCATCCCAACCTTACTGACAGGCTGCTGCTAGGCTTGACACCACAGGCCTCTAAGCTCCACGCTGCACAAACAAAAGTTAGCTGGCTCAAATGATTTGTTTTTGGGAGCATTTCTATCCGTTCAGCTGTACCAGCAATTAGGAGTTATTTTTGACTGATGTAGCTTTTAAAAGGTCTTAGTCTCATACAATTGTACAAAACATTAAAATTATTTAAAACCATTGTGCAAACTGACAGTTAATTATCAGGTTGACTGGACTTTCAAGTTCTCCAAAGAGTGATTTGTTCAAATCCACGGGGTTATCATTCAAACCAGCGTCTCCCACAGGGCAGCAGGAGGTGGCATCTCAGACCTAAACAATCTATTATTTATGCCACATTCCTCCATTAGTGCATCTCTTTTATCCATCAGCGTTCTTTATCACACGTTTTTCATTTTCTAATTCTTTTTAATGCAATTTCATGGTATAATTTTACAAAAATGTTAATGAATTGTCTGATTCTGTTTTTATATACCTTTTTACTCGGCATCTAAACTTTTATGGAAAGTCAGTTAAATGACATTTAAACTGTGTTCATCAGTAGCGTTTACAGGAGAGTGAGACTCAAAGTGCTGATACTGATACTTGTTTTGTCTATGGTAGTCCCTCACAGCGTCCGGCCTCCACGGAGACTCGATCTGACTGTTCTACTAGCTGCTACTCACAGCTCTGTTACTTACAGGAGCCATGCTCATTCAGCAGCTTCACCCCACAGTTTTTCTGAAAGGTAACAGTTTAATCCTCAGAAGAACCATTGTTTCTGGGGTCTGCTGTGCTGTTATATACCACCTCCTTACAGTGGAATGAAGCACTTTGTAATTTATCATAAACAAAAACAGACATGTTGAGGACATGTCCCACAATCTCTGGGGATAAACTTTTCTCCCACAGTTGAAGCGTTTGTGCTGGAAAACTGAAACAAGGACAAACAGCAAAAAAGGTCAAACATTTGCATATCAATAGCCACACTTCATGTCAAAAAATTACCTTAAGTCAAGAAATGATGGGGATGTGCAAGTATGGTCATATGTCTTGTGAAATATTGCAAGGTCTTGAGCATATCTATAAATATATTCATTCAGACATCTACTGACTTAACGGTATTGGTGAGGTTGATCATGTTGCTGCTGCTGCGTACACGATGCATCGTTGGAACATGTGTGACACTGGAGGGATAGATGGCTAAGTAACAACCCAAACTGCACAAAGCCAGAACCAGTTTGCAGTTTGTTGTACCTCACATTACTTTTATACTTCACCTTAAACACTTAACTACAATTTTAGTGGTTCAGAATTTTGTGTGACTGGAGGTCAGAGCTCCCGTATACCGCTGGGTGAGTCTCATTCATTCCGTCTAAAACTATAGCATTAGAAGTTGCGCTGAAATCACCAAAGTCCAATTCTAGGGTCAGAATAATAACACGAGTCCAACTAAAATGCTGAGAACAGCAAACGAAGCTCAAGGTAGAAAATGGAGTGTGTTACAACCACATCTGTGAAAAGTAGGCAAAGGGAGACTGAGTTCAGCTCTGGCAACTTATCACTGTCATCACATAAAACGGCTGTAGATAAATCACTGATCTACCTGGGACCATCTGGGGAGCAGCACCTCTAAAGAAATATGGGACAAGGGAGGAATAATGGGGACAGAAACCATCGACAGGAGGGAGGTCTGCCAGGAGGACAAACTCTGAAATAATATAAACTGTCAAATAAATCACAAAAAATCATTCAGATACAGTGTTTCTAACTTCAGTTAATGATGCCACCTAAGGAGGGAATGTGGGCAAGCTGAATCGTGCCAGAGCTGACCCTTATTCAGTCTCCTCATGTGAAGCAGCCCAGTGCAGGGAAATGTCTGATTAATGAGGTTTTCAGTCTTGGCAAAGAGATTCTGGCAGTAACAAAGACAGGAGTTTTTTTGGAATCTTTTTTTTTTTTTTCTTGATAAAAGCCCAGAACTTGTTTAGGTCTTGTATTAACTGAACTCTAGGGGTTCCAGAGCTCCTCTTGTACACAGTACTCTTCTGTAAGGTTTCTTGGCAATCATATTTTAACATTTGCAGATAACACTGCTGTTAATTTGTTTTATCTCCAACAACAATGAGCGATCTAAGGCAGCATCAGTGTGGCAAGTACAAAGTCAGTGATGTGGATTTAAAAGAGTTTATTATATTATTGTCACTTTAAACACAAAAGTTTGAGCTTTTCTTGTTCTGTAACAATAAGTGTGTGACAAAAAGTCTGTTTTTTTCATGTGCTTTTGTTGAAATATACCATATGTTTGAAATATTGTTTTACAAATAGTACACATGTCTGTTTACATACAAGTATCTGTTTGCATTCTGCTTCACTATGAGAGAACTTTCTGTTCTGTATAGCTTCATTTGAAGTTATTTATTTATCCAACATTATTTTTGATATTTAACGCCTCTCAGTTCTTGCCTCCTTTTAAATGTTCCCCTTTTGAGAACTTTTTTTAGACCTCTGCTGCTGCAGTAATGTGAATTTCCCTAATGAGGGACAAATAAAGGTTTTGTTCATTCCTTCAACAATATGGCTCTAAAGCTCAGACATGGCTGGCGTCTTGTGATCTGTAGAAGAAGATAAATATTGTTTTACTGTCTGAAGGCAGACATTCTGCCACTTGGATTTATATCAGTCCTGGGGCTTCTTTGCTCAACATTTCTTTCAATAAAATAACAAAAATAAACAAGCTATCTGGATCTTTCTGTCTCCCTTATAACTGCTGTCTCTCAACAGCTGCACCTGACTGATTTTTCATTAAGTTGTAACCTTAAAGCAAGAATTATCTCATCATTTAATTCTAAATCACATCTGCAAGTGTTTGGTTAGCAGGCCCCAGCAACCTTCAGCCTGTAAGCCACCTATCAGCCTGCAGCATATAAAGCTGCTGTGTCTGGGTGTAATTAGATATGAGACATAATGACCAATAAAAGCTCACTTTATTGGGTTCTGTTTCTTTACATGTATTATTCACACATTCATTCTCTTATTGACAGAAATACATTTTTACATGTTTCACTGTAAAAAGTGGACATGAGCTACAGCTGAAATTAAACCAATCACAGAGCCTGGTTTAACTTGAACCATGCAATTAATTTGACAGGAACGTTGGTGATTTATGACATTCAAAAGGGTAAAACATGTTTTACTGTATCAAGTAACAATGTGCAAAACAAGGACATCAAAGTCAGAGACTAAAGTGCAGGTCTTTATTAAATGCATGTGTGTGTTTTCTCTAAAACAGGAATGTCAGAGTATCAAAAACTCTGCAGTCTCCCCCTGGTGGAACAAAACAAAAAAAACATGAACAGCACATTTAATATGAGCGTCTTTTCATCAAAGCATGGTAGACAGGTAAACACTTCATTCTTTACAAAAAGTATTAATACATAAAAACCTCTTTTAGAAAGAAAAGCTTAAATTACACAGCCTGAACTTAAAATATAACTTTAAGAAAGCATGAACTGACGCTGATATATATTACAAATTGTAACTAAATGTCCATGTCAAACCAAATTTCTTACAAATGTTATAGTGCTTGTTATTTTTTGACATCACAAATAGAGAACACTGTAAAATTTGGAAGTAAGGAGCAGTAAGGGCATGTGGAATAGACTCAGCAGCTGCAGCATCAAGTTCACCGACAACTGGAGGGGAATTAAAAACATAAGAGCTGTGTGAGGAGACACGGCATTTCAGGTCAGGAAAACAAGTACATTCCAACTTATTGTTTTTATTTGTTATAAATTGGACTTGTAACATGTCTCCACACACAAGTGTTACCTTATTTTAATGCAACAGCTCAAAAACAAAAGTAATTAGTGTGAAAAAGTAGTTTTTGTTCAAACAACAAACTAGGTTTCATTAGAACCTTCTGGATTCCAAACTAGAAGATCTTCAGTGTTAAAGCCGACCACATTCTGCTTTTGTGACAATGCTGGATGATGATAGTAGCTACAAGACATCTAGAAAATAAAATTAGCATTTTGTGACTTTTTTTACACCTTAGCAAGCACAACAATAAATACAATCTACCTGCTGTTTTATGATTTCAGGTAGGACTGTTTTGTTTTGGTTCTGAGAGAATATCAACTTTTCTGAGCTCCAAGTCACTATGTCAGAACCCTGTTGTAATAGTGATTTTCTTTAGCACAAGTTATTTGACAATAAAACGATCCATAAATGAAAACGGCTTGAAAAAACCCTGTGGTCTCCTAGTGCAGTTCTAATCGTTTAAGGTATTGACTGTAACAGGTAGAGCAGTAGAACAGGTTACAAGACAAAGAAAAAGCTTGTTAAGCAAGTGCAACTCCATGTGGTAAAAGTCAGGTGACTTCTTAATGTAGTCACACCCATTTTCCATCTTCTTTGTTACAAAGCTCATCGACCAGCTCGTGCTGACATCTCAAAGTCTCCCAAAGTCCATCGAAGTCGATAAAATCCTACTGACTAGAAGTCACTGAGGATGCTGATGTCGGCAAACTCTTGGCGGTATCTATAAGAGTACAAGGCCAAGAGAAATGCCCATTTGAGGGTCAGGAAGCTCCACACACATGACAGGTAGAAGCTCCGAGGGTCAGTGAGAGCTGAGGACCAGGACAGATACAGGATCAGTTAGCAACTGCAGGAAATAATATCACACATTACATCATGGACCGTTTAAAAACATAGCTTACATTGCTTCTGTGTGATGGCCAGAGTTAGAAAGGTAATGAAGGCTGCCATGGCCAAAACTGAGAAGAACACACCGACACAGATGAAGAACTTGAGGCCCTTGAGCCAAGTGCGCCAGAAGTCCTGTACGTACATGATGTGTGTGACAAGAGACCAGAAAGCTAGAACTCCTGTGAGAGGAGAAACACAAAACTGTTAAACATAATAAAAAATTATGTTTTCCTTTAGCTAATCACTAAATAGCTAAAAAGTTGTTCTACGCTGGTCTGTGATCAGCTAAACCAAACAACAATTTAACCCTCCTGATATTTGTTTACTGATAATACTGCCCTCTTTTACCTGTTAGAAACAAACTGTTGACTTCCCTTGGTATTATTATTTAATCAACACATCACTAGTGAGATGTTAGCTTTTAGATATTTAGTCATTATGTATCCATCAGATGTTGGTAATAAAAAAGTTTAGATTTCAGAGGCCAAAATGAGGATTATTGTTAACATTGATGTTTCAAACAGTTTTCATAATCGGATTAAAACATTTTAACACCTTATTTCAAAATATTATGTTTCCCCCAAACGAATTCTGTAAAGTCATATTCACAAAAATGCAACATGTAAACAGCATCTTCTAATTTAGCATGTATTTCGATATGCATATGCAAAATCTCACGGGGAAATAAAGCTAATCAAAAATCTAGTTATTTTTACAGGCCTAGATTAAATGATGGATTAGATAAATGCTTTAATAACGTGTATGCAAACAATATCCCATGTGGTGCGTTCACGTACCTGACAGGCCTCCCATGGCCGCCGTCGAAGGCTGTTTATACACGATATTCCAAACCAGTAACGCTGAAAGTCCAACCAGAGTACCAAAGGTAGCATAGCCAATGCTAATATACACCCTGCTGATTCCCATTGTGTAATAGGACCTATAATAACCAAAGACCTGTGACGTCGTATAAAGTAAAAGCGTGATTTGGTATAAAAAGGCCGATGAACATGAACCTGTATTAGCAGCTTACCGCCACATTATGTAATATCCTCACAAACATAAAAACGAACGGATCAAATTTGTGTCTGCTGTCAGCCAACGACGCCACTCACTGTACAAAAAACGGCAGATAGTCTGAACATGAGCCTGTAAACAACACGCAAACGCTATTTACGGTTTTTAGCAAACAATCAGCAGCAGTAAATAAAAAAAAGCCTCTGAATTTAGCTTTAAAACGCAGCAAAGATCACTCACTTTGACTAAAAATACAACCAATAAAAACAAAGCAGTTAGAGATAGATAAAACACAAATAAAATAGATCTTTCCGGAAGACAATTTCGCCCGTTCAATGTGTATCATTAACAACAATTAAGTAATTATTATAGAACAATATTTTAAATAGTTTATATTTTATTGTTAAACATTCCTTCAAATATTTTTTAAGTTGTCCATTATCTCTTTTTTAAAGATCTTTGTTCAGAAGAAATCCCCAAGACTTTAATATGGCGCCCCTAGTGGATAAAAGAAAAATCGCATTTTCAAACCTGCCTGGATGGCATTATCAAAACAAAAACTAAAAGGTGGGGCTGAACTGAAAGGCAAGACAATTTTAGAAATAATAAATAAATAAAAAGAATTAAATTATAAAAGACATTTAAATGAAATAAAATAAATTATAATTACATTTCATTTAAATTAATTTAATTTAATTTGAGTAAAATATTAAAATAAACTTACACAAAAAGTTTTAAAAGTAGAGAGGATGTTTGATTAAAACACTCTGAACAACTTTAGGTTTAAATTCATATAACAAAAGAATTATTTTTTTGTCATTATGCATAACAAAATTTAGTTGGTAGCTCTCAGGTTGAAAGGCACTAAAATCAACAAAGTAAAACTGAAGAACAAAATAAAACATAGCCATCTTGTCTAAGAACCAATGCACACAATAGAAGGAAAGGGTCCCGTTTCATTTCATCCTCCGCTCTCATATTGACAATAGTTTTTCATGGCTGTAATGTTTGAGATCATTGCCAGTTACAGTAATATGAAGTTAGATTTAATTTATTTCAGAGATCATCTAAGAATTTGTAAGGACACAAAGATATACTCATGAATTAGATCTTGTATGGTAAGAGTATTGTTTCAGGTCTGGAAAAACACTTACAGTCAGTAATGATAATGATGCATAAAGAGCTGAAATCTGTGCCACACAGCTCAACCTCAATGCTTTCCTGTGGTTGCTTGCAGCTTTGCAGCCGTCAAAGCTTTCAAAGGAGAAAACCACAGAATTTACCTGTGAAGAGCACGCTCTAAACTAAAAACGGTTCCTGTTCATATTCTGGTGCCATTTTCACATGGTCACATACAGTGCTCAGAGTCTGTGCTGTACTCAGCCCATGCCCTCAGGCGCTGGCTCCATGACCAATCAGAGAGATACAGGAAGCTGTGTCCACTAACACCCCCATCAAATCCCAGAGACGATCCAGACTGAGAAGTTATCTTCAGACAAATGCTGGAAGAAGAAAGCAAAAAGCCCAACAAGTGTTGAATCCACGAGGCTAAAGGGAAGGCGCTGGTGGTAAGTTATCAAACATCAATTACTGATCAATTTCTGTTTTTAGAACTGTTATAGGATCATTTTTCTATCTTTTGACAAATAATATACTTTATTTATGATGCCCTGTGAATAATTACAGTGTGTGAAAGATCTTAGGAGCGGTATTTAAAACATGCTCACAACTTTCCATCACAGTTGCTCAAAAGCTCAGAAATGATCTCTAAGTTATGTGATGAAGCTTTGTGACACTGTTTACTACTTTTAACTGAATTTGTAGAAAATTTAAACAAGACTAAGGAAGGTGTGTGCAAGTACATGTGAGAAGCTTGAAATGAGGATCTCAGTGTGTTTTAATATATTTGCTTATGTCAGCTTCACATTCAGACCTCGTCTGACCAGGAGGTCAAACAGATCAAATCTGTGTTTCCCTGTCTCTGCTAAGTGGTCAGGAGAAGGGAAGGAAAAGGTGTGTGTGTGTGTGTGTGTGTGTGTGTGTGTGTGTGTGTGTGTGTGTGTGTGTGTGTGTGTGTGTGTGTGTGTGTGTGTGTGTGTGTGTGTGTGTGTGTGTGTGTGTGTGTCTTCTATCTCTCTCTTTGTATATATATATATGTGTGTGTG
>SSNR01000290.1:0-19331 GCA_006937965.1 Callopanchax toddi
ATAAAATATATAAAATTGGCTGAAGAAGACATCAAATATCTATATAAAAATGTTGGAATAAGTTTATATTATATATGTGTGAGTGTGTTTTAAACAAATGTTACTATTGTATGAAGATAACCTGACCAAACACAAAAAGCAGTTTTCAAATGATGATGTAATTAATCCATCCATCTATTTTCCTCCTCTTATCCGAGGTTGAGTCGCGCTGTGAGCACGCGTGACTCTGGTTGCGTGCTAGTGATGCACAGGTCAGGGTTTTTATCGGCCTGCGGGTCCTGCACATTTGAAAACTTCTGACCCACACCAAACCGCCCCACATCACAGCTGCTACTTTTACAACCTGCCCCACCCCACCTCATTAAAAACACATTATAATATTGACTGAAAGTGCTTTTATTTAGTCTGACCGTCTCCAATTTTTTTTGACTGCCTCCAAAATGTGCTTAAGCAAAGTTCAAAGTTTGCACAGTTACTACATTTCTCTGTCACGTTTTCTTTTATAAATCCTAAAGTTTGCGGAGAAAGTCACTCCCTTTTTGACCCGTTTTTTAATTTTTTTTAAATAAATTTAATATAAAATATAATAAATTATAAACATATATATTTTTATAAGTTTTATAAATGAGGCCACAGCGGTCGCAAAGCGAGTAACGGACGTCTCTCAGCCTGTCAATGCAACTGCAGACATCGCTGTCATTCTCACTATCAGCGTGGTCATGTACGTGCACGCACACACACGACAGACACACAATTACGGAAAATTTGGCTGGAAGGATATGTTTCTCGGCTGACCTGTGAGTGCATTAGGATAGGATCCCCCGGAGGAGATGGCCAAGGTGGCTGGGGAGAGCACGTGCAAAATTTTCCACAGAACTCACATGTCCACAGCTTTTTGTGTAGTTTAGAGGAGCGAGTCGTACCAGCGTACTTGGATGTCAGATTGCGTACTTGCAACGCAAAATGTGTACAGGTTGGTAGGTCTGCTACAGTACCTACTGTGTTTAAACTGAATAGAAGATTGAAGAAAAAAAAAAACATTTTACAAATGATGATTACTTACTTTCATCAGACATGTCAGTCACTGTAGAGCTCATCCTCTGAAGCAGGTCTAAGCTGATGTTCTCTGCTCCTGATGAACCCTGCAGATAATAGCGTCTCTCCTGCAGCTTGGTGTGTTTTTTATCCTGCCGTTCCTCTGTCAGGGAGATGACCAATCTTCAAAGTTGAAAATAAAAAACAGTTAGTCTGATTTACAGGTTTTACTATTACTTAAATATGTACTTTTACCTGGCTTACTGGAAAACAGGCAGGGGATCATCGTGGCCTGAACGTTTTCCAGTGATGGCCCTGTCTCTAAGAAGGATCTTCTTTTCCTCTTCAAGTCTTCTCACTGCCATGATGTTATTCAAAGCTCTTCTCTTTATTGTAAGACTGACAATGGCTCTGAAATGGATTTGAGACAAAGGTAGAGATCAATCCACAAAAACTCTGAATTCATAAGTGATTTTAGGCCAACACACACATAAATATATACATATATTAATAATAATAATAATTAATTGTATTTAAAAGCGCCTTACGGTGAACACCAGATCACTTTAATCAAAACAGCATAAATCAGGTTGAAAGCAACAGAAAACAAATGACTCCTTAAACCAGACAGAAAACAAAACCAAAAATACAGATAACACAAGATAAAACAAGACTCTGTAGTCAAACAGGCTTGGTGGATGTAGCATTTTAGAAATATTTAGATATAAAACACAGTATGGGACTGATCATTATTAGAACCTACTAGACTTTACAAAGTAGCAACAACAAACATGAGTATACATTTCTCTGTGACTGTACCACGGAGGATTATAAATAATAAGTTCAAAACAACGTTGAACGCGATTAGCTAGCAGCGGCTAATTAGCTAGCATGCAGCACATTTTCAGTGTCAACATAGGTTAAAAATGTATTTATAAATGTCTTACATCACTCACTGTTCCACAGACATGCTGCCATTTACTCTTAAAACTGCCAGCAGCAGCTTTGTGAGCGGACATTGTGTTATAAGGTACAAAAATGACTTACAAATTCAACATTTTGCTTACCTGGCGTCGCTGACTGTGGTATACGATGACGTCATCGACGCAGATAAAAAAAAAAACAACTTAAAACTTTATTAAAAAACCGAGTTTTTCCTGTAATGTCAAACCGCTCCCCCGCGCGTTTCATTTATATTAAAAATGGTCATTTTCTGCTGTTAAAAATAAACATAAATGAAGCGACTTGGTCCAAACCGGATGCTAAAATCACTGCATTTATTCAGAAAAACGGGACAAATGTAAAATCTGAACTCCAAAGAACAAAAAGTGAAAAAAGTTCAAATTCATCAGCTGTAAAGAATCGTAGAACATTTTAAAACACGTTCCATAAAACGGAAGAGGCTCCGCCTCCATAATCATGTAGACACCTTAGTATGGGTGATAACGACCTACTGAGCCCACTAGGAGGCACAGGCGGGCCCGCCTAACCCATACTTATGGGGGAGATTTTCGCTGATAACAGCCATTCAATGGACTGATAACATTCGAAGCGGGTGTTTTGAATGAGCATGTTCACACTTTACTAGAATAAAGTTTATTTGATGTCCTTTTTTATTGTCCCACAATCTGCCTAAAATAAGATGAAGGACAGTTATTGTAAAAACCTATCTATCTTTCATCATACAAATTAGAGATGCTATAAATGTTTTTGAAAATGACCCAAAAGTGCATGTTGTGTTTTTGGACCGCAATGAGTCGTCCACCCAGCCTGTGATCTAAACGGTTCGTTTCAATTTGCTCCTCCTGCTGCAAAGCGCTTTAAATCTGCGAGTGACAGGTGACATACGCACGCTTGACACAGCTTACAGCCCTCAAGCCCGCCGGACAGAAAACAAACATCACCTATAAGATCAGGCTGGGCTGCCATGACCTAAAATGGCAGGGCTGTTTTTCGGTGCCAGTCCAGCACTGTGTGGACCCGAGGCAGACCAGAACCAGAGTGTTGTTTTTTGTTTTTTTTCTCCGTCGCGGCTGCTGCATGCTACTGTCACATCGTCAGACAGGGAAATTCTCCAAGTTACAGCATTTTCCCTCCTTGTAATCGATTTATTGCAATGCCTTGATTTTAGTGACTTTAATACACATCATAGCCATAAATGCTTTGGTTCTAATAATTGACAGAATCATTTCTTTCAGTATTTCAGTTTTCAGCCATGGTTTTCTTATATTTGGTTTTCGGTTTAGGCCAAGAATTTTCATTTCAGTGCATCACTAATAAAAATGATACAGCCCGACAGAGCTCAATCTTTTAATAAATAAAAAAAAGATCCAAACCGATGACTGACACACAGTATATGGCAGATTTGCCTGAGCCTACAGTAGCTATGCTGAAGGGAAGTAGCAACATTTTCATAGATGAGACCCAAGTTCAAGAGCGCTTTGTGACAAGTGAACATGTACTTGAAATATTTGACAGAAATGTGGTTTATCTCCACAGTCTGTTTCATCACAGCTAGAAGGTCAAAGGTCTGACTCCTGCTAAGGCCTGTGTCAAGCTTGTATGTTTTCTTTGTACATGTGTGGGCTTTCAACAGGTACTCCAATTTAACCCAAAAAATTAAGAACATGCACATTAGATTAACTAATGATTCTAAATTGACCTTAGCTGACTGGTGCTGATTTATTCTCACAATGGTCTATGTATACTGGCCATTAGGGCTGCATGATATTAGGAAAAACTGAGATAATAATAATAATAATAATAATAATAATAATAATAATAATAATAATAATAATAATAATGCATTTTATTTAGAAAGCGCCTTTCAAGGAACCCAAGGTCACTGTACAACAATTAAAATGATAAACATCAACTTAAAAACAGTTAAATAGTTAAAACACGAGACTCATAAAATCCTAGACGACACAATACAAGATAAAACTAACTCATAGACAGTAGGCAGTTTGATACAGGTGGGTAAGATATGCAATAACAGTGCCTATTGTGATGGCGATAACACATACAATGAACAAACCTGTTTTCCATGAGCAGTTCTGGTACTGGCTACTGCAGCAACAAATTCCTTTCAAAGACATACTAAGATATTTATGCTGCATATCATTGGGGAAAATATTCACCTAAATGATAAAAACAATGTTTACTACCTCAACAAGACCCTATTCCAACACTAAGCAAGCATTTGAAAAAGAACATAAAAATAAGCTATATACACACAGAGAAAACACACAGCAGTGACAATGCAATATGATCATATCCACACAAGCCACCATTAAAATTAAAGCCTAATTCCTTTCCAACAGTATGAGTTTTATCACTTTACGGGCAAACATTGCTGAAGACAAGGGAAAACAAAGATCATTTATTGATGTCAGAAACATACATTTAGGCTTACCTTTGCTGTTTTATGATCATAATTCATGTTAGAGTAAAAATATTACTCCTCTTGAAATTCAGCATGCAGAATACAGGTTTGTAGCATTTCATCATTCTCGTAATCAAAGTATCTCCAAATGAGAGGCGTGATTTTTTTTTCTTAACCATGAGGTCGTCACCACCATTTTGCTCACTTGTTTTGCTCTGAGCCATTGCAATGCTAAGCTAAGCATCAAACAAGTTATGTAGGGGGCAGGCGGATAAGAAAAAGGATCCATCTGATTGGACACATAAGGGCTACATTTGATTGGTCGAATACTACACACTTACATGTAAATAACACAAGCCATTGACTTACAAAAAGTTGATTTATAGCACATATGGCAGGGATCATCAACTAAAAACATGTAAGGGCCACACACATTTTTACAGGTATTTTTGCAGGCTGGGCAGAGCGGTCGGTGCTCAAAGTAAAGAGGCACATAGAACATTATTTTAAAGGCAGAGAGCTGGTGATGTTTAAACTGTACAGATACAATCAATTTGTTATGTGAAAGCAGTAGTTTGTCATATTTGAAATATAAATGTAACTCAATCTTATTCTTCATGTATCAACCTGGAAAAGTTGAAAAAAATGTTATAAGCATTAAAACAAGACAGAGACCATAGCCTAATGGTCAGTGACATTGACTCCCCCTGTGGGAGTGTAGGTTCGACACCTGGCCCAAACCAACTTTCATTATATGTTTAAAGGTTATTGTTTAGGGACCGTGCAGGCCGACCTGCACAAACACTGATGCAAGAACAAAGCAGAAAGTCTGTATAAGGTTGGAGGTACGGAAACATGTGGGTCGCCAGTGACCACCACTGACATATGGAAACATTTGTGACACAGTTGGGGTAGGTGCAGGACCCAAGTGTGGAAGAAGAGAGGCAGGAAATGGCGAGGTGAAAACAATACAGCTTTATTGCTGGCTGAACTCAGGGAGACAGGCTAACAGGGGTCAGGGTAAATGACACGAGGAACATACAGGGAGTGACCAAACTGAACAGTATAGGGAGGGAGGTGATCAGGAAGAGAAGACGCACCTGTGGAGGATTAGTGCAGGACACAGGAGGAGGAACATGGAAAACACAGGGGAACAGACAGGCAAGATTGAACACAAAGGGGGCAGCAAATGGCAATTTGAACCACGCAATTATTGCCGTTTTTGTTGTGTTTTGTGATGGGCCTTTCAGACGTCCTGTTATTGCAATGATCATGAATTTTCAGTATATTGTGCAATCCTACTGGCCATCTACTTTTCAATTTTGCCATTCTGTTTCTTAATGCTATTTAAAAACTGAACATTTTAGCAAAATGAATTGAACACTTAAAGGCTGAGCACATGTAGATACTTTAACACAGGTGACTACAGTGTAGTTCAAATGCAAAGGAATAAACCACTAGCTAATGCTAAAGCACAATAACTTTTGGAATGTGCACAAAAATCTATTGAAACACATCACACGTCTTTCACCACTCAGAGCAAAAATATTGTAGAGAACAACCAGGTCAACCTATAATGGAGGCTAGAGTGCTCCAGTCTTTCTTCAGTTTTTGGAAGTTTGTTGACCTTCAGCCATGAGACACTTGTTTCATCTGTATATCATCATTTCTGTTTCCATTCTTCAGGGTGAAAGGTAAACTGATGAACTGGAAAAGAGAATGAAAAAGAAGACTCTTTGACTACGAAGCAGGGAACAAAATAAAAGAGAGAAAAGACAAGAATGGAGCTAAACAAAAGGGACAACAATAGATCAGTCTAATGAAGCATATTATATCATCATAATCTATTTAAGAACAGCTCATTCTCTGAAGATGGGCAGGAAATGGCATCTGACATTTCAGCTAAACAGAAAGTGAAAAGCAGAACGCAGATAAAGAGTAAAAATGTCTTGAATTTTTTAAAACATGAAGCCGTAAAAACAGAGGAGGCGGCTTCCTTCCTCACTTCCTGCCAGGCGTCAACCATACATCTGTCAACTGAATGAACAAAACATAAGAGCTGATATTAGAGCTCTCAGCCAGCGTCGTGACCCTGTTGTGCAGCAGCACGATCTCCTCATTCATTTTAATAAGAGCCTCGTGTTGACACAGCAGACTGCCTATGCACTGGGCTCTGATCATAAAATGTATGTTCATGCTGTCCAAGCTCAAGAAGGCAAACCTGTTGCTGTAACTGATGTAAAACACATGAAATGTCAGTGAAGAAGGTGCATTGACGATTCATATCTGGTACGAGAATATACCCTTGGCATTTCATCTGCAGGAGCTACATAAGAGAAAGATTGTGAATTATCTTTATATTTTTAATCTTAAAACACTCAAATGTCACAAAAACAGAAGTCTTTGGATTTGAAAGAATATCCAAACAAATGCAACTCCTCATTTTGGTTTACCCATTTGCCATATGGAGCTACGGTATGTTTGAAACAACAGTGGTCCCTCATTTATTGCGGGAGTTATGTTCTAAAAATAACCCGCAATAGGTGAAATCCGCGAAGTGGTCAGCTTTATTTTTTACAATTATTACAGATGTTTTAAAGCCGTAAAACCCCTCACTATACACTTTATACACTTTTTTCAGACAGACATCATAATTTTCACACTTTTCTCTTGTTTGAACACTCTCGTGGGTCGTTTGGTACCGGGCAGTCAGAACCCAGACACCGTGTGTTTCATTGCGGTATGAAGCCTGCAGCACGGTTTTCACCTACTGAGAAGCTGCAAGTGAGCTGGGCTGCTCTGTACTTCTCACCTCCGGCTGCCCTGCAGGGAGCATGAATGGAATGTGACTCACTCAAGTCTGGTGTAGATACCAGATGCACCCCGAGCAGATCTGGTACCTACACCGGCACGCAGCGCGAGTTCTTCGGAGAGGACACACTGCACCCTGCGTCATTGACACATAGGCAGCAGCGTAGGCACTGTAATAGATTTCCTCAGGATGTAACACAATGCACTGTAAAAAAAATTCATGCAAAATTCCACAAAAAAAATTGCGAGGTTGCCAAATGTGAACCACTAAAGAGCGGAGGGACCTCTGTATACATAAAATCTCAACAGTTCACTCACAGAAGCCAAATTAGCAAGTTTCCATTTAGTATTTAGACAGACTGCAAAAGCAGTTGAACATTTTGTCTAAGAGTTCAAAGATTCAAGTTCATTCACTTACGTTTTAGACACAGATTTATTTATTTATGTCATTTAACAGCATGGGGGGAAAGCAAAGTCTTACTCAGGCCAATTTATGTGCACCACCATCTCTTTCATCTTTGACACATTAATATTCAGATAAGTTACAGTTATATGGACAATCAATGCGCTGAGGTTAATTCGAGAAAACCATTAATTTCAAGTCATGATTTTGGGGTAAAATGCACCTTCTTTAAATAAGTACTGCCTTGCCATAGTGAATTTGGTTATAAAATGTTTTGTCGCTGTAACAATTCTCCAGGAAGGAACAATCTCCAAGCTCTTTTCTGAGTCTACGGGGGGGTGACATTTAATATTCCTAAAATAATTGCTTCAAGATTTTAATTTTTAAGCATCATGTAGTTGTAAATTTAGCATATCTTGATTAGATGTTTTGGTCGTAAATAATTAGAGATGCAGGAACCTGTGCACTCTTGTGAATTAAGCTTCGTGACACCCCTCTGAGAAAAAGATTTAGAGGGAGAAAAAATGAAAATAGAAAAAAAGCTTAAAAAATTTGGAATGTAGAGAGAAACAGGCTATTTCTGCAAAGGCAACCAAGTACTGTATCATTACAACATGAAAGCTACAGCCTTGTTAAAGGTTGCCATCTGCCTCATGCCCCAGTGCTCCATGGGCTCTGTAATCCCTCCTGCTGGGCTTGTAAATTCCCCTTTAATTAGAACGCAAATACCACTAATAAGGTTAATATACCAACGCTTGTTTTCTTGTGACAAGGCATAAAATGGGATGGAAATTACATGATCCCAAGAAATTGATTGAATTTTTTGAAATGTCATGTATAAGACTGGATGTTTGTGTATGCTTTTCAGTCATCAGACAATAATTTGGAATATTGTGTTGTCATTCGAGCTTTAAGTGGGAGTAAAAGAAAAAGAAAACATGGTGGTTTTCAAAGTAAAGATGACAACAAAAACAATACAAAGACAAAAGAATGTGGTGAAAAAGAAAAATCATTCATGTTTAGAAGTAATAGTAAAAAAGAAAAAACTAAATAGCCATCTGCAACTTTATTAGGTACACATTCCTAGTAGCAAGTTGGCCCCCATTTTGACATCAGAACTGTATTAATTCTTTATGTCATAAGTTCAACCGTATTTTGGAAAGATTCCTCAAAAGGTTCTGGTCTATATTCACATGATACAATCACGCAGTTGCTGCAGATTTGCTGCAGATTTGCTGCACACCCATGATGTGAATCTCCTGTTCCACCACACCCCTAAGGTCCTGGACTGGATTGAGACCTGGTGACAGCGGAGGCTGTTGGAGTCCAGTGTCATGTTCCAAAACCAGCTACAGTTGATCTGAGCATCATTAAGGAGCATTATCCTGCTGGAAGGAGCATCAGAAGATGGGTCCACTGTGGTCATAAAAGGATGGACATGGTCAGCAACAATACTCAGGCAGACTGTGGAGTTTAAACAATGCCCAGATGGTACCCAATCTATCTCACACTATTACACCAGCAGCAGCCTGAACTGTTGACAGAAGGCAGGATGAATCCATTATTCTATGTTGTTGACATCAAAATCTGATAAGACCATCTGAATGGTGCTGCTGAAGTCTTTGAGGACCAGAAAAGTTTTTCCAGTTTCTTCTGGTCCAGTTCTGTTGATCCTGTGTGAATTGTAGCCTCGGTTTCCTGTTCTGACAGGAGATAAACCAATGATCATCTGCTGCTGTGGTCCATCTGCTTCAAGGTTCAAAATGGTGTTCAGAGATGGTGTTCTGTAGATTTTGGTTGTGGTCATTTGACCCACCGTTGGCTTCCTTTGTAAACCCTAGAGATGGTTGTGGGTGAAAATCCTAGTAAATACTCAGACCAGCTCATCTGGCACCAAAAACCATGTCAGGGTAAAGGTCATGTCCTTCTCCATTCTGATTCTCAGTTTAAGATTCAGCACATCATCTTCAATGAATGCATTAAATTGCTGCCATATGATTGGCTGATTTATTGTTTGTGTTAACAACTGAACCAGTGTACCTGGTAAAGTGACCAGTGAGTATGCTTATTACCTTTAAATGTTGGTGATGCTGCCCAATATATTTTCATGTGTAGGTAAACGTCTTGTACTGTATTTTTAAAATGATTTTATATCTGGTTATTAGTCTCTGGAGGTGTGATGGAATGCCATATTGGTGCAGATGGGCAAAGCCAGAGCAAATAGGGGTGGATGGATGTGTGGGTGGGCGGAGTGCTGATGGGACGACAGCCTTATTAGTGACTTTTTGATGAAGGAGCTGTGTGCAACACGAGCATCAGCAGAATGACACCTGTGAAATTGAGTGTTGACAAGGCGAACTCTGCTGCATGGCTCATGTACGGCTTGAAGAATAATCACTGCAAACAAATCGTGGCAGCGCCACAAGGTTAGCCTCACCTTCATGAAAGTTTAAGGAGGCATAAATGTATAAAATATGAGATTTAGCACAAGCAATTGCTCCTAAATAAATGCAAAGCTTTGTCAGCTGAATGTTGCACCAATCACAACTAATGTCGTCAAGTTGCCAGATTATTTCCCCCCTTCCTTTTCCTAACCCTCTCTTGTCTGCTTGACACTTTTCATAGATTGATGTGTGTGTTGGAAGGTAATATTTTTTAATTGTGGGTAGGATATATAACCCGGCCAATCCTTTTTTTTATTTGATATCCTTGTCATGATTGATAGATATCATCAAAATTAAAGGCTGAACTTTGAGGTCAGGAAGAATGATTTGCTGTCAGTGCTTTTTTAATACTGGGACGAGAGACGGCAAGTCGTTTCTCTTTGGGGACAGTAAGAGAAAGGGGAAGAGGATGAGAGGGAGATGAGGGAGGGGAAGGAGGTAGGATGGCGGAGGATGTGAAAGCTTCAGGAAAGCGTCTTATGAGGTTATTAGGTTTTAATCAATATGGTATATGGCCAGAGAATGATTGGAAAACAAACCTAATCTGGGAAGCGATACGTCTCTCATTCATCTCCCCGCTTGTCTCTCGGGTGGATCTGCCCGCCTCTTATTGTCACCCTGATTCATTCGGTTCACATCACAGCCAATGCTAAGTTCCTGTACAAGATCACTTAGAACAACTAAAGAATTATAGGTGGCATCTGAGAATCATGCAGTTTGTGTGAATTTGTGTCTGTCTGTTCAGTTCCTGAGTCTAAATGTCAAAGCATATTGGCCACAGCAAGACCTTTGAATCATTCTAGTATATACATTTTTATGTCCAAGGTAGTCATGGATACACATAATTTGGTCATTGAGGTACTCAAAGGAGTTGATGCGAGGTGCGCATCTCCTCATCGTGAATTTGTCTCTGGGGGGGGGGGGTTCAGCGCTCCTTCACAGCATAGTGTGATTGTGGGCTGTGTCATCAGTACAGGGATCTGCTCATGTACACCAGTTGTCTGCACCCCTGTCCATAGTTCTTATTATTTAAAGACAAATAACTTTGTTTTTGAAGACATTGTCAGTTTCTACAATATTGTAAATATCCAAAGGTTTTAGAACCTTTTTTCAATTTTTGATTTTGTGTCTTTGCTTATAAACATTTTTACAGTTCTAATGCCTACCTCTGGTGTTTCTTTGTAGAATCGTGTTCCTCCAGTTCATTCGGTTATTTTAAATTACATTTATTCCTCTTTAATCATTTTACAGCTAATTGTGTTTCTACCTTATCTTGCTGGTATTTGTATGTTTAGAACTTTATTTTTCACTGAACAAGATGAGAAGCACAATTATAAAGTCTGCTTTGGTAGATTAATTAATAACACAATTTACCAACCGAAACAAACATCTTTAGAACCTAGAAGTTGGTTGATGAAAAATCCACAGAAAACAGATTTTATATTTGTTTTCATATTAAAAAATATATTGACCATGTTTTACTTTTATTACACTTGTCCTGTAGCAATCGGGGCCAGATACTTTCAGAAAAATACACAAAATATTATGAACATGATTTTCATATACAGTTTGGGCTTTTAATGATTAATTTGAGCCTATCTTTTCCAGTGTAGAATGATTCGGTCCGCAAGAGAACCCAATCTCATTCATGCGTATCAAAACCGACTGCCCGAATGCGCCTTTGCAAACCATCACTTCCGCGGTCCCGATGGGAGACCCCTAGATCTGACGAGCTTCACATCCTGTTGCAGCGCAGTGAATGAGTGCTCACATGACCTCTGAAGCTAGTGGACACACACGGCAGGACCTCCAACACACACACACTCAGCATCTCCAATGCACGTTGCACCATGCCCTTAGGCACAGCTCCTTTGACGCGTGCTTTAACACACACACACAATCACAGTACATCCGACCCACACACGAAAAGGAGGGGTGCAACGGGTCACAATAGATCCATGATCCAAACGGATCGCCCTCTATGGTTTGGGACATGGTTTACGGATCCAGCAGCGCTCGCGCGTTGCTAAATCGTCCCGACATCCTGTGCTTGTGCTCTCAATCTGCTGATAAATAATTCCCTCTGAGAAAGACGTTCATTTTGTCATCACATATCATTTTAGTTGACCAGAACAAACGATCACTGATTGATTTCTGATCCACTCTCTGTTGCGTGCACACGCAAAGCGGCTGATCCACCATCCCTGTCAGCTGATCTCCACTCTGATGGAGCAACCAGACTCATCTATTTCTGTCTAAGATAACATGTTGCTTTGGACTTTTATACAAGCTAATTAACGTTAATATTTACGGTGTTCAATCAGGAGCGATCAGAACACCTTGATCGTCAGCAGCTCTGTCTGACCTGAGAGGTGCATAGAAGTCTTTTCACCATTTAATTTGTTGGATTGACATCTTGAGTTAAATCTTGTTTGTATTTAATGAGCATTGAGCAGAAAAATGTTGCAGTGTTCTACAAAATAAATAGGCATCAAAGTTTTTTGTCTTTTATTTTTCTTTCTGCTGATCCGAAAAATGATCCAATCTATGACTGAAATCCATGATCCGATCCAATCCGTGAGTATTTTGCCCACCACTAGTGCGACACACACAAAAACCAGCCAACAGTGACAGCTTATCTTCATCACCATCATCATCACCCGAGACATGTGTACCAGACAGGAGCGCCAAGTTCTCCCTTGATGAAAAATTGTGCACCCCTGATTATACATCATACAACTTCAATGATTTTTAAAAACTGGAATTTGGTGCACAAGATGTTTGTTTTATCTGCTCTCTCTCTCTCTTTCACAGAGTCAAATTCATACAGGTTCAAATACTCTTCACTAATATTTGATTAAAGTCATTTATTTAGCATATTGCACCTCCACTGTGTAGCAAACAACAACAAGCCTCTGATATAATGCTGGCTGATAGTTGAATTCAATCTTCTTGGCACAATTGGTATAATTCATTTAATTAAATTGGGTTATTTCCTGGCACAAGCAGAAAACTAGTTCTGATAGTGTTATAGACTGGGGTAGTGCAGGACCCAAACACAGGAGGACGGAGGCAGGAACAGGTGAAGTTAAACCGGAAGCTTTATTGTAGGAAGAACTCAAGAGACACAGGACACATGAGGCTGGGGATACAACATAATAAACCAACAGGGAGTGACTGAACTAAACAGCATATGTAAGGAGGGAGCAAATCAAGGAGACGAGACACACCTGGAGGGGATTAGTACACGACACAGGAGGAGGAACACAGGCACGAACTGGACACAAGAATATGACAGATAGGGTCATAGTTCTGTTTGAACACCCAACTGTGTCCATGTTTTAACCTTCTAACAGATGGTTTCAAGTGAAATTAAAGAATTTAGAAATAGTCCTCCTTTTTAATCATCTCACCCATTTTGTACACCAGCCTACCACAGCATGCTACCACCACCATGCTTGATTGTTCGTACAGTGCGTTTAGGTGAGAAAGTTTCACCTCGACTCCTCAAAACATACCTCATGTCATTTTGGCTGCATAGCTCAATCTCTGTTTCAATTTTTCTTCAGAAGACATTTAACTTGTCCATGTCGGCAGCTGAGTTTGAAGGTTTATCCTTCGAAGCAGGAGCTTCTTCCTTGTTCAGCAACTTCTCAGTTCACAGTGATGTAAAACTGGTCTTTGGGATAAGGTTTGTGCCAAACGAATCAATCAAAAAATACAGTCACACACAAATATATCACAATAAAGCAACAAAAAAAGAACATTTCAAAAGCAAAAGTGTGACATTTAAAAGCAAAACAAACAAACAAAAAACCTAATTCATAAAGAAATATACATTTTCTAAACCAAAATCTTATTTTTACTTCTTAACAATTCATATTTTTTTTATTTGACATACCTTTTTGGTTCTCACCTAAATCTGCTTCATTCAGACCATTTAGGCTTTTATTCTGAAGGGCATGTTTTGATTGTGCTGCACCTTGGTTTTGCTTCTGCTCTAAGTTTTTGCTTTTGAAAGAACATCTCAATGGGAGAGGTTTTTGTAGTGCTTCAATCTAATTGGTTTTGAGGATTTGAAGTAAGTGGCTCCATACCTGTGGCAAACATCTAGAGCCACCTACTCCAAGCCCTTATGACCAATTAGATTGAAACACTGGAATTACCCTCCCACTGAGACTTTCTTTCAAAATCAAAAGCAAAAACCTAGAGCAGAAGTAAAACCAAGGTGCAGCAAATGCAAAGAGCTGTTGGCACATCCAAATCATGCCCTTCAAAATAAAAGTCTAAATTGTCTGAATCAAGCAGAATTAAGTGAGAACAAAAAATGTGTGTCAAAGAAATAAAGTATGAATTGTTATCATGTAAAATATGTTTTTTGTTTAGAAAAATAAATATTTACTTATCAACTAGTTTATTTTGGTTTTAGCTTGATTTTTTTACTTTTGAATTTTAAACTTTTGCTTCTGAAATGTTCTTTTTGTTTGATTTATTTTGATTTATTTTGTGTGTGACTGTATTTTTTGGGTTGACCCTTTTGGCACAAATCTTATCCCATAAACTGGTCTGACTGTGGACAGTGACACTGGCATTATAGTTTCTAGTTCACAGTAGGCTTGAGTCTTAGTTGATCCTAGTGCATCTCTTAACATCCCAACCAATTTCCTTTCATCTGAAGATGACAGATTACTATTAATGAATCCAATAAATGTCAAACAAATCATTTTATTGGTTGGCAAAAACTAGCAGCTGCAGTCAGTCTTAATCAAAACAGGAAGTTAATGACCCTTGGTCTCAAAACATTCATTGTTAAATGATTTAGTATTTGAGTCTGTATAATTTTGACTCTGTAAAAGAGAGAAGCTATAATAAATTCAAACTTAAAGACCTAGTTCTTGTTTTTTATAAACACACTGAAATCATGTATAATTATTCTGCTTAGAAAAAATAGTGGTTGAAATTATTCATTAAAAGCCAAAAATGGATGTATTCATGCCTATGATGAGAGTGCGTACATTTCTGATTGTAACAGTAACATATGATGGAGTATTCTTTGTATTTCCTTGCCTTAAGGCACTGCACTAGAGCCTGACAGAAAGTCATGGAAGGCCTCAGAATTAATTTTACCATTGATATGTTTTTTTCTAATATTGAGGAGCTCTACAGGATTTACAAATATATTTTATTACCTCTACCTTGGTTTGAAAGCATAAAGATGAGCTATTGGGAGGGACAATAAATAGGAAAAAAAAATCTCAAGAGCAATTGCTGAGGGAGGTAATTTGTGTGGAAATTAATGGGCTGCTCTCGCTCACCTATTGGGTCTTTTAATGAATGCTGAATGATAATCAAGCGGAAGCAAAAATCATAACAACTTGCAGAATCTATAATTATAGTTTAAAATGATCTTTTCCATTTACACACACACACACACACACACACACACACACACACACACACACACACACACACACATACGACCAACTATTAACATTTATGTTAAATAAATAAAAATAAACTTTTTAAATACTATAGGCAGCTGAATGACTAATGATGTGAATAGAAAACAGAAATTACTTTAACAAAGACTGGAAAGAAAATAAATGATTCTGATTTCTTTAAAATGCATTTTCTGATAATAAACTTGACATAAAATGACACCTCTATTGGTTCTCAGAATCCTTTTACACACACACCTACACACACACACACACACACACACACACACACACACACACACACACATACACACCTGAGTGAACCGAGTCACTCATGCAAAAACACAGCGGGAACTGCTGCATATAGGTTCCCTCTCAACAGGCCTTCAGATCACGCAAGTTGTAATTTTACAGAGTGAACTGTTACAACATTGTACATGAAACTGCAGAGATTTGTTGGATTGAGCACAGCTGCCAGCCTGAAATCTGTGTGTGTTTCAAATCTGATTGGTTGAACACAAACCTCTTTGAAACTATTGCCACAAACCTGGTGCTTTAAATGCTTTGCACTACAGAAATCACACCTGATGCTAACTTTTACAGAGAGGAAACTGAAGTGGGTGTTGGGTAGAAGTGGGTTGGTGTGATGCCCTGCTAAAGAGCATCTCAGCGCTGTTAGTTTGGGGAATCAGAACCAAATCAGTCATTCTAACCCTGCTGTTTTTCCATGCAACATCAATGTGTTACATCAGCGTGTCGCCCTGCACAGATGTAGAAGTGACTTTGCCCTTTTCCTCCCAGACTGCCACCACATCACCGCTTGGTCTTCCCCACATGGTAACCGAACCCTGGAGAGATTTGCTGCAGCAGAGCATGACTAAATTTTTAGCTGAGCAGCTGGCCAGGACTTTGTCAGTATTTACATAATAATAATAATTAATATAAAATGGAATATCATACCAAATGAGCTGCAACAGTCTGTGCAACCAACAGGGATTTATTGGTATAGCCTTTGAGAATTATCAGGAAATATACATTTTAGCCCAATTAAATCAAAACTAGAATTAACTGACCTGACATAGGGAAGTAGTTTTGCACTGAACTGAATGACCAAATATATCCCCCCGCTCCCCACCCCAGGTGGCTGTCAGTGTATCTGCCAAGCTTTTTATTCTTATGGCATTTACATGCAGTTTCACAGGGAGTTCAGGAGAGGAGCAACATGCTCACAAAGCAATTTGCATTATCAAACGAAAGCCAGCGTCATCAAAAACTGATAACTAATAGACCATGATGGAAATGTCCAAAATGATAACCCAAAAAGAAAGGACAAGAAAAGTAGGAGAGCAGTAATGTGCACGAGACAAGGAGAGGGATGCTGCTCAAAGAAAACTGAAGGGTAAGCAACTTTAAATTCACATGGTAGAGCAGGATGATCAGCTGTCAGACCGGATTGGACTGTGTGTTAAAATGGGAACGTTTATTTTTTCCAAGTCTTTGAAATAACATTGTGTTTTTATTTGTAACAAAGCAGTAATAAGTAACAAAGTACACATTCAGGATACTGAAAATACACATTCTTTACCTGTCAGGGTTCAATCTGGACTTATGCGCCCTTTAGGGTTGAATATTTGACCTCAAGGATTAAGGGCCTGACAGGTTTTTTATGTTTTCAAACATGGCCTTAACAGGTCTTTCTTGGAAATGAGACCGTTTCAGTAAAACTCACCTGTATAAATAAAGGTTATGAATATGTATGTTTTTTGGTTTTTATCAAAAATCTTGATTAACAAAAGTCTATACCTTTGGATAGCTTTAAAACAGCTTTAACCTTTACAAACTTTGGTTTGGATGGATTCTATTCAAATCACTGTCAGGGTCAACTTAGCACATTTTGAGTGAAAGACATAAACAATGGTTTATTAGTTAACATTCTCCTAAAAGATGGGTGACTGGAACAAGCTATGTAAAATACATTAAGGTCAAAGGTGGTTTTCTACGTTTTGATTGATCCCTTTGTGTACTAATAATTGTATTCATTTATTTTACCTTTATTTAATTGGGTAATATCCCATTGAGGTTAAAAACCTCTTTATCAAGGATGACTTGACCAAAATTGACTGGATCACCTAAAACCACAAACTTCAAAAATAAATACAATTTATACATAAGATTTAAAAAATCTGTTTCCAGTCAATCTGCTGCCTATTTCATGTAAAAGGAGCAGAAAGAACAAAAGCTGTTTTACCAATTCCAGCACAAGTTTAAAGAACAAAAAGTGACAAATAATCTTGACTGTAAAGAATAACAACTAGTACTTCTCAGTGTTATCTTTCCAGAGTACAAGGCTGCCACTAGGAGTACAATACTGAGATTCAAAAGGTATAAATTCCAACGTAACAGCAAGTACTAACAGTTGAGAGTACAAGAACAGAGGGTACCACACCAGTGACAATCCTTTGTACCCCTAAACGTCAAATAGTTTTTTTTCTTTCCAATAGGCTTTACTGACTTGCAGTTCGCAGTAACAATGGCAGGTTTGAGTTTGGAATGTTTGGTAATATCTTAAACAACAGGCAGTCATCTGTAATCAAGTGAACTTGTGCCAGAGTTGAACCACTGGAGCTTTGCTTTCATTAGTGACTCTGCAGGGATGGCTCAAGAAAGTTTCACACAGGGTGGCAAAGGGGAGGATTTGACAGATGGGAGGGCGATATGTGGGATTTCCCACGTGAAGAAAATACATCTCTCGCTAAATAGATTCATTAAAAGAGCCACAAATTTACTTCAACAACACTTCTGTTACTTAAATATTTTTCTAATGGCTTTAGTGAAACACAACAGAAAGTTTTGTCACTATAACATAAACTACTCACAAAACATTAGGGATTTTTGGCATATGAATGAAATTTCAGGATGCACAAATTATGATATCTCACTGTGGCATAAACATTTTCAAACTCCCTATACATATTTCACCTGAAAGTTGAATATCCCTAACTTTTTGTGAGTAAATGACTCTTGCTAGTTCTGACCAATCACTGACCAATCACAGTCAGACAATTTTAAGTTGAATTTATACTTATGAAGTGTTGTAGTGATTGGTCCAGCAACACCGATGCACCGGTGCATGTATCGAGTTCATAGAGCAAAACCCTGCATCGGTAAGTAAGTAAGTAAGTAAAGTTTATTTATATAGCGCCTTTCACAGATATACATCACAAAGCGCTTTACAATATAAACAAAAAAACAAAACAGAGAAAACATTGAAAATAAAAAACCAAACAGAGATTTGGGGGTACCAGATACAATATTTGGGCAAGATTTGGGGTACCTTCAGGGGATCTACATTGTAAATTATGAGATATAGTGGGACATTGGCTTGTGTAAGGAACTAAAGTCTTGGGCAGAAATATTGGGGCAACTTCAATACAATATTTGGGCCAAAAATAAAGATGGGAGCCAGATACAATATTTGGGCAAGATTTGGGGTACCATCAGGGGACCTACATTGTAAATTATGAGTTAAAGTGGGACATTTACTTGGGCTTGGGCAAAGAGAAATATTGGGGCAAACTTCAAGATTTGGGGTACCATCAGGGGACCTACATTGTAAACACATTACACATTGGCTTGTATAAGGAACTAAAGTCTTGGGCAGAAATATTGGGGGCAAACTTCAACACAATATTTGGGCAAAAAAATAAAGATGGGAGCAGAAGAAAATGTAAACAAAATGGAGGGAGGGAGTAGCATATTACAAACAGTCACAACAACTGAAAAACACATCAAGGAGGGGGGGGGGGTCAGGATCT
>SSNR01000290.1:19341-109341 GCA_006937965.1 Callopanchax toddi
GGGGGGGGGCTGAGCAGTCGCTTCATTCACTCTGTTGAGTAGGAGATTATTTTCAGGGTCACCAGATGATAACAGAATGTGTTTAGAGCAGGCAGTCCTGTTTGTTACAGCCGCCTTAAATGTCTGTCTCACTGGCTTCATCCCGTCCAAATTCCACATCCTGGCCAGTCCCATCTGATCCGTGTAGTTCGACACATCGATCGTAATTCACTCCGCGCCAGAGTTCGTTCGCAGACAGTCCTACGAGACAGCTCAGTCCTCGTGAGTGTTTCAGTGTTCAAAGCACACATCAGCCCCCTTTGAAGCACAGGAATCCTGTCAATTGCACCTGTTAGCTCCGTTGTTTTCCGATAAACCAGGTCCATGCAGATTCCAATGAGCGTGCACCCGATCATCATTAATCCAAAGTTGTAGACCTCCAGAGACAGACTTGCAGGACCCGCAATCTGATCCATTACGAACCCCACAGCTCTTGTCTCAGTCAGTCGCGGAGTCCCCTCCTCCGTTTTGAGAGTGTAAAAAATTGTATCCATTTTGTTGGGAAGCCAGCAAACCAAAGCCATATCAAGAAAAAGAAAAATATTTAACCAGAAGGAATGAGGAAAATGCTCAGAAGACAAAAACAGCTGCAGGAGTAACACACAAGGGAGAGAAGGAACAGTGCGACCGCTCTCAACAGAAGCCGGAAGAAGAGGGCTTTCGGTGCGCGCCGTGATCTGTTTTGGGTTCTGTCTCCTTTCACCACAGTTCATCGTTTTCCTCAGCTCTTTATCTCTCAATTCATCAGTCACACCTGCACTGCATCAGTCAATCAGCTCAGCTGTTCTGAGTCCCAGCAGTGAAGGTGGCCTCAGGTTATGATTGTTTTTTATTTGACCAGTCTTTTTCTCCCGTTTGCCCCATGTGACCTTTTTCTAGCCGCATCGTCAGCATTTTCCTTTATCATTAGAGTTCAGTGTTATCTTATCTCCTTGTTCTGCATCTGCATTTTGGGTCTTTTTATGTGCAATATCAGAAGATCTTGTGCAATCTATTAAAACTCAGTAAGCCTTGTGGTGACTCAACTACTATCACATCAAATGTTTGCATAACAGCTGGAAAACTGACTGAAGTGCAGCCATTTTTGTGTTTGTTTAGGTTGATTCGTTGTTGTGGAAATACACTACTTCTGAAAGTTAATCGGTTGTAGATGTACATTTATTTAGTTTCATTAAAATCCTTTAAGTGTTTCTTGAGAAACACAGGCAAAAACATCATGACCCACCTTTTGCCTTTCGGCAGCAGACTATAATGAGCTTATCAATTAAAATGTGAGTGGATCTGACATTTACGACTGAGCGTTTCATTAAATCACTGAGCTGCAGGTTCTGCCCGTGACTGAACCATGAAACTATCAGCTTTATTCTTTAATTCTGATTGTTTTAAATCTTTTTACACTGAATGAAAAATGAGTTCACATTCAAACTTTAGTTTGTAACATTCTGAAAATGTTTCATAGTCTTGTAAAATGTTAAAATAAGCCATTCTTATACATATGCATAATACACAAAAGTGCAATTTACTTACATTTCTATACATATTCCACTCATGTGCCCTTCATAAACTCTTGGATTGGGTAAAATCTGAAATTTATTAAAATACTTATAATGGGTCAAAGTGTTGCTGGTAGTATTTCTGATATGAATGCTTCTACTGCTTGTGTTTGCAACACATTTGCAAGGACACTGTTTCACTGGAGGTAATTATGCTGGGAGTAAAAACCAATGTCCTGACTTCATTTAATCAGCTTTCTGAAAACCTGGTTGAAACTTGTTATGAAGGCAGCATCTGTGTCCTCATACGGCCCCTTAGTGTTTACTTTCAGCACAGAAGGAAAGCTGATAAGTGCCAATCAGCATCACACTGGACTCTATGCTCTGTTTTCCTCCCTTTGCAAAAGAATATAATAAATTCAATATACAGACATGCCATCACTTTGGGATATAGTTTCTTTCCCAAAATTGCAATCAGATTAGAGTTAACACACCAGTTCCAAATGGTGATACTGTTTTCACAGGTAAACAAATAGAAGTGGGAGAAGTCAATCAAGACATCTGGCATAAAGTTGCTCCTCCTCTTACTCAAAAAGAGTCAGATTGTCATGTTAATTAGTACCTTTTGAATCCCTTGTTGATAATGAGCTGATAAAAGTAAAGGTAAAGGAAAGCCCACCTTTACCTTTAGGCTAAAGGTAGGTTTTCCTTTGTTTCCAGCTTTAGTATTATATTATATGGCATTAGTGGTTCTAGGAGTCCAGATGAAGGAGGAGCTAGATGGAGAGGAGCAATGGAGGAGAGCAATCAGGTAAAGAGTTGCAGGTGAAAAGGTCTCCAAAAAGGATTCCTGGGTTATAGATTTTTCAGAAAATCTGGCACTGTAGTTTGGTCTAAGCCTAGCAGAAGAAACAGAGGGTAATTGAACTTGATGGGCTTCAGGTGTGTGTGTGTGTGTGTGTGTGTGTGTGTGTGTGTGTGTGTGTGTGTGTGTGTGTGTGTGTGTGTGTGTGTGTGTGTGTGTGTGTGTGTGTGTGTGTGTGTGTGTGTGTGTGTGTGTGTGTGTGTGTGTGTGTGTGTGTGTGTGTGTGTGTGTGTGTGTAGGTGTGTGTGTGTGTGTGTGTGTGTGTGTGTGTGTGCTGGGACCCAAGAGGATCAGAGCACCATCTTCTGGCAGCAAAGCAAAAACAGCCCCCGTTCTCTACCTGAGAACACAGAGAGAAATATAGAAAAAGGAGGTTCCTTTGGACATTTGACACTGTTGAAATGGTTCAGTTAGTGATTTGGAGCCCTCAGGGTCACCTCCTCTTGGAAGTGTTTTGGGCATGTACCACTGAGAGGAGACCCCAGGGAAAACCCAGCTGGAGGGATTATCTTTGGCTTGGAAATGTATCAGGATCCCTCAGGAGGAGCTGGAGTTTGTCAAATGGAAAAAGGATATTTGGGTTACTCTCTTTGACCTGCTGCCTCCGTGATCCAACCTCAGATATGAGACTGAAGATGGATGGATGGATGGATATGAGTGTTCCCACCTTGAGGCACATAAAGCTGCACTCTGTAATATCCAAACAAGCTAGCTATTTTACAAAAACGCTACGCTAATGTTCACCCTGGTTTTTCCTCTATACGTCCAAACCTTTTTTATAGTTTTCTGCTAGCTGAAAATGTATTTTTCTTTTGGGGACTCTGGTATTTTTTCCTAAAATTGAAGCGCTAATAGTTTCTGTCCTTCTCTCACTTCCGGGATGTTCTGCTGCAAAATGCACCCGGACGCATTAAGGGAGGATACAAGCAATGCGGAAGTGAGGCGCTTCAGTGAGACAGACAGCTGGATTGTCCAATAGTTTCTTTTGGTCCGAAACGTATGATTGGCTGAGGTTTTTAGAGAACTGCAGGACAACCACTTTATTGATTTCTTTTGGGGGGGTTTTAATCTCCACAATATATTTATAGCTATACTATGTTAGAACGTTGTTAAAAGGCATGAAAAAAAAGTTTTAAGCTACATTGTTTACCAAATTCCAGAGTACAGCTTTACGTGTTGGTAGGTGAAGAAATTTCTGCTATACTGCAGTTGTGTTCAAAAAGAGAGATGGGTCAAGGTTTTGGTAACATGTAACAATATCAAGATTTTAAATAGCTCATTCATTGTTTAGGCATAAATACTTTAAAGAAAAGTTGCACAAAAGAAAAAATGTTGCATTTGAGCCTCAGGACAAAAAGTTCATAAAATCAAAATCAATTTAGATCAAAAATAAATTAAATCTTGAACAAGTAGGAAGTACCTTAACCTGTGTCATACACAAGTGGACAACCATACAGGATGATATGGGGAACTTCTGAGAAATTCTTTTGATGATCATAAAGTGCATGATTAGCCTTTAATTTGCAGATAAGAGGGTGTGTGTACTGCCTGTTAGTGTTTATATCAGCTACAGTGAATGGAGATGGTGTTTTACTGACATACATTTCAAAATAAAACCAAAGTCATTATTATTTGTTGACCTTATAATGCAGGGTCTTGCACAGAGATAACTACATGTATATAGAATAAATCAATATCTCAGACACTGAAACATGAAGGATGATATAAATGTCTCCCAATGTGTCCTTTTCTCTTTCTTTGTCTCCAATTCTAAAATCACACACCCATAATCCCTGTCTTCAGCTTCTGTCAGTAATACCGCATAGACATCATAAAGGGTAAAGAAAATGACAAAGTAACAATTTAGCTAGTAAGAACATATGGTATAACATGGAGGAAGAACTTTAAACACAAGAGAAGTGAAATGAAGAGGAGGAGTTATTAAAACTGCATTAACTCTGCGTTAATGCCACTTTATACCCAAGCGGGCATCTCTGCATCTTGATTCATTTATGTTCTAATTATCTACATCAGGGAGACTGACTGATTGGCCTAATATGACATGCATAGCAACAATTTAGCAGAGGCACCAGTATGTGACAGCTTTTTTTTGGCGCTGACATCCTCCTTCACAGTGTTACAACCCTGTTTATGTCTTACACTCTAAGTTAGTTTGACTTGAGACAACTGTTTCCGAGTGTTGTCGAATGAGAGTCATCAATCACATAAACGTCTCGAATGCACTCCCTTTTTTTCAGGATGAACAATAAGATTTGCTACAGTAATTAATGGCAATGAGACTATTTATCAGCGGAGAAGGGACTTCAGCAGGGTTCACTGGAGTATAAAGTGATTTCCTATCCTCGACGTTCATTGTGGGGTTGATAAACAACAGGTGACAGGAATCAAATGGCAGGTGTTTTTCATTAAATGGGAGACTGCCCGTTGGATAATGTGTTTCCACTCTGTCAGGTATGTTTTCCTTTTGAAGTTTTGAAACACACCTTTCAAAGGAATTATAAAAAAATAGAGCATATTTAGTTATGAGTTGGACTCACCTAAAGTAATCCAATTTACTGTATGTTTGGCTAAAAAATCCAAGCCCAGTAAGACAGCCTTCTAAACCGTAAGTGAAAGTTATTGCTACATTCATTAGACTAGTAGAAAAGTGAATAACATACATACAATATATTGATTTACATTGCAAAGTTACACAATACCTGCTGGATCTATGAGGTATAAACGGTTTACAAAAGAAACAATATGAATTTGGCCAACAGCAGAGATTTTGACTCTACCGGTCTACCACGGTAGCGCAAGTTGATGAATTACAGATGGAACTGAGACTTTACCGTTTCCAACAAACCTATTCCCTCAGAATTGTACACCTCAAACTTTATCAATTCTTCTTAACAAGTCCCTTGTTTCTGTTTTTTTCCTAAATTTTTTTGTCACACACAGAACCAGTATTGGGTCCACACCTGAACCGCTGCAGCGTCTTAAGATGAATGAGACAAACACCAAATCCCCCACCCTGCTTTTTTCACAAATTGTACACACTGCACCCTGAGACCACTCAGGTGGATTGTCGGACAGAAACCGGGATATTTCTCTGTTGGACCAGTGAGAGGTGCATAGAAGTCTATCCCCTCCAGGGGTGAAAGATTATTGACCAATGGGGAGAGACAATAAAAGCAAAAATATTCTGTAACCAAACTTGTGCACACAAATTTATATCAAATAGGGATCTGAAAATAAGTCACTTTATACTTTGGCACATACCCTAAACAAATACAATGGTAGTGGAGTTATAAACAAATGCAATTTTGGGATACAATCAGGATGCATCAGCTTTTACATGTTTGCAGTGATAATGTAAGAACATCAGATCTAGTTACCATATAATAACTACGTTACAATGCCCACCTTCCCCTCTTTGCCATATTGAATAATGCTGCACCACTCTGTAATGAGTCATTTGGTTTTTGTTGCTCATGTAACTTTGATGTGTTGAATCGTTTGGAACGTGTCAGGATATGTATCGTATTGGTCATAGACCAGAGGTGCACAACCCTAAAGCAGACACTTCCATAAACGTTTAACAAAAGCAGAGGACTAAAAAGAAAGTTGAAACTCTTTTTAAATGAACCTCAGTCACCTGTGGAGAATGAACCACTTTGCAGGCAATCCTGACCACCATAAAGCACAGGAAGAGCACGCACCGTAACACCTCCAACTTTACTGTGACCATATCAGAGATAACGCATTAAGGACGACTATCTCAAGGGCAAACGGGTCACAGACTCCCTGCAGGAACTAATAAATATGTTGCAGCAACCTGAGTTTATAGGTTGCGTTCGTATGTTACCATTGAAGAAGTTGATCCCTCGTTCAGGCAAGATTGACGGCAAACATGAAAACGTACTTGCAGTGATTTTGTAGGCAGTAAAAATGCTTTGTGAAAATAAAACAGAACGCTTGTACAGCAGTTTCTCCAGCTCAGGAAAGAGGCGTTGAATGGAGCGGACATGTGGTCATGCATGGAAGAATGCCAATCTTGAGAGAGCTCATCGTCAGAGAGTAAATCATTTCACTGGTGCAGATGATTATTCTCAAGCATGTTCTTAGAGATGGATACAAAAAAGCAGGGGTTGTGGGGGGGGGGACTTTATTCACTCGTTTAAAAAAAGCACGTTTAAATTTTAATTGGTGTGAAAGTTAAAGCATCAAGGCAAAACTTTTCTTTTATGCAGGAACTAGTTGGAGCCAAAGTGGATGGAATATTTTAAGTTGAGTAAGTATCTACAATGATTACAATGGTTACTTTTTAGTTTTGTTTACTGCTTAATAAACCATGGTCTGGTAAAATGCACCAAAGGTTCACTGTCACAAAGGGTTAATGGGTCATTTTTTTAACCACCTATTTTGTTTTTATTCTAACAAAGACATTACTGTTTTTAACATCAAATAAAAGTGATAAAATACTTATGGTACATGATTTTGCAAACTCAAGACATTGTTTATTAAAGGATGCAAGATAAATTATTTACCTTAATCTTTCTTAACCTTAATCAAGGCAGCTATGGAAGATGTTTGTGGGAAGATAAATTGGTTTAATGGTAATTCCTTGTTGCTGTCATTAGTCATTTTTCGATGATGTATTTTAAAAAATCTTAGTGACTGGCTGCATTAGATGTGTATGCCTCACCTAATAAACAATATTGGCTGATAGTTTGATTAGTTATTTCAGGCTGGTGGGAGGAATTTGGACAAATATAAAAAAACTGGAAACCTGTTTTAAATGATTCATCCACCACCCACCTTAAATTCCTCCCAGTAACAGTAACAGTACTACGGTATATTGATTACCATTAAACCTAGCCACGATGAAAAGTGTGAGCAAAGTGTCTGACAGAAAACACTTTACAGTACCTACTTAGTCATACAAGAGCACAGATGACTACAGTTAAAATAAAAAACATGCTTGTTTGATTCAGTGCAAACAGAAGTAGTTCTTCTGAAGTGGGATTATGTGGAATGGTTATGAACAATTATCCTATTTATAGCTTTTAAAAAGTTTTCAATCTGGAGAAATATAGATTATTCATGACTAAACTAATAAACTTGCAGGTGGTCATCCCAGAGCTGATACTAAAGTAGATTACTATCATTTTAAAGAATCAATTAGATGAGGAATTAGCCTTGGTGATTTGGTTCAGAGGTGTTCATCTGTTCATTTTAATACTCACAAGAACAAAATCAAACAATGATACACACAATTGCCACTCAAAAGAATAATATGTATTAATGCATGTGCAATGTTTGCAAAAGTGTAAATAGAAGGTAGTTACTACAAATATGCATGGTCTGGAAGTATGTTTGGCTATGGACAGGCTATTAATTGATAACTTAGTTATTAGCAAAGATGATTAGCAACATGTGCAATGCAAAAGGGATGGCAGTATAAAGGTCACAGTCAAAATGTATCTCCTCTTTTACAAACTGGGATCATTTAAAGAGCTATCTAAAACAGGTACGGTATTATTGGTTTAACCTTTCCACAGAAACCAACTTCAAAAGATCTTAACTGTTCTTTAAGGATCTCAATATTCAGGGCTCTTACACCAGAATTAGGTTCAAGCACTTTCAAGGTGAGTTTTCAAAATGTTTTTGCATTTTACACAGGTGATGATTTACAGATATGTATAAACTGCACTTATGCTAAAAACAAGTTTCATTAAAGTAAGTGTCAATGTGCTATAATAAATTTTAGTTACAGCTTTTTCATGGAATTTAGTAAAAATTCAAGCACTTTTAAAATCTTGAAAATACCACAGTAATTTTCAAGCATTACCATGGATTTCAAGCACCAGTATGGACACTGAACTATTGTTATTATAGTCCTATATGGTGCACTCCACAGTGGACCATATTCTAGATTACATGGATTTTTATTGTAGAAATGCCATTCATAAATTGGCTCATTTACTAATGAATACTCAAGGTCAGTAGGAAAAATATGATGTAAGAAAACTCAAATGAAGAGCAGCAACGTGTGGAGTCCAACATAGTGTCTTAGAGGCCCAACCACCTGTCTACTGCAGATGCTGATAAAAAGAATGACCTCTGTTCACTTCAGCATATAAATCCTATTGAAGTTGCACATAGATCCATTGGAAAAAAGCCTACAGAAAGTCTTAAAAAATGTCTTTTTGACTAGTTTAAGGATCTCTATCTTTGCTTTTTCCCTGTCTTCTACTTGTTTTAAGTGTACGCTCTATGCCTCAGGCACAAAAGATGGTGTAAGGTTCTTCTGCTGCAACTCATTTCAGTAAGCAAGGCTGTATATAGTCAGACTTCCCTATCGTAGATTCTGAAAAATACTTTGACCAACATGAACAAAAAGACTAGGTAATGCTACACCGATAAAGAAGTAAGTTCAGAGTAGGGATGGAGCCGGATACAAATACAGTTTTCGGAAAAGCACAAATAACAAGTTTTTCCTAAATACTTAGAAATACTTTAAAAATATTTGTATTCAAGAACAAGAAAAACTTTATTTCAAACAGCTGTGTTCCTCATGAGACCATGGTGCAAGCCTGGAGGAGTGAGTGAGTGACGTTCAGGAGTCAGGATCTCTTCTGTGCTACTTTGCGCAGAATCCGCTGACAGACCTGTGGAGGAGGCATACAGGTCTGGATTGACTGTCAGCGGTGGGAGCCTCTCGCGACCCACACCAATACATCAATGGCCAATGCTCTGGGTCTGGATGAGGACTGGCCATCAGGCATTTTTCCGGTAATGGTAACTTTGGGCCATACCCTGGACCGGGACCAGATCTGTCCTGGTCCCGCACCACATAGATTTGTCAAAAGCAAATCTATGCCATTGCATTAGACTTCTTCATTTCATCAGACGGTTCCTCTTATTAAGTACTGTATAAAGCAGAGGAACTCAGTTAAAAATATTGAAAAGACACGTATGTGTGCGCAGTGCATTTAGCGCCATTGGGACAAATTCAGGTACATTTTCAAACACAATAAGAAATTCAAGCACTTTTACAACCTTGAAAATACCTTGAATATATCAAAATTCAAGCATTATCAAGGAACACCATACTAACCCTGTGTGTGGAGCAGGAGCTAATGAATTATTACTGCTGCTTTTATTTTATAAACTGACAGAATTTTTCACACAACTGAAAACATCAGATCAACACTTTGCCGAAGCCTGGACACCATGCCAATTTTGGGGACACATGATATCACACACATTGGTTAATCCTTTATTGATTGATAAAATCTTCCTCTGTAATTACCCAAACAAGTTTATCTCCTTTAACAGCATCATCACTTAATTTTGCTCTAACAATAAATGTATGTGCTTGTGGGAAAAAGCTGCAGTCCTCGAAGGAAATACACATCCATAGGAAAAACATACAATCTGCAGCTGGAAATCAAACCTGCTGCTTACTTGCTGCAAGGCAACAAGGCTAACTACACTATCATGCATCCTCTCCTAGATTTATTATAATTCAGGGAAACTATAACTTATTTGAGAAAAATGTTATTAATTTTTTAATTATGTTTTTTATGAGGTCATTCTTGTCCCGAATAGCTAGGTGTGCAACAAACTCTTAGGTGTTAAGAGGTTAAATATGATGTCCAGCTGTAGTGGGAAAATATTATTTTCTTAAAAACTGGTTAAATCCACTGTTGTATTATAATTTTTTTAGGTAAATTATGCTCATATATAGTAAATTAAAGCTTGGTGGGAGTCATTGCAGCTTATTCTTGCCCACTGCCTTCAGAATATGCATTCAAAATATCTAACAAACAATTGTTGAACAAAACTAAATGATTGTCCAAGTTGCCCAGGACAATTTAACAGACATGCCAATACTTACCAGTTTCCAAAGAATTCATTATGTTAATTCTTATTGGTGGTCCATCATCTTTTGTCATGCCTGTTGCTCATCTGGACTTGATACGACTCACACTTCAGTGATTAAAAGAAGTATACAGGGTTTCACCTGCAGCACAACAAGTGAGATGATGCTGAAAGGTCCTAAGGTCACACAAAGTTATACTTTTCCAAACTCCAAGTATGTAATGTGCAGAATTACCCATAAATGCAACCATCCATCTAACCCTCAACTCAAAATGCTATTAAAAATGTGCTGTCCTTTAACTATACTCCCTCAATTCAAATGTGGGGGGAAAAAACCCTCTTGGTGAGGACAGCTTGTTCTTATAGAGGTCAAGGGCCAGACACAAAATTCCCCTGTAAACAGCATTTCCTAAAACATCCTAACAACCTGATCTCAGGAAAACATCTCCATCCTAAAGCTGTTTCTCTGTGTAGATATGTATTTCAACATAATCTTTAACAGATGTTGCATTTAATGCATGTAATTTCAGTAAAGGTGTTTTAATATTAGTCATTTCTATTGAAAGATGAACTCAATTAACAATTCAAATTCTGTAAAACACAAGTTTAGGTTCACAAGTTGGACCATTTCTTTCCTCCTGAACTGCCTTAATTATTAATATCATAGGTTCAACAAGGTGCTAGAAACATTACTCATAGATTTTGATCCATATTGAGATGATGTCATCAAGCAGTTGGTGCAGATTGGCCGGCTGAACATCCATGATGTAAATCTTTGGTTTCACCACATCCCATAGGTTCTGGACTGGATTGAGATCCGGTGACTGTGGAAGCTGTCAGAGTCCAGTGAACTCACTGTCATCTTCAAAAAATCAGTTCTGAGTGATGTGACATGGAGCATTATCCTGCTGGAAGTAGCCATTAAAGTATGAGTCCACTGTGGTCATTATAAGATAGTCAGCAACAATACCTAGGTAGGCTGTGGGACTCGGTTGGCCCAAAGTTAGCCAAGAAATTCTCCCCCATACCATGACATCACCAGCAGCCTGAACCATCAATACAGGGCAGGATGGATCCATGGTGTTTACTTCAAATTTTGACCAAACCATCTCAATGTTGCACATGAAATTGAGGCTCGTTTTTCAGTCTATTATTTTCCAGTTCTGGTGACCCTGTGTGAATTGTAGCACTACTATTTAGCTCAAACTGTTTCCTGTTTACAGTATATCTGTAGGAGTGGCACCCAATGTGGTCTTCAGCTGCTGGTTCAATATATTTCATGCTATGGTATTATGCCGATCTTGTTTGTAAGTGAGTGACTTTTTGAGTGATTTTTTTCCCTATTCTGATGCTCACTTTGAACTTTCATTCAGTTAAATTTACAGTACTGTGGATGTGGCACGCAAGACAAATAGCCATGCATGCAAAAACACACTGAGTCAATATAGAATCAGCATTTAACCAAACATGTGTTTTTGTACACTGGGAGAAAGCTGGAGTCCTTGGGGAAAGCTCACACATGCACCAGGGAAGAACATTTAATTTCCACACTGACAGATTCCAGCTGAGATTTATCATCATGCCGCTCCCCATCCAAAAAGAAATGTACAAAACTCAATTAAAATTTCCTATAAAAAATCTCTCTGCTTCACTAATTAAAACCCCTTATTAGCACCTCTATAAACTAAATCTACAAGCAAAGCTCAGTTCAAAACGAGTACTTTATCACCTATTATGTAATTCTTCAGCCTGATTGGTGGGTAAAGCAGCTGCTGTCTGCCCACACATGATAAGCTATTGCTCAACATTCCATTTTTTGTAATTCTGGATATTGATCCGGTCATGAAAAAAACATAGGATTATATAACAGACAATAACACTTTATTAACTGCTGATTTTTTTGCTATCTCCATAGACCAATAACTTAAAGTTGTTTTGAAGATATTAAACGCTGGAATATGAAGACAATCTTTTGTGGGTTTATGATTATGATGGCATCATAGAAACTAATTCTGGGATTGTTTCCACCTTTTACTGGTTCCAACCTTCACTCAGTTGCGTATTTACTTGTCTGAATTTTCTTATGTCTTACTGGGTGAATTTTAATGGACTACTCAGACATTAATTTCATAGATATATCTACAGCAGATTATCTATTGGATTCAACCCAATTCAAGATGGCCACCAAATCCAAACTGATCGTAGGAAACAAAAAATAGATCATATTCAGTAAATTTAGTTAGTTAAGAGTCATCCCAAATGCATACTCAAAGCATGGGCGTAGATTTGGCATGGACAGAGGTGATGTGTCACCACTAATATCCAGCAATCACTGAATTGTCCCCACCAATAATTTGATCAAAGGATGCAGCAGTAGCGCTGCATCCCCACCACTAATACGTGCAGCTCAGTGGACTGAGGTGTGGTACGTGCTGCTTTGCTTTTACATTTGTCCTGGGGAAAGAGTTGTATGTGTGAGCTCCCCCGTGCCAAGCTGCTTACGCCGACGGCACCTGCTCTAGGTCTGGGTAGACCGGGCTGGACTGGTCATTGGGCATTTTCCCAGTGATGGTAACTTTGGGCCAGTCTGGACCGGGACCAGCGTTACAGGATGGATTGCTGTAATCTGCACTTCCTGTTTCAGGGCAGGTTCCCCCCCATCCCCGTCCCTGTCCCCACCAATGTTAAGCGCAAATCTACATCAACTGGACAGCTCTTAAAGAAACTCTCAGAACCTCTTCAATGGATGAACATCTTGATCAGACTAACCTTTGGTGTCAGTCCATTTCAAATTTTCTGTCATAGATAATTAAATCCAACTCAATGATGGAAATGGTGAAAATGACAAATATCTAAAACAAGCTAATAATGAAGTCAAATAAAATTGTGATATTAATAAAGACTCATTCACAACACATACTTGAGGTATTGCGTGCAAGAGCTTGCAATAAAAGGTGAGGGAATATATTCATTCTTTTCAGCAATTCCAGGTCTTTAAAGCGGCTCTCTGGATTATTTTTCTAAATGTTTTAAATGATATTTCAGGTCTAAACTATGATCTATGGGTTGAGTTCCACAACATCTGTCATTCTGATGAAGACCCTCCTTCCTCCTAGAGACCCCTTTCCATTCTTTTTTGCCGCCGACATTTTTCAGCCAATGAAATTCAAATGTCTGCATTCTCTCAACATGCACCTGTCGCGCCGTCGTACAGGACACTCCGTGTGTTTCCCTGTTTGCGTCTCAGCCTCACGGCTCATTTCTACTAAAAACCTACCCATTTCCCATCTAAAGATGGATTTATTTTTATTTTTAAACCTTTCACCTCACAGAATGGCAAGGCTTGACAGGGTTACACGTTTATTTTGGTCAGAAAGTTCATCCAGGGCCGAGTCAAGTTCAGCTTCAGAGTCCAGCAGCAGCTCGACGCTAACAGAGCTAATATCAGACGCAGCAGGGCCAGAGAGGGTTCATCAGACCCTCGTCGTATTGGAATAAGAGTTGTGAACTGTGAGTGATTAAACCCTACACATTGAGCTGTACAGTTCATGCCCGCAACGTATATGCTCCGTGTGCACGCGCGCACACACGACCGGACGCGCGTGTCGAGATGTTTCGAGGAGGAGCCTTTGGACGCTAGATTCAAAAACTGCTCTCTTGATGAAATAATCCAGAGTGCGGCTTTAACTGTGTAGGCAACAGTCACTGGCCTGTTAAGAGAAGGATAAGAAAGTGATCCATAGTCATTACTTGACCATCACCCTTGCTGTGCACACATTGCCATTGACTGCTGAACTGAAGGTATATGGGTAGAGGAAGGCAGCCAGTGAAAGCATTAGAGTAAAAGGAGATTTATATGAAACACAGCATCCATGGGGTGTTTTGAACAAAGGCTGAGGAACCCTGACAGGGTGTAAGCGTGGCTGTTGTGGTATTGTTTAATTACCTCTGACGGTTAATTTGTGAGAATATTGATCCCCTTCCTGTAAGTGGATAGAAGGATTTTGTTTTGGCCCGTTCGCCCAAGGGGGGAGAAAGACAGGTGGGAGATGGAGGGAGGAACGTTGAGGAGGACAACAGAGAGAGGCGGTAGCAGTCAGGAGAGGAGGCTTTATGCAGCCATAAAGTTCAACATTATCACCAGCCGAACAGAGACTAAACCTGGTAATAAGAAAGACATTTCTAAAGATTGTGATTTAAGACCATTTGTTTTGCCCATCTATTTATTTAGCATGATGGCACAATTTACAAGAAGCAAGTGAGGAGCGAGGCATGATACGACATCAAACACAACAGCGTGACTCACAGCCAGACCCAATGGCCATTCGCAGGAATTAGAGTGCTTTAAGTTTTATGATCGCCTATCACCAAACCTAATATAATTACCCTGCAAGGGCACTCTGTCTTTCAGCAGGTGAAATGGGATACGTGAGTTAAGGGGGTGGATGGAGCAGAAGAAGTGGTGGCGGCTCTGGGTGTATACGTTGTTACTTTGGAATGAGATAAAGTGCGTGAGGAAGAGAGGTAATAGAGTTTTTTTCCCCTTCACTTTTTTATACTCTGACTTCTTATAACACATGCTTACACAACCCAAGTGTTTCAGATGATGTTAAGTGGTAGTCCAGATCTTCCGGGTGCTGACCTCAGGCATGTTGGTAATAATTGGCTTATTATTATTTTAATTAAGGCCTATAACAACCTTGTGTGAAGTGGGATCGACAAAGCCGCCACAGGGTCTGTGTGTAATTAATAGAGCCCATTTTCAAGGTCAGTCCTTTGTGCATCTCTGAAGATGTGTGCTGTATGTGTGTGACACTCCTGCTGCCCTCTATTTTATCACCCTACATGTTGTGCTGTGAGACTAGTATGATTAGCTGTTGTCGCACCAACCCATAAGTCATTTCTTCCCTGACGCCTCAATCTCTTCTCGCTCTGCCAAAATGCGAAATGTGTCACTGTGGCCACAAGTGATATACTTTGCCATTATGAATAAAATAACCATCATTAGGATAGCCAATACCGCATTATCCCTGTCCCCGTCTTTCACGCTGGCACTCTAAGGCTCTCATCTCCACAAGGTCGTACTGTGAGTTCAGAGTTTATGATTTTGTGTTTCTGTCCCCAGACATCACACAAAAGTCTATGAGAATTACTCCATTGCCTCTTTTATTTAACATTCTTCTACCATGTGGCTGGAAATTGGAGTGTCCCTTAACTCTCCATCATCTTGTGGGCTTGTTTCAGCCACGTTCGTCTACCTCGCATCGCGGCGCTGACATGAGGAATGCATAAAAAATTCATGCCACGGTAAAGCTACTGAGATAGACAGGAGTGAGGGGGAGAGGAGCGTGAGAGTAATGTGTGGGAGAGTGACGGGGAGAGATGGAAGAAGAAATTTAACGTGGCAGGTGATGCAGGTACGAATCAGAAAAACTGGAGGAAAAAAATGTGGAGGCTGTGAATCGGAATGCAGCACGAGTGAACGGTACAGCTGTAGAGTGTGTATGGTTATAGGCTGATCAGGATACGTCTGCTGAAAGGTCAAATTGGTCTAATCTGTGCACAGGTTGCGTCAGAGACAGAGACATTAATAAGGCATGGCAAGTCAGAAGAGGAACAGGTAGACCATCCAATTCGATTGTACGAGAAATGAACAGGATTAGTTAAAAAAAAAAACGTATCGACCATCAGAGAGAAGAAAACAAAGGAAAGAGTTAGAGCCTCAGAGCAAAGGAAGCTGATGTCAGAAAAAGAAAGAATAAACCTTTAAAAAATGGCCTCTGTAAGCTTTACGATTGCTTCTACTGAATAAATACCATTCCTAATTTGGAAAATATCTGTTTTATGATCTCTCCCAGAGAATTTTCCGTAACAAAGGGACTTTTGTCTTTGAAATGTCTTACTCAATTCCCTGCACCTGCTCTGAAAAGATCCGATAATGTCGCATCCCTCCAGGGTAAAATATTGCGAGAAAGTTGAATCCAAGAAAAGAATTCTGAAAATAATCTTTTGGTGAATCAAAAGCCAACACAGAGGAAACAAAAAGGCTCCTGTCAAAACAGAGATGTACTTGTGTGTGTGTTTGTGTGTGTGTTTCAGACATACAGGAAGTGCTCACCCGTTAGCATACCTGGCCCTTTGTACATCTGCAAATGTACACAGTCAAAGACTACCAGCGGGCACAGCGGGGCTTGGTTCTGTCAGTGTCGCTAAGTCAAGTCTTGTATCAAAGAAAATAAGATCAGAGTCATCTGTCTCACGGTGGGGCTTTCTTTTAACGTCAGAAGAAGACTGGAAGTGATGGGTGTGAGACAATGGCAGTGAGACTGCTCTCTGCAGAGACACTGATTCTCGTGACGGTATTATCATACATCACCTAAACATGCACTGGGAAGGCATGGGTGTAGGGCGCTCGGTGTGCTCACTGTGACAGCTGGGGTCTTTATGCTTGGGAGGGAGGAACAGCTCATTACTGGAGATGTTTTTCAGCGTTTTGATGGGTAAATAGAAAAACTGCTATCAAAAGCCAACAGCCGCCACATTGCCTCCCACTTAATCTGGATATGCATCAATGAGAAGGAGGATAATATCATCAGCATACTGTCATATCTCGCTCATAAAAATCAAGCAAAAATATTGGTTGGCGCTTTTTCAATCAGCTATTTGTATATCAATGGGCAGCTGTCAATGGGGGCACTTTGAAGTGGCATTTGGCAGATAAAGATTATAATTAGTCCCTTACTGTGAGTAGGTGTGTGAAGCTTCAGGTAAAGGGGGGAGGCTGATAAAGTCTTGCGCTGCTCCCTCCTTCTCTTTTGCCACTCACTTCAAAGATTGAGATGAGAAATCAGTGGGCGTAAAAGTAAATTGCCTCCAACAAAACTTGTGGCGGATGGATGCAATTTGACTGTGGCGCCGGTGATTGCGTTTTATTGTCCAAGTGCTTTAGTCCTAATGTGTGGCTGTGTCATCAGCTGGGAACTCACCCTTGTACCCCTTGAAGGCGCCCGCGGCAAATTCATTGCTCATCAATCCATCACATGGTTTTTATTTGCCTCTTTATTTGTAAGGGGTGGCTTTTTAGAGGGGATGGTATTGCATTACTTTTGTTTCCTTGCATGGGAGTGAGAGGGAAGAGTAAGATCGAAATTAAATTCATGTATGAAGTGGCTATTAATGCTGCATGCATTATCTTCCTGCAAAGTATACCAGGCAAGATATTGGATTAAAACAAACAAAAAACAAAAATCCAAGAGATGAAAAGCAGCTTTAAGCTTATGTTGAGCTGTTGCAGTATGATTCAGGCTTTGGAATGAAAAACTAAAACATAAAATGAAATTAACTAAGCCAACTAATGAGACAAACCATGGATGGGGCATTTGGAGCGTAGCAAATGAATCACCCAGCTCATCATCTCTGACTCTACTGTCGTCTTTGCACAGCCAAGAGAAAGTGTTCAAGGACTCATAGCTGTCCTTTCTAAGGGGCATCTTGCCAGTGAATGCGAGGAAATTGTTTAAAAAAAATAGGTGGATGCATGAAAACACATCAGTGTTTAAGGTTAGATAAAAGCATCAAATGGAAACAAATGAAGAGATTTCAAATTGGTCATTGAAAACCTGTTATATTCCCATGTGTTTGCGAATCTGCTTTGTGCGCACGATTGTGTGTTTTTCACTTGGCAAAAGAGTTTATGTCAGATTATGGTTGACACAATGCGTATTGTTCTTGGCTGAATGACAGAGAAACCATTTACTGCATGCAAATGAGAAGCATTGTTGGCGCTCCTGATTCAAACAGCTCGTCTTTCTTCAAAAAAAGAAAAAAAAGAGGGGGAAAAAAACAGTTGCCTTTCAGAGAAGCGTTAATAAATAGGTGAGTTTCCATGAAAGAAGTGATCCTATTCAGGATAAAGAATGAGTAATGCTGCTAAGAGTTTGTCCCACTCAGCGGGAGCTCATTAACTTGAGCTAAAAAAAACGGTGGTGTCAAATTATAGAGTTGTAACTCATTCTGAAAAACGTGAATTGCCTCAATGATTCATATGAACAATTTGCATTTTGGTGAAGAGGATATTCAAAGCAAACCACAAAACATTAAAGAGAAAAATCTGCATAGAGAGAGAAAAATCTTTCTGTTGAGTAATCAAAATGGCTGTCTAATAGAAATCTACACCTTGTCATTTTCTAAATGTAACAAAGAATACACAAGGGTTGGTAACTTTGAAAATCGCTAACTAATGCAGAAATGAGCAGATCTCAAATGATTTGTCCCAAAAATAAAACATATATAGCACATGAATAAGAAATATAGTCCCTTTTTGATTTGCAAGGCAAATACTTCCCCTGAGAAGAAGTCTTATTCAAGGCATAAGAAGGGTTGCTTTTTATTTCAGTTTCACATTTCACACACCTAATGGATGCTGCAGAGCTCAAACTGATGCTGCAAGTAGAGCACAAAATCTTATATCTTTCTTGCTGTTTTTGATTAACTTGATTTTATAGTTAAAAAAAAGTGGCCTGAAAGGAGCACTGCTTTGAGGGTGGTAGAATTTAGAAATTAGATGGCAAAAATATATATTAAAATGTAAAGCTTGAATTCTAAAAACATGGTTGACTTGGATGTCACTCTATAGTTTGACTTTAAAGGCATACTATGCAGTTTGGGCTTGTTTTTAGCACCCCCTAGTGTTTTTTTTTAAGTCACTGTCAAAAAAACGTTAACATTGTCTTTGCTCAGAAACTCCTAAATCTAACAGTTGAAATGTCTCCTCAGCCTTCATTGCTTTCTACTGGAGCGGTTCATCACTCATTCAAAGAAATCAACTGTGTTCAAGCAGGGAGAGATTTAAAAAATGCAGGAATGATGAGCTAAAAACACTCTGGTGCTGTAGCATAACAGCTAGCCACATTGGGTTAGCCTAACCCTCGCGAGATACGTGACTTTGTGAGACTTCAGGGCACTGGACCGGAGACTCAGAAGTTGCAATGGTGGTATTCTGGATACAAGCAGGAGCTGGGGCTGAGTGACTTTTCATTAACATTGTAAAGGGTCATATATACTTGCTCAAGAAAAAAGATTTTAAAACATGAAAAGGTTACATAGTGTGCCTTTAAGTTGCTATAAATGCTAAAGAAAAACAAAGAAAAGCTGTGATTTGATCAAATGCAAGATTTTATTGCAAAAAATAAACCACTGCATATGCATAAATAAATAAATAATTGTTTTAACTGAATCGGAATTGGTATTATATTTATAAAATGTTAGAATTAGCTTGAAGGAGTTACACAGGAAAAACATTACCTTGGTGAGAACAGCCATTTTCTTCCTCAGGTTCAGGGGCCAACTACTCATAAATAGGAGGTGGGCTTCAAGCAATTCATCAGTTTTTAATTGCTCGGATGTGCGTTTGCTCATTTCACGTATGAGGCAGGGGAGAAAAAACTTCTCAAAAGGTTTCAGGCAATGGTTCATTCAGATCACTCGACCGTGCTTTATTTTGAAACGGATCCAATCCAACTTTATTTATAAAGCACTTTAGGCAACCAGCACAAGACCAAAGTGCTTTAGAATATAATAAGTTAAACATAATAGCAGCATTCATATAACTTGAGAATGAAAAGGCATAAAACATAAAAAAAACAGTTCTATGATAAAAAAAAACAAGTTATAACAACATAAGAGCCATTCTTATTAAAAAGACCTCACCAAAACAGACAGCAACCCGAGGGTGATCTGTCTCAGGCCTCACCAAGCAGGCTCACAGGTGCAGCCTGTTAGTGCAGTCAGGGCCATAAAGACTACTGTACTACCACAGCTTAGCCAGTGAGGATGCAGAGGGATATAACAAAAAGTGATTTACAATCAGACGGAGTCAGTCTGACATCCAACGGCAAATTATTTCACATTTTGGGAGCTGCTACAGCAAAATCATGATCTCATCTGAGCTTCCACTGAGTCCTAGGAACCCTCAGGAGCAGCTAGTCAGCTGACCTGAGTGAACGGGAAGGAGCGAGGCTGTAGCAGCTTGGAGAGGTAGGACGGGTTGAGGGAGGACTCATGCTCATATTTACGTGCGCCTAGTAAGACAGGCTGCAGCATTTTGCATCCTCTATTAGACAGGTGATGATGATCATCATTTACTCCCTGTTGTTTTGCTTGTTTTTATTAAAGTGTTTCTCTGTAGAGAACCTTTAATTTGGTATTTACCTGATAAATATGCATAATTGTTTTCAGTTTCACTGATCACAAGGAAACACTGGCTTCTAATAACCAAATTAAAAATTGCATCTTGTTGGTAAGTACGATTATTTTACTATCATTTATTCTACCCAGAAGCGTTATAATGGAGTTTATGGTAAATGCCCAGAAAAATATAGAAAGTTAGTCCAATATTATCTATGAGCAAGGTTACCACAAACCAACTAGTATTACACATGATATCAGTTAGTTTTTTCAGACTTATGTCTGTCAGGCTCTGCTGGTTTACAGCTAAGTTTGAAGAAGTTGGGAGGTGAGAACCTCAGTCAGCCAGAGGCAATGATCCTCAGCTGAAAAGAAGGAAAATGGACAGTAGGCATGGCCAGCATTATGGTAATAACATATGCAGCCGGTGTTTAAAAATAGCATTGGTATCAGTTTCAATACCATCATGAAAAAAATGCATGGTCAGGGCTGGACTGTCGCGGGCTGATGGTAACTTTGTTCCGGTCCGAACCGAGACAGTTCGGTCATGCAGCCCTCGATCTGAGCAGCTCGTTTTAATCAGCACTTTCTGTTGCGGCACAAGCTCGCATAGCTGTGGGTGTGTTCACGCGTGCATACAGCACTTCAGTAAGCAGCAAGACCCGCAGGTTGACCCCCAGGACAACCCACAACATAGCCATCTGAACTGAACATCAGCTGAAAATACCTGGGCCGAATTATAGACCCAACCTTGATCATGGTAATACCGTACACCGTGGTAACATGTGGAGGAAGTTTGACGGTATTAAAATTTGGATACCTCCCAAGCCTAATGGACAGCCAGCTCAGGGCTGTCATAGCCACTGTGCAAGGTTAGTATTTTTAGTATATTAGTATTTCTTGGCCTGACATGTAACACTTTTATGGCACAACTACCTTTTATAAAATAAATTATTTATTACTGTAACTATTAAAGTCATTTTTACATGTTTTATGAACATTAGCACATTTTAATTAACATTAACATTTTAATGAACATTAGAACAAACCTTAATGTTATCATCTTTATCTGACACAAACTCTAAATCCTGACTGTATTTATTCCAGCTAGAAAACGATCATCTCTCTCCTCCATGTTTGTCTTCCTGCAGCTTGGTTTGTACAGTATTTCCTGAAATTCAGATCAACCCTAACCCTACCTGACCTCCCATTTAAAAAAATATACTTTTTGGAAAACATTTCATTTGTCAGCTAAATCTAATTTTTTATAAAGATTTTTATTTAAAAAAATCGAAAAGCATATTTGAATTTAAAGTATAATAAAATGTACCTTAAAAATGAAACACTTTATGGCGTAACAATAATAATCTGTAGCATGTCTTAAGCTAAAGTCCTGATTAAAGATAGAAACACACAGTGGCTCAAAAAAAGTAACTTTAATCAGATTACTAGTAACATAATAGTAACGTGTTAGATTACTCATTGAGTAAATGACGCGATATTAGAGTACTAAGTAGAGCGTTACAGCCATCACTGCTGTTTACAAGGTTTAAAAGAACAGTTAAACTTCATCAACATAATGGGACAGTTGTAAAGAATAAGCACAAATTTATTTAAACAAAATGTTTTAAGTAAGTTTAGTAACCTTTAACATGGATAATTTATAAAAAACTGTTGTAAGTCTTTGACCTTTTATAACCTCAAAGAATTTGCATGGACAAACGAAAACAAAGTACACAAAAACAGATCTGATCCATTCAAAGTTTGCTTTGTTCAGGCAGATATGTCCCACCCCCGACCCTGAACAGGATGTGAATGCACAAACAAACCAATAGATGTAGACTTTAGCACTGAATAATTTTCCTTGTGAAATTATCATGCAAACTATAACATAACTACTTCACTACTACACTACAGCTTTTTAGTTTAGCTTTTTCAGACAAAAGCATTGTTAGAATACAAAAGCAGAATATATTTATTCACACTTTACACATTTCTTTATCTATATCTCTATACACATAGTGAGCATCTGACTGGTTGTTGTCTCAATCTGTCTGGCCCTGTGATGGACTGGCGACCTCTCCATGGGTGTCCCCTGCCTCTCACTCTACTGCTGGAGATAGGCAGCAGCTAAAGCGTGTAAGCTAAGTAACATATTAAAGTATTCACCCTGCCATGCAGGTACAGTTGGCTGTGAAGACGTAGTTCTCTGATTTGTTTACTATGACCCAAGCCTCAGACATAGCAGTCTTGTGTGCTTGTCTTTAGCTAGGAAGGACTTCGCCTTCAAGACGCAAAACTCAAGAGTCTATGTCATGATGTTTCACATTCTGTACGTGGCCACAGCCAACATAATTGTATGCATCTAGCGATTTCCTGTAGCTTTTCTCGGGTGTACTTACTGGGCCTTTCCACTAAATATGTATATACATCGGGCCACTGCCACGCAGCTACAATATCCACTCATTCCGTAATGCCACAGGAATCCAGGAGTCTGTTGCCATTTGTTAAAGTGAGTTTTCTAATATAATTTTCAAGATTTGTCGGCGATAACCCCGCAGCGTAGCTTGACAAAGCCTCAAACAACACCATGGTTTGTTGCCAAGATGCGTGTGCATTCTCGCTTATGTTATACTGTTTACAAACTGTAAAAGGGTCTATATATAAAGGTGCATATAATTGGTGCACCAGTGCACAAAGATGTCCTGCATGTGCACCAGATCCGTCTGCGGTTCTGATCACGCAGCCACCAATTCTGCAAGTTGCCCCACTTAAAAAGATATGGTCTGTAATGTTCACCATAGGTACACTTCAACTGTTTATGTTTTAATGTTTTTTATTCATTTGTCAGACGTGATAACTGTGAGAGACAGAATGTAAAAGAAAATCCAGGAAATCACATTGTAAGATTTTTAAAGAATTTCTTTGGCTAATGGCAGAAAAGTATTTGACATCTACAAACGCACACGAATTCTGGCCCTCACAAACCTGTTACTTCTTCTTTAAGAAGCTCTTCTATCCTCCATTCACTACCTGTTTTAATGGCACCTTTTTGAACTCATCATTTGTCACCTGTTTCAAAATTCAGACTCCAACATCCACCATGGCCGAGACCAGACAGCTGCCTAAGGACAAAAGGGACAATATTTTGATCTCAGCTCCTGCTGTGTCACTTTATTGTTGTGTCCTTGGACACCTCACCCACTTTGCCTGCTGATGGTGCTCAGGAAGGTACGGTGGCGCAGATTGAACAGCAGCTCCAGCCTCTCTCAGTCGGCCCCCAGGCTACAATGTAGCTTCCAGCCGTCAGTGTGTGAATGTGTATGTGAGTGGGTGAATAACTGAATCTAGTGTAAAGCGCATTGGGAGTCCTTGGACTTGATTTAAAAAGTACTATAGTGCAAGCCAGTTACCATTTACTGTACAATGAATTGTCATCCCATTCATATGAACATCACATGTACTTTCTTTATTACGGTACTTTCAGTATCCCCATATTTATTTCATAGTTAAAATAGACATTTTTAAATATATTTAAATAATTTGGACAAATAACACTCTTAGCCTAATTTCATAGCTATGTTTGAACATTAATTGTTGAATAAGGACAAAATAAATACTTGCTAAATCACAGCTGTATAATTCAGCATTTGGCGTTGATTCAATAAATCAGTGTAAAAGAGTTGAGCTGCTAAAATTATTTCCTTTTAGCTGTTACGACAAAAAAATCCATTGTGTTGCTCCCAGTGGATGCTAATTGTGAAGTAATTATGCAAACACAGCGTCCCTCTTTGGCCATCAGGCATCTTCCAGGTGTGACTATCACAGAAGAGAATGCCGCTGGGATTTACTGTAAACAGAAACACGTTAATGAAAATTAACTCAGCATGATAACCACTGGAACTCTTTGGGAACACCTTTAAAATCCTTCATCACTCTGTCCTTTGGGTGGGTTTTCTAATGTGGCTAAATGCCACCTATTCACAGAACTAATTCATGTTTGTGATAAATGTTAAACTGGTAATGCAATTATCTAGAAAAAAGTTGCTTCAGTGTTGAAAATAGACGTCTTACCCATGCATTTATTGTCCATTGTTCTGAATTTTTTGAAGAAAACAAGAAAAGATAAGTCACACCAAAATATTTAGAATTTTCTGGGAACAATCAAAATAGCAGCATATAGAAAACAGGAGCAAAGGATGTCAGTATTGTTCTGCGACTTTCTCTCAGCAGAACAATACTTCACAGTTGCAACAGCATTCATATAAGCATATAACAACTATAGAAGCCATTTTTATCTGATATCACACCCCAGATCTCCCTGTAGCTGCAAGTACAGGATGCCAATTGATCCACAGCGAGGAACACGTAGCGTGAAGCTCGGCTGAATCAATTCCTTTGTGATTTTAATACTTTGAGAATCCACCTGTCTCACTAGGTGAAGCAGCTGCAGAAGCTACGAGAATGGATCCCTGTTCATCATGCCATCTTATGCTTACTCAAGCAGAACTCCAATGTAACACATTATTTAATGATGCCTGAGACTCAGGTCATGGAACCAAGAATTTTTATTCTTGTAGATTTAGATTCTTCAGTCTTGCCTTTTTAACTTGGATCTCTCTTTAACATCCTCACCTGGAGGAGATGTGAGGGCAGGTTAGGAGTGGATACACTAGAAACCTCTGGGAGGACAGCTCAAGGAAAATGTGATTTTGTAACAGGAATAAATTATGTAAAACAATAGTTCTACAGATTTCATGACTATTTTAAATAATCTATGCTAATTGTTACTGGTATATAAATAAGTTTTGAAGGATATATTTTGGTATTCTTATAAATCAAAGTGTAAATATATGTAGCTGAGATTGATTAGGAATGATATGATGACCTAATATTTTCTTATATCTAATAACTTTGTCTCTCATTAAGCAGCACGATGGAGCCTTTTAAGTGCATTCAGTTATCAGGTCTGGCAAGAATTTCTTCTTCTTTTTTTTTGCCTAAAAATTGTGTAATGAAAAATGTGATGGTGGTGTAAAGGTTTATAAAATAATTGTAATAGGAAAACTTAACTGTTTTAAGATACAGCAATTTGCTTTGGAGTTGACTTTGACAGCATTGTATAAATGACTTGTCTGGAAGTAATATCAAAGAAAAAGAAAATAATTTGGGAGATTGGAACCATTTCAAGATGGTAGGAATTGAATTTTAACACCTAACAATCACAAAAACAGCAGAATCAGCATAAAAAGGATAACTTCTAAAATGATTTTGTCCCATTCCACTTTGCAAGCATGCTAAAATTTTGTCACAACTTCCAAACACACTTCCACCTCTTCCCAAGATTAAACTCTAATGTATATTATGCGTATCACATAGAACATGCATCAAAAAAATGTGCTCTATTATTTTCAACAATGATTCTTGCATGTCTGTATGATGTCTAGTGACATTTCTCCACAACGTTCATTTGCTCCCTGCTTCACTGAAAAAAGCAATTTGGATCCACCTTTAAAAAGGTTTTGTTTAAAACAAATTAATAACTTGGATAAACTAAATTAAATAGCTTGTTACCAACTGAAGCAATATTTTTTTAAGTTGGATCCATATTTTCTTTTTTCAGTGTTGGACATCTGAGCTTCCATAGCAGCTTTTCTCAGTTTTATTAAACGCTCAGATGCAATATCTGTTCAAAAGCTCAACTCTGCTATTGTATTGGTCAGTTAGTAACTGCAATGTCCTATGAAATGTAGGGTGACCGTGGCTTAGGGGAAAAGAGGCTGCCTTCCATGTGGGTGCCCCAGGTTCAATCTCAGGCCTGGCCAAATGTTAAAGCATCCCTGGGCAAGATACTAAACCCTCAACTGCCTTCAAGTTTTCCTTGGAATTTGTTTATTTATTAGCTTTGCCATAAAGGAAAAACCTCTGCATAAGGTTTGTGCTTTCAAGACAAAGCCTATTGGTGATCAAGGTGTATTTTTCTGAAGATAATATTTCAAATACATATATTTATATATATTTATGTAAAATTGGTGAAGTCAGCACAGGTTATAAGCAATTGTTTTGATGAGCTAAGCCCAGTGTTTTTGTTTTTGACAGAAATAAATTGTGTTTCACAACTTGGTGAGTAAAAAATTATGATTTTAGATCAGAATGATTGTGATTATGGGTTTTCCATAACCGAGCAGCCCTAACTAGCAGCTGGTATAGGAGTCCTGAAGGATGCATCTAAACTTTATCTAATTCAAGCACTTTAGTTTTCAAGATTTTCTAGCACGTTCATAGTGGGGATCATTTCTGAACAGCATACTCAAATTATTTATTTCCCTTTCTTGTCCTATAAAACATATAATGTGCTATAATTTATTGCAGATCCAATTTCAAGTCTTTTATCAAAAGAGTTTGTTTTAAAATCTTGAAAATGCCACATTAATATTCAAGCATTTTCAGAGATTGCAAACATCTGCTTGAGTTATCTCAATTTATCCAAACAGTAGCATCCAGGAAGCTATCAACAACAGCTAAGGCTGTAATTATTTAGAACATTGTACACATAGCAAAAATGGCTGAAAATGTCTTTAATGTCACTGACAACATGCATTGTATCCTTAAGAATGATTTATAATGTTGTTGTGACTTCCTGGAATTGTCACTGTCAAACCAAACTACCCACAAAATGTATTAACAAGCCTGAATGTATTAGCTATCTTTTAACATGAAACTTTTCCACATTAGGCTTTCATCAGTGTCAAACCAAACTACTGAAGCAAATATTGGTCTCTTTCTGCTGTGAATCAGAAAGCATGGATACTTAATGCTGCAGCACCAAGAAACTCCCTCAATATCAGAGACGCTTAGCCAACTTAATGTCATAATCCCTTCCACTTCATCAGAGCTGCAAAACTACCACCATGACGGCTCAGCTCGCCTAGTCCATGGAGAGAACACTCAACCATCCAACCTCATCAAGTCTATTTATCAGAATGATCTCTTTAAAGTAAGCTCAACCCATCCCGTCGCCCTACTTAAAGCCAATGTCGCGTTAGCTTCCATAGATCGCCTCCCTCATTCATGTAGCTACATCACCATGGATTTTCTCTCATTACAGACCAAGGGGCATCAACTCTGTCTTTTTGGGATTAATGTAACCAGAAACTTTGTCAGCATATATGAACATCACCACTAGGGGAAAAAGGAGGAGGAAATCATTACATAAGCCTCATTTACCAACCAGTGCTACTTGTTTTCTTCTTTTGCTCCCACAGAAAAATACATCAAACGTTTTTGCTTTTTAGAGTTCATTTATGATTTAACTGTCAGAATAATTTGTTAGAAAACTTTTTATTCATAATTCAAGCTCATGTAAATAATTGCTGGTTGTCACTCTCACAGTTTGATTGTTTCCCATAATGTGTGGGTTGGGTTTCAGTCATTTTTTTACTGCCTATGTGATTTGCTCTGTTGTTCTTCAGTCTGAAAACCTTAAACTCAGACATGCTTATGTACACATCCTGTAGGATCCGGGTCCCTGGATGAATGGATGATCTCTGGCTATTTTTCCACAGGGGGAAGGGTGCTTTGTAAGATTTAAAACTTCTAAGATGTATTTACAACTAAAAAAAAGTTACTTAAATCATGCATTCATCCTCCAGTGTATTTGGTTATATTTCAACCCAACTGAAATAATAAAACTTTTTTAAAAGAAGTGATGGGATAATGATTGTTTACAAGAAATCATCTCTCTATGGAACTGTTTTTGTCTGTTTAAATAAAAATTTGATTTGATTTTGGAAATATTCTAACATCAAATCATATTTTTCAAATCTATTATGTTCTATAATTTCAGACATTAGTTATAGCATAACAGTAAGTGGCACTGCAAAAGTTTATTATTGTAAACTAGTTCCATTTAAGCTGGTGAGAAACAATTAGAATCATGTAAAATAATTCTGTAAAGTGCCCTTATCCAGATTGATAGACATTCACAGCTTTGGCCTATGAATGATATTTACTGCGTGTGTGAAGTCTCATATGTTCTGACTCTAGACAGGCATCCTTGCACTTTTAATGGCGGCACCACCTGACCCACCTCAAGCACTCTGCCAGAAGCTCAATCAGACAAAGAGATAGATGTTACTTGAGCCTAACGTGCATCAAATCAATCAAATCAGCCAAGTCTCAGTTTATGCCATTAACTCGATTCCCTGGACACACAATTAAATGTTTTTACTGCAAGATGCAGCTTCTTAAATGTCTCTAGGGAGAGTAATGCTGCAGGGTCTCCATCTGAAGTTAAATATTGCTGTCATAATTGTTGAAAGACCCAAAAGCAAGCACCGGAGTAGACAGATGGGCGATGAAGAAAAAAATAAATTTGTATTTAAAGACGACCAAAAACAAAACTAGAGTCTGCAACAGAGAAAACAAACCGCTAGAAATGTTGACACACAAGCACAGCAGTTAAAACAAAAACAAGGATCTGACACAGAACAAAGATAGTGCTTTCAATGAGGGAAGATAACGACAAACATGTGCAGGTGGTGTGATTAGGAAATTAGAACCAGGTGCGACGGGAGAGTTGATCGCCAGCAATGTTGAGAAGGTTACTGGAAATGAATGGAAAAGTTACTCTATTGTGAAAAAGAACGAGCCATGACGTGTTGCTTTTTGAGATCTTTTAGCCTATTTAATGTTGTCAGATTCTAGTGAAGTGATTTCTTAATGGTCTGACAGTTGGTTAAGACACTTTTTTTTAAATAAAGTAAATCATGATTTAGAAACTGCTATATGTTTTACTCAGGTTATTTTCTATATTAAAATTTGCTGTTGATCTGAAGCATTCAAATATGACAAAAAAAATCAAAAACTGAAGAAACCTTTAAGAGTACTTGAGAATACTTGTAAGAAACTGGGCGGTTTTCTAAATACAGTCAATTCAAGCTTTTCATTTATTTAACGCCGCTGCACTAAGGGGTCACCATCCTCTACATCTGGTCCAGCTAATCACTCTCTCTGAGACTAAGAGGTGAGAGGGCCGAGGGGCAGAAACTGCTCACATATATGTGCCAACCTGAACCGACCTCACCTTTCCACCCAGCCCTTATCATACATCCTCTTCTCATCCATGACACCTTCTGCTGCCTTCATGCCAATCTGCTGCTGCTCTTCTCTTCAGATGACAGGGCTTTCTGAGACAGGTGCTCTGAAGTTCTGAAGTCATCATCAGAATTTCTAATGGCTTTTCCCTCTGATGGACCACTCTGAGATGCTCTGTCACCACTCCCCACCATCTCTCTGTTATATTTTCTATCACTCATATTCCCTTTTGTCTAGTCTTCTCTGTTATTGTCACCGTACTGAGAGGAACATCAGTGTAAATGATCTAATCTGTGAATCTATCTGTGAATATTTTTCAAATAGACATCACAAATTCTTTAACTGTAGCTAAACTAAACAAATAGGTGGTTTTAGGAGATGCACGAAAAACTGCTTTGCAATGATTGTATTTTTGTATCTGTCTTAATGGAGCTGAGTGGAGAAATGATTAATTTTGACAGAGTATTTCTTAACTCAGTATGGTCACTTAGTCAAGATCTGGTGAATATTTAGTTGGAAAAAAACAAAGAAAAGACTTGTAATATACTAATCTGAGAAAATATGTTTTATCAGTTTTACTTGTAGCTTACTTCTCAAATTCCTTTTGACATCGTAACCAGAGGGTATGAGCAAGTACTTGATAGAACTGCTAAAATATGAAGCTATTGGCTTAGATCAGTCAGCCTGCCGTCTTTATTATCCTGACAGCATCAAATGCACCAAACTGAGTCTTAACATCCTTTGAAACCCCTTCACAATAAGAGCCCCGGACAAATTTACATGCTCAACTATAAAAATAATAACTTTTCAAAGAAAAATCATTTAAATGATCTCCATTCACTAAAACCAATATACTTAATGCTGCAGACTATAATCAGCACCTTTTGTTGATGTTCCTTTGAGCTGAACTTTTAGTTTTTCTAAAAAGAGATTTAACCATTTTTAATTATGTTGAAACTTCCTCTTTGACAATTTCAAAGAGATCCGTGTAAAAGACAACTTTACTGGATGTATAAACTTACAAGATTAATCGGGTTGAGGATATCGGGAAGCTGTCATGGGAGTCCTCCCTCCTCCCAGAGCTTTCACATCCTCTCCTCAATACCAAAGCACTAACAGGCTCTATGACGATAAGGAGTAGACGGATAATGGGAAGAAAAATCTGCTATGTAGGTGGGCCTCACTGAGACAGACTGACTGTGTGTTCTAACCTTTTGTCTGGTGGAGGCAATTGTCCCTTAATCCACAAACAATGGTGGTCAAAGACTATAGCTGAAAGACCAGCACCTACACATGTCTGTCAATGCTGTTTAACATGTAGGAAATGAGGATTTCTTTAGCCGTTCTTTGCCCTTATTGCTCACATTACAGTTTAAAAAGCCTTGTTTTTGATTTACACCACTATTTCAGTTTATGCTCAGACTACAAGTGTTTTACCAAATGACAAATATAGAGTCAATTCACTTAAAGTTTGCACATTTGATTGGGTTTTATTTTGAAATCCCACATAAGATCAGCAAACCAGGATGTCTGTTCTTTCTCACCAATTACAATAATATCAGAAAAAACAAGGCCTCAAAAATAGGACAGGTTTTTATCTAAAAAAAAATATACACACACATATACACTCATTTATTGTCACTTGGAGAAGATATTGCATGTGTGGTTCACAATTATTTTAATTTTCAAATATAAACAATTTTATTGTATAATACAGTTTTTATACACATAATTTTCATTTCATGACTTCAGACTGAATCAAACACGAACCAGCAGTGCACATTTATTTTGAAAGGCGCTCATAAATGAGGGCACTGTAACTCTGCGTGTCATCCCACACGTCAAATCAAACGAGGGCTGGTTTTAGTGTCCTTTCTGGAGTGGAGGCTGACTTGACTGCAGTGATTTTATCCCTAGTTACACTGCCATTAGCCATGTTTCCCGTTCATTTCTGGTTGCTAAACTGGCTGCACGATTTTACCCTCCTCTTTCTGGGCAAAATTACGTTTGTAGTAGTGTGTGCATGGTTATAGTAGTGGGTGTGTAATATCTCAGCTAAGTATGCTACTGTTAGCCTTGATAAATAAGTCAAGAGTCTGTAATCCCAGCAGAACTTGTTTACAAAAGCCTCATCCAGACATGATGCAGTGGCTGAACAAGTCGCCTGAGCTGCAAAGTGTTTTCCAGACTATGCATTTTTGAAGCAGTGCATGCTCAAGTTGTGTGAGCAGGTAAGACCCAACTAAATGCAGACATTTAGCAGCATCAGTTTGTCAAGAGACACATCGCAGAGCGAGTGAAGGAACTTTGGTGGAACTGGGCTGCATGGTGGCGCAGTTGTTTGCACTGTTGCCTTGCAGCAAGGTTGCAGGTTTGAATCCTGGCTGTTGCCTTTCTGCATGGAGTTAACATGTTCTCCTTATGCATACTCTGGTTTCTCACACAGCAGGATGTTTACCCCCATTTTTGCCCAGATTCTCCTCCTCAACAATCTTAAAGACGCACCCATTTACTGTGATGTCTCTAAAGATAATCTTATCAGAATTTTTTCTTGTGTGTGGTGGATTTAGAGTGCTCTGGTCCGCTCGGAAGGCTGTCAGGGCGGCCCCGAAATCTGTGAAATCAAACAAGTTAGTGAAGTGAGCAGGGGTCCCAAAATCCCCTCGTTCACCTTTTCCCAGTTCTACAAGTCTGAAGTTATCCAGAAAGACAAATCACGCTTGTTATAGTTACACACACCAGTTTAATATACTTCTGCAGAAGGAGAGAGTTCTGTGGTTCCAGCCACTCTCTGAAGGTCAGTCCTTCAGAGCATACACTTTATAGCATCACAGGGTAAGAAGGTGGGTTTTCCTATCCAATGAGGGGCGGTCCCTCATTGCTTACAATCTACGATAGCATCACAGAATAACAAGAATGTGGGTTCTACCAATCAGACAGATCACTGCTATCTCTTCAGGCCTGGCAACTCTCCGTCACCATGGCATCCTGCTCTGCTCCCAAGGCCAGGAGATCTCCTCCCCCAGGCCTGTTGTAAATCTCACACCAAACCTGATTAGACTGAAACTCTAAAGTATAATGTTTTACCCCTAGATTTGCTTTGCTCTATTCTACCGAAGTCCTAATACTAACTGAGTGTAGTTATTATGTTAGTGTAAATACTTATGTGAGTGTACAAACTATGTGAGGTTGCTCTACCATTACTTCCGTGATTTAGGATGCATAAATTAAAGTGTTGACCTCTGTATGTGTGAGTGCTCTCCTCTCCTGACCTAGATGTGTGCGTTTGTTCTATCTCCTGTGAGTGAGAGTGAACTATTCAGACTCCCAAATGTGTGAAGTGTTATCTTATTGTTCTTGATGTGAGTGAAGAACTTTGAGTTCTTTGTGATATTTCTGTAAGTGTTCCTAACTATTTCTGATTATCTAAGTGAATACATGAGTACACATAATAACCCTTAGTCAAATGGTTAAACATAACATGCAGTTCTTCCTGTGTGGTGATAAATACAATCAAACAGTGACCCAAAGTGATTACATATGATTATAAACCCAATATTATATAGATTAATACATGATCATACAGATAATGTGAAACATATAATAACTCATAAAAGGTGATTTACCCATAAATGTGATAAATGTGATTAGCTCAATAAAACAGTGACCCCAAGAATGGTTATAACCTGATTCTGTACACAACATTAGATTGTCTTGACCCAACATCAGCGTGTGTGGTGTCCCCCAGAGGGAGAGGCACCCAGCTGCATCAAAATGGCGCACGGAGCTCCATGACGTCGCATGAACCTCCATGACGTCAATTACCGGAAGTGATCGTTTGACCCGGAAGTCCCGTGACCCGGAAGTCCCGTGACCGTAGTAGCCAATAAAGTGCGCCCGAAAGTTTTTCTATCCGAAATCTTTGCTGTGGAGACAAAATGAACGTAAGTAGCTTATATATAAGTTATATCTTTTTAAAGATGGATTTTATAATCGTAGCATATGAGTAGAGGTAAATGGAGTTTCTTTTTCTCGTTTCTCCGCAGAGTTTTTTTCTCTGAATGATTCAAAAGTAAGCTAACCCGGACTTTTGAATGTTTCCTTTTAATCACAAACAAAGGGTTATTTTTCGTAATGCTTTTCAAACTTTATAGGTCAAGTCAGATTATAACTAACAGACACGGGGATATTTAAATAAGTTTAAAATGCAAATACAAATAAATTGCCAGAAACAGAAGTTATTCACGCCAGTACAAAGTATACATTTTAATGAAATAAAACCTTACCAACTACTCATCTTTTATTTATCAAAACATTTCAAGTTCCGTCGGGCTTCCTCGTTTTAATCTTATGGAGAACTCTCAATGAGAAAGGAGTCCAGGAAGTACAAGAGTCATTGATTAAGCTTTAGTAGCTATATCTTAGTCAGATATTGTTTTAACTGAATCAGTTGTCAAATAAAACTTGTTTTTCTTTAACAACTCTATCTTCCTGTTGTTTGTATTCTAACATATATGAGGTGCAAAGTTTTTCTTAACAATGAGCAATCATGTGAACAATATCTTTTTAATACTTTATGGGATGTATAGGAATGTAATATTACAGCTGAAGCTAGCCCTTAGACAACATAGTTTACCAGAAATTAAAATGGTTTAGCATTCTATGTCATTAATGGATTAAATTAAAATGGTTTAAGACATTTTAGTTCTGTGGATACTGGAGACAGCTGTATTTTGCCCTACTGTATTTTACTTATAGGTAAAACATTATCAATGTACAACCTATCAGATTTTATTACATACCAATGTTTACTGATCTTGTCGTGTTTTGCAGATGCATATCTCGATTGTAAAAGAGGCTGCCTTCCTCCAGAGAAAACTGCTGTTGTCTGGGTTTGGGTGTCCTCTCTGCCCCAGTGTCATCACACCAGGTGATGATGTCATCAGAGGCACTTGATGAACCACACAGAGAACGCAGTGCATTTCCAGGGTATGTTGGTGAAAAGTGTCTGATTCAGATCTTATAGTTGAACATGTATCCACAACTTATTCGTTTTGTGTTATTGTGTTGGTGTAAGTCTTTCATATTTTTGTATTAGTTTTTATTTTTTTCCAAACGTCCCAATATTGCAAATTTTTAACATAAATAATTTTTTGTTTACAGAAACCTTAATCTGCAGGTGCAATTTGACCTGTAGAGATACCAGCCACTTCCATTGTCCTTTTTGTGAAAGGATATAATATATGTTTGTGTGGTTAATTATTTAAAATGTTTATTCCTATTTCATCAGATCTTTGAGCTACTTCAGAGCATTGAAGAGGTGACGGGTTTGGGAGCCAGGATAAAAAAGGGGGAGATGCTCTCTTAGACTTCGTCTTTGATGTGATGCTCCCAGAGGGAAGATTTGATTTGGTCTTTGTGGTCAATATTCTTTTGAAATGGTACAAAACAAACCAGTGCATTCTTTGTTGCCAAAAAAAAAGGCGTGATTGGATCTTTTACGATGTTTTGCAGATCCTGATTACCATCCTCCAGGAGGAAGGACTAACGAGGCTTCGAGCCGAAGTCATTATGTCCAGGGGAGAAGTGTAAATCTGAGGTGTACAATGTGATACTGTGTTTTTTAATGTGGATTAATAAAGTTTATTGCCAAAAAGATTTCTTGTCATATTATCAATATTTGCTGGTGAAGGTTCTCAGTCATCCAGGTCATGATAATCCCAAAAAGGGTTTTAAATAAAGGCAACTGGACTTATTTGGTTCCTTCTTCTTTCTTTCCGTTTCGCTGCTCATCCGAGTAACTTTGTCAATTCTGTCTGTAGCAGAGAGAGAATCTTATAAACTGTGCTCATCTTCCTCTGTCTGTGACACACCTTCCTGCCTCCTGAGAAGGTGTTCGCTCCACTGTATTCAACTGGAGTCCTGTTGAGTTGTATTGATTAGATGGAAGGCGTGAATTGTCTGGGAATTAAGTTCAGAGCAGACTGATGGGTGCTGGAAAGATGAAATCTGAGTCCTCTGTTTAAAGTTGTTTTTTCACATTTAACATAGATGGCTTCTTTAACTCATCTCTCAAACCATCGGTCTTCTTGTGTATGCCTTTATTTAAAACCCTTTTTTGGATTATCAATATTGCTAGTATGATTCTTATAAGGACAAGAAGGACTGGACTGCTGCTGAGTGATCCAAAGTTGTGTTCTCTGATAAAATTAAATTTTGCATTTACTTTGGAAATCAAGGTCCCACACTCTGGAGGAAGAGAGGAGAGTCACAGAATCCACGTTGTCCTGTGTGATGTTTCCACAGTCAGTGATGGTTTGAGGTGCCATGTCATGGTGGATAAAATACATAAAAATTGAAGATAAAAAGAGTAAAGGTAAATAAAAATACATAAAAGATAATATACAAAATTTCACTTTTTGAATAGAACTTTATGAGCAACACCTGTACAAAAAGTTATTGAAACATAAACAGTAGGCTATGGTGAGTCCTGCAATAAAATAATTAGGAAGTGAGTTTACAAAAAAAAAAAACTATACATAAAATTTACAAATGTACGTATTGCTGTATTAGCAATAAAAATTACGTGATTGGTTTTTCTACTGTATGCTAAGTATATATTTGATCTAGCTTGAATGCAGAAAAACATCACACAGCTCTTTCCTAGTTTTTGGAACATGTTTGGATACGTTTTCTGCAACTGTCAAATTATTTTGTAAGAAAGACAAGGCGTGACTTTAAGTCACATGAATTGTGCTGTCAGTGATGTAACTTCCGGGAATTTGATGCAGTTTGAACGCACATAAATACATTTACTTGTATTCAAAGCTCTTTCTCTGTTTTAGAATATCTTTGAATAAGTTTTTCGTAACTTTAAATAAAGAATTTTCTAAAAAGAAGGCGGCGTGACTCTAAGTCACGTGACTTCCGGGTAAAAAAACCCCACTTCCGGTAATTGACGTCATGGAGGTTCATGCGACGTCATGGAGCTCCGTGCGCCATTTTGATGCAGCTGGGTACTCTTGCCCAGAGGAGCAGCCTGTGGAATGTGACGTGTAGCCAATCAGAGCGCAAGTTGACAAACATCCCACATCAATTTAGCTGTGCGGATTCTTTATTACATCTGACAACATCAAACTGTCAAAAATGCATTGTTTATCATGAAAATAAAAGCTGTCATGTTTATTTACTCTGAAGTCAGGTTTGATCTTGTGAAAACTTCACATCTGACCTGGGAGTGTTTGTGTGAAATGGGTTTGTGTGTGATCACACCCCACACTGTAGAATCAGAACGGTCAATATCCATGATTTTCTTTTTTCTCACCACGTGTGTGGTCTCTTATGATATGAAGTTGGCTGATAATTTGTAACTCCTGTCATGTGAACTGGTATTAAGCTATTTTTATTTGACTCAAATGCTTTGAAAGTTTGCTGTTGTTTTATCACTGCTGTTGGGTAATCCCTTGAAGAGCAATTTGTTTGAAATGTGATACTTTACCTATTAGAAGTGCACCCATAAGTCTCAGCTGCAGTTACGTGTTGTTGACAGAACATCACAAACAAGCACATATGTGCATTGTACCAACAAACGTCAATCAAAAAAGAAAAAAGAACAACAACAACTAGAACTGCAAGTAGTTATCAACGGATTCCAAGTCCAATCCAGTATATCTGCCTCTGTCCCCACCCCTCCCTACACACACTCCTCCCTAAGCCCAGCGTCGCCAGCTCTCTTCACATGTTGACCAAGTTGTTAACTTGTGGGTCAATGCCTACTCCTGAACGGTATCGCTTTTACAATACATTTTGCTTGCAGGTGGTAGTGTAATTGTTACAACCTGGCTCACGTGGCCATAACAAAAAGGAGAAACACATAATGTAAAACTTTATTTAAAAAGGTGCAATAGGAAATTTACAAACAAGCTAGCTAACTACCTTACACAAACACACGCCTCCAGTCGACTATAATCCCTATGCCGCGCTTCCCTGGACATGGGACCACCCATTGCCACATTAACAAAAGAGAGCAAAACACCAGCTGTTGAAATGCTATGTTGTTCCCCTGGTTTTTCCTCTTTCTACATCCAAACATTTTTTTTTGTTTTCTGCTAGCTGGGAAGGTGTTTTTCTTTTTGGGACTCTGGCATTTTTTTTCTAAAATTGAAGTGCTAACAGCCGGCTGTTTCTGGCTTTCTCTCACTTCCTTGATGTTCTGCTGAAAAATGTTCCAACACACATTAATGGAGAATCCAAGCAGTGCGGAAGTGAAGCGCTTTGGGGAGAGAGACAGCCGGATTGTCCAATAGTTGCTTTCAGTCCGAAACGTATGATTGGCTGAGGTTTTTAGAGGACTGCGGGACAACCACTTTATTAATTTCTTTAATTTTTTTTTTAAAATCACCACAATATATTTATAGCTATACTATGTTAGAGCATTAAGAGGCATGAAAAACATTTTAAGCTACATTGTTTACTAGGGATGTACCGATACCACTTTTTTCAAAACCGATCCGATCTAATACTTAAATCTGAGTACTCGCCGATACCGAGTACCGATACTTCTACCACACAAAAAAATGCAACAAATTGGAATACAGGGTTTTTTTTCTTCTATGCTTTTTATAACAAATAACTGAATTAGATAAAAAAATATTAAAAAATGATCACAAAACTAAAATATAAGGTGAAAAATAACAATTTTCTGTGATTTCACAGTGAAATTATTGCAGTTTTCCACATTTTAACCAAATAAAATGAACTATTTGGCACCATCTCCAGCTCTCAACCCACACTGTTTCTCTTTAGCTCAATAGCTCCCCCTAGTGTTCAAAATAGGAAACTACAACAGAAATCACAAGTCACAGACAGTGAAGCCACTGGTATCGGGTAACTTCAACCGATACCGGTATCGGTGCATCCCTATTGTTTACCAAATTTCCTATAGCACCTTTTAATATAATTAATAAAACTAATTCTGGTTGACCTGTAAAATAAGCAAATGATAAATCATAGGATGCAAACTCAACACAAACAGAAATGTGGCAGCATACCTGAATGGGGAGTGCAGAGAGACAGGGTTGGGCAAAATGTAGGATTTAAATGATCCCACAGATGCCTCCCAGGTGTTCCACATTGCAATCAGCTGCAGCAGGTAAAATGATCTGATCAGCCACATAGACCCACAGGGTTGTGACAGTAACGCATTTCAAAAAATCATTAAAAACCAATACTTCATCATAAAATCCCCACATTATTTGCAGACAACCATGTCTACATCTGGAACAGTGTGAACCCAGTCCACTGCCTTTAGATCCAAAGCTTTTTCCATTTAAAGAAAACCCTCTAGACTGCAATTTGAATATGTTTTCAAAAATGGAAACAAATAAAAAAAAACTCATTGAACATTTATAATTTATCATACAATTCCTACGCCTCTATCATTATCACTATAAATCTTTTGTTCCAATGGTAATTTTATTTACTAAATGACATTTGTCTGTTGCATTTTTAGTAGTCTAAAAGGTAATGTCACAAATATTTTAGAAACTCTTAAAATTCCCTAAATAACTTGCATTTATGAGAATCTCACTAGGCAGCCGGTACCACCTTATCATGCTGTATATGTTTAGAAAGGCTTAAACTGTATTATAAAATGATTACTGCCCAACCTGACAGTGGGTTTAATAAATTCTGACAGATATATTGGTATTGTTGTTATTTTACCTGCTGAGTATTCCCAGTTTCCAGTGATTGTTCATACAAAAACGGGAGGAAAAAAAACATTTTTATTGATATGTTGACTGAAGATTGACATTCTGGAAGCAGACGACAGCTTGATTAGCACTTTTATCTTGTCCTTTCTACGTGAACAGTGTGAAAACAAACAGACCATTTGTTCAAATTAGAAAAGTTTTGATCTTTGCATTTTGTAGCCTTTAAATAAAAACCGGTGTCTGGCGGTGCTGATGGGCCCTGTCAGAGCCACTGAACATCAAATGGGCATTGTGAGGATGGTAAGCTCTTTTTATAAGACTGTGTTTAATCTGACAAGCAAAGAACACAAGCCAAGACGGCTTGAAATTAAACGCATTTTATTATTTTTCCTGCTTTAAAAATATCTGCGTTTACAGCTCACAGTAAATGTTTGTTGGGTTTTTCTTAATGTTCCCAATAAACTGAAGCACATTGATCATTAAAGGCGACCGGGGCTTTGCGGAAGCCCACTTTTCTACCTGCTCATGCAGTTCTTTTTATCACACACTTAGCTGAGGGGAAATTCAGGGATCATGAATGTGGAACATCTTAATGCATCCTGTTGCAGACCCTGTTCATGCTCTCAGGGCCCACCCTGAATACATTAGTGGCTGTTTGGAACAGGTCCTGAGACTAAAAATGTAACTTCAAAGCAGTTGAACCATCACATGCACCTCAGATGCACTCTAGATGCAATATCCAGCAACTGATGGACAATATTTCCACCAGAAAAAGAGTGGATTTTAATTATTAAAAGGAAAACCGACAGTTTGTGAATGAAGAGTGATATAAAAAAACACCTTTCCCCACCTTTCATAACAAAGAGCTTGTGTGTGTACGTGTGTGTGTATATGTGTAGTAGCTTGCCAGAATTCTCTTGAGGGCTTTAAAAGCTAATATCCTGCAGGGATAGAGAGGTTCTCAGTGAAATAAAGGGCCCACTAAACCAGGCTGCAAATTCTTGCCCACTGGGCAACAAAACTGTTACATCCCATGGAAAAGAAATGCAGCACTGCTCAGAAAGGAAGATAAAAAGAAATGAAAGAAAAGTGGTGGAGAAATGGTGGAAAATACACACAACCTAACCACTTATGTCCCCACTACTGCAGCATTAGAAGAATCAAATCATGTGACTCAGGAGTTCTCATCATTTTGAATTAATTTAGCTTCTGTTTGCTCAACAGCGATGAGTAATTGAAATGAAATCTCACATGCAAATATCACTCCTTAATCCCAGGCATACAAAGACAGAATAACAGAAGGTGGCAATAATATGAGTGTAAATGTTTGGTTTTCTGCTATTTGTGTTCAGAATTCATTTTTACTAGGAATGATTTGTTCTGGAGAGTGAGATCTCTGGGATTCCGTTGTTACCTCCAAAACCATAGATATGATAAAGAAGAATGACGTACTTTTTAAAAGTTTGACAAATTCTGTTCTGTTCTAATAAATATTTTTAAAGTTATATTTAAATATAAGTCAGGTTGAGCATTATAGCAGTGGCTGTCTCACCTGAAACAGCAACACTGTTGGGCTTGTTTTTGGCACTCAGGCATCTATTCTGTTTGCTCTACAGCCGGACAGGACACGGGGTTAAAAAAAAAGGAAAAAAAAAAGTTTGACAAATTTCTAGCTTCCTTTTATAATAAACATCAACCCCAAATTGCCCATCTTGTGGACCAGGACAGCAATTTTAGCCCTATGTTTATTTGAGCCTCATGTCCTAAAGGAAGTGGAGGGGTGACATCATTAAATGAAAAAAATGTTACACCAAGGAAGTGATTACTGGGGAAAGAAATATTCAAAAAGTGTCACACATTCCAGCTCCATATCCTAAAACTTGTAGATCATTACTGCGGGAAGTAGGGATGCTGGAAGTGCTGCTGCAGCACCCCCTGCTGGTGACCTCAAGTATGAATTTGCCACAAATGGCGCAAAAGCAGATTCCCTGCTGAGAATATGTTCTCACGGCTATGTGCAAGATCAGTATTTTAATTTCTAAGAAGAAACGGTAGATTCAACATCCAAAACTTTTTGACTTGAAGTTTTTTGAATGGCACAATTCTATAAGGGTTTTTGTGTATTCACTTTGCAAATGATGGTCACTAAGTTGTGTGTGTGCATTTTGTATGTTTGTTTAATCGTGGTCCTCTTGTTTCTGCTCTTTTATTCACAGAATGTTTTTGATGAAGTGAATGTTACTGTGTGTTGAATACTTTGTAAATGCTTTTATCAGTTTTTTGGGGGGAAGCGACAGATGTGTTTAAGGTGTTACCTCTATGAGTTAATAGTTTCTGCTTTTAAATTAGCACTAATCATAATTTAATCGATTTCTAGCTAGAGTGTGTGACAATTTTTGAAGGTTTTTTTTTCATCACAAAATGAGAAAACATGACCGCCTAGGGAATTAATAAAACTAAGAGACTAATGACACTTGGTTAGTCACAAGCAACCCAGTAAACTGTCTTATTTGGCAGCATGGTGCAGCCAACTTGCCGCAGGCAAGGATCCTGATAAATCATTTAATTTATTTCTAAATGTTTTAGAAATACTGCAATCTTAAAGATAGAATCTCCACTAAATCATCCACTGGCATTCCTAATAGCCTAATATAGACAGTCACGAAAAGTCAATTAATTAAAAAGGTAATATCATTTATGGGGAATGACAATTTAAACTAGGGAAGCAAACATAAAGAATTTACACGGATAAGAGTTTCTATGTGTCTTCCTGGAAGAAATGAAGAAGTAATCTCATTTCTAGGTCACAGTGTGCTTCCTCCAAGAAATTTGCTGGATTAAAAAAAAAAAAAAAAAATTAAAGTTGAAATTACCTCCTCCTATGCTCTAAATCTTTACAAATGTTCCGACGTCCAGGTTTTAACTAGGAGTCAGACAAACGCAAGCAGCTCCTACCATTTTCCTCACTTTGATTGAAAGCTAACAATGATTTCCTATTTATTATTCAAATATTTCCATAGAAAATGGAGCTGGATAAATGTCAGGGGAAATCCTGCTAAAGGTCATTGGATGATTTTCAATACAAATCATAAAAAGCCTTGATAGAGTGTGTCTATTTGATAATTTTGCTCATCTTTTGGTGACATTACTCTATGATCTTAAATTCTGACAGAAATGCTCTCTGCTGATGATCTGTTGTGATTGCAGTTTTCACCTAAACAGCCTTAGTGTGTCAGAAAAATGCCTCCAGCTCCATTGATTCAAAACCTAGAGCTTTATATGATTAAAATACACCAGCCACCATGCAGCATTATGAAGTGACTTCTTATTAACTGGATACACTCAGGTTTGCTCTGTGAAACAATTATTGAGTTTCTGAATGCCATGGCAAAATGCCACACAGTCCAGTGGATGGTCACAAACATTGCTCCATGGATAGCTATTAAGCCAACGTACATGGCCTCAGTGTGCTGACAGTAATATTTTCATTTGACTTGTTTAAATGATTTTTCTGATTTGGCGAAAAATATAGACACGTAGAAAATGTCAGACTTTTTTACCACCCCAATATCTGAGTGAGGAACCTGGATTAGTGTTGCTACATGAAGACTCTAAGAGGCAATGGTTCTGATTCATGATGGGAATAATTGCTGTAATATTACACAATATTGGAGAGAGACCCACAGCTAACCCATGAGGGGCTGACATTTAAAAAACTATCTTCAGGGAGGACCCATTGCCTCTCACAGCTGGAGGTCGTGTAGATGTCGCCGGCTGCCTTAATGATCACGATTCATCTTTACCTTCTCGCCCACCACACTGAAGACAAACGGGTACACACGGATATACATTTCCTCACATTATTAAGCTTCTAAACTGAATAGCCAGGCTTATGAAAGTTTTATGTAAGCTGTAACTGGTGGTAAGTTTTATCACTCACATATTCCTCCTATGAGTAGGACACAAGCTTCATCAGCTTTGAGAGCAGGAAGATAAGTGGAAATGTGCAGCGCTTTATTTCCATGTCAGGATCCTCTTTTTTTCCACTTGACTGGCCTTTCATCACACAGCATGAGGTGCAGACAATAAAGCAACAGGATGCTGAAGCATATGAATGGAACACATTGGAAAAGGTGAGGAAATGCAGGCGAGGTATGATGACTGATGAAGCATCTCAAGTGGAAGTGTTCAATAAAACACTGCTAAACACTGAAGGAGTCCCACAAAGCAACCATCTTACTGAGCTTCTGTTCATTCATGCACAGCGTGACAATTACAATGCTCTGAGAAATTATTGACCTACTTACAGTTTTAATTTCAGTAAATACAAATTGCATTTTTCAAAGCTATCCAAACCAACCTATTGCTCCCTAAAATGAACAACTGGTTGAAACACCCTTGGTAACAACTACAATCCAGCATTAGAGAGAACTGATCTTGAGTTTCTCATGTTGTGGAGGAATCTCGTCCGAGAAAGTTGACCTGTTTAAGGTCAAAGGTCAGACACTTTATTTTAGGATATTCTGGTAGACTGCAGAATACACGGTTCCATCAATTACTGCAAGTTGTCCCAGAAGTCTTGGGGATCATCAAAATGTTTTTTGGTAAAAATATGAGATGGGTATTTGTGTTATTTTTGGACAGCAGAGATTTTTGTCATTGATTTCTCCTATGATGCTATATTTGCTATTGTTGAATCGTGGCCTCTGACCAAAGGTCCCACATTCTGCACTTTATGTACACTCTAAACCATTTCTTTTACTTTGCAATGACATGTAAAAACCATGCATTGGTCAAATTAGCCTTTACTTTACGTGCAGCTGTTGTTTTTCCACCCCCTCATCCAACGTCCTAAAGCGAAACTTTCATTTCAAATGGGCAGAGCAGCTGGGGAGTCGAGTCCCGCCCATTTCTCCACGTGTTTGTGAGATGTCGGTGGATCTTCTGGGGCTCAGATGAAGGGAGTAAAAAAGACTTTTGTGCTCATTGATGCAACAATCTACGAAGAAACTGCCATGCTTTGATCGTAGTTTTGCCATGACTGTTTGCTAACGTTTGCAAGGATGCACAGTTCCGTGGTTTTTAAAGGGCGGGGGTGGGCTCAGGTATCCAAAAGTGCTTGTGATTGGCTCTGTCCTCTAGAGAGGAGTGGACTTTTCCCTTCTTTGATGTCAGCAGGGGACAGATTTTGAAACCACCTGTTTAACCATTAGCTCAAAAAACATTACCCAAAAATGAGAATAAGGAAGTGAAAACGGTGAAAATATTTTAACACTTTTGGGTCTCAGACACAGTTTTGGGACTGATATGACTGTTAAAGGATCTGTAGAAAGTGAATTTTGCATAATATGACTTTTAACCAAGTGAGGCCTGCAGTGCTTTAGATGTTGTTCTGGGTTCAAATTTTCTTAAATTTTTTTAACAAGATCCGCTGTGTTGCTTTTTGAGATCTTTTAGCCTACTTCCTGTTGTCAGACAGGTTCTATTAAATTGATTTCTTAATGCTGCAGGTCTGTCGGTAATCAGATCAGCTTACATTGATACAACAAGGGCTATACTTACTTTTTCACATAAAGCAATGTTGTTTTTCTAGATTTTTACAATAATAAATTAAATCATTTAAAAACTGCACTTTGTAATAACTCGTTATCATTGTCTGATATTAAATATGTCATCGGAATTCATCTGAAAATTTTTAGTGTACAAAAAATAACAAAAACAGAAGAAATCTGAACGGATGTATATACTTTTCCACAGCACTGTAACTTATTATCAGAAACTGCAAAGTAGACTCTTTTTTCTCAATCCCACATTTTCTGAATCATACAAATATTTATGTAAAAAAATACTTAATTACTTTTCAAATTTAATTTTGACACCATGAAACAAAAAGAGCAATGCTTCACGCTGCACTCCACCCACACGCCTCCATGTGTCCAACTTTCTGTGTCTACAGTGTAAGGAGCGAAAATCAAAAAGCAGAAAGTCGGGGGCGTGGGAGTGGTGGCTTATTACAACTCCCACTGGAGGATGTTCAAACGAGCAGCGCTCTGACACCCAATGTGCTGGGTTTGTTGCTTTCTGTTTTAATCTGGCCTAAAGATATGAGTTTATCAAAGTGAATTTTCAGGGTTTGTTTTTTTAAGGCTTCGCTGCAGTGTTCAAATATCCCAGAATTCAAAGGATCAGGGCCAAAAGATGAAATGATGAACACATCACTAGCACAAACTCACTGAGATGTAGCAACACAGTGCAACAACAAATCACCGCATTAGTGGAACGATTGTACCGCTGTGTATTGGTATAAAAGCCCATGTTGGAAGAGACTGCGTAGGAAGACTAACATTTCTATCAGTGCCAGCAAAACTCTTGTTTGTCTGGATGCAAGAACTTCCTTTTAAGATCTCAGTTTTACATCTGGTAATGCTGCACACAAGTCACACTCCTTAGTATGAAAGTGCAGGATGTGAAAGTACAACTTTGAACACAATAGTTTTCTTCTTGGAGTGGCAATGTGTTATTGATTTTGCATCTTCAGTTCTCCCAATTTTGAAAACAATAAACCCAGATTTTTTTTACATTTGACATTATTATTATTAGCCCTAATGTTCTTGAATTTTTTTTTACTATTATAATCCTCCTCCCAGCTGTTTGTAGCAGATGTTAGCCAAGGACTTATATGAGCTCAGGAAAACAGCAGCAATGTGTGTGTACTTTGCACAGCTCCAGTGTGGCTTGTTGTCACAATGTGGTGTGGTTGACATTAACAAGAGTTAATGACCTCTAATTCCCCAGAGCACCTGTTTTCCCATCATGCTTTCCTCTGTGCATCTCTAACTTATTTTTGAGTCAAATCTCTTACAGCAAGAAGGTCACAGGTCCTTGACCTGGCTGGGATCTTTCTCTCCTCTGCATATGTGGGTTTTCTTACGCTGGTTTCCTCCCACATACCAAAGACATGCATCTTGGGTTAATTGGCAATATAAATGTCAAATTAAATTATTATTGTCATTAAAATAATAGCATTAAAAATATGTTACTCCAGACTAATAGAAATGATAGATTTGAGGTCATTAATAAATAAACTGCACAGGACAGGCTAAGTGGGGGAAGTGTCTTGCCCAACGACAACCTGGCAGGAGCTGGGATTGAATCAACAACTCTTCAGGTGCTCGGCAACGGCTCCATCTACTGAGCTCTCCTTCTGAAGTCCACCGTCTCCTCTGTCTTTGCTGCACTGATGTTTTAATTATTTACCTTACACCAATCAACAAGCTCCTCTACCTTCCTTAGATACAGACTCATCATTGTTGGAGGTCAAGCCAACAAAAGCAGAGTCATCTGTGATCTCCACAATTTGATTTCCAAGATATCTTACAGAACAATCACATAAGTGTGCAACTGAGCTCTACTTGTGAGTGTGTGCATGCATTTCTCTATGTATCTCTTCAAGGATTCACCTTGTCTCCTACAGCTAATGCAGAAAGGCACCAGGACCCATGTACCGTGGTCCTTTGTTTATCGCAGGAGTTACATTCAAAAAATAACCTGCAACATAGGCAAAATCCGCTTAGTAGTCAGCTTTATGTTTTACAACCATTACGGATGTTTTAAGGCTGTACAGTATATCCCCCTTACTACATCTTTTATACACATTTCTAAGACATGCATTAATATTTTCACACTTTTCTTTATTGTTTACTCTTGTGAGTCATTTGGTAACACCGTATTCACCTGATGAGAAGCTGCCAAGTGAGCTGAGCTGCTCTGTACTTCTCACCTCCTGCTGCGCTGCAGGGAGCATGGTGCGATTCGTTCCAAGGTCCGGTGCACAACGCGAGTTCTCCAGAGAGGACGCACTGCAGCCCACGTCATTGACATACAGTCAACAGCGCTACACAGAGAAGCTGTGTCTCCTCAGGATGCAATACATAATACGATGTTTTAAAAAAGCATGCAAAATTACACCAAAAAAATCTGCAAAACAGCGGGTTCACAAAAGGTGAACCACAAAAGAGCGAGGGACCACTGTTTATGGATAGTTTCCTATGTCTGGACCTCCAGCCATGTACTGTGCTCCTCCAGCTCCCCTTGGATTTTCATGTGAGCACACACACACACACACCACTGTAACAGAAGCCCACATGCAGAAACAGTAAAAAGATTAAAAATGAGCTAGACACGAATAAAAAACATAACTTGTTAAATATAGCTGTAATGAATCATTTGCAATAATGCGATAATTTGACACCCTTAATATGTGAGAAATGCAAGAAAACTTTGAGGTTTTGATGACCTGTTAAGATAATTTATGACTGGAAAAAAAGAGACTGACAATCCAAGTGCAACAAAACTGTGGAAGAATGACAGTAAATTGTTAACAAATTAAAACATAACCACTTTGAGACACTTTGTGACTAAATTGTGATAATGGTATGCCATTGCAAAAATGATAAGAATGGCTACATTGTGACTAAAAACCTTGTGCATGTGCTGTTTCAGTATTTTATCCTCTAGTGAACCTTTCATGATGAGTGATATCACCGTGTTTAGGCTCATCTTTTTTATGCACTTAAAAAAACAGCTTAAACATCACTAAGAGGGTGATACCAGGTTTGTTAGAAAACTACCCAAGTGTGTAATACACTTCAAATTCACACGTGTTCTGATTTTTTACAGGAAAAAACATCCTTCCGTCCACTTTCTCTTTATGCCTGTTCCTCTGGTCCTATTCAGGGTCACAGGGAGCTGGTGTCTATCTCTATGGGTCACTGGGTGAGAGGTGGGGTACAACCTTGATGGGTCATTAGTCTGTCACATATGAATCTTTTATAGAACATTGTTTAAAATTAATGTAAAAAGTGAGGCTACAAACGACCTTTAGCTTAGTCTTCCTCAACTCGTTTCTCAGTTACAAAACTTTACAAATGTCTTGTTTTACCACAGAGATCAAAATAATCCCTAAACTTGTGAATTTCCAACTAATTAGAAACAATTATTTTCTTCCACCATAAATATGTATAAAGTAGAATAATTACTAAGGCTGCACCATATATCAAAAAGCTATTGCCATTGCAATGTCAATATCACAAAGAATTGCTTGGACTGCAATAAATCATGGCCATTGTATTCCAAGTGCTTATTGACAGTCTTTGCATATCAATAATAAATTTAGCTAATCAGATTGACCCTCACTACCCTTGATTACCTTGTTCTGTGTGAAGGAAATGGAAGTTTACCACAAAATATTTACCAATATTTAAGATTAATATTGCAACAGCATGTTTTCTTTTATATTTTGCAACCATTGTATTTACAAAGTGTTACATGCTAACAAGAATAGACAGGTTGTGCAGAATTCAAGAGTGGAAAGGTCATACTGAGCTGCTCCAGTTCTTTGACCCATGGATTTAAGGTAAAAATAGGTCCGTAAAAGCTGCCATAAGCAGGGGAATCCCACCTCCTCTTTATGAACACCTCTGGCCCATCAAAGAAACAGATAAGGAAGGGCATCGCTTTGAAAGAAAAGACAGAATGTGGAGGGAACATTTTAAAGAGAAAGACTTAATTGGCACATTTGTTTGAGAAATATAATTTTAGAGTTCTAACGGTAGAGAATAAACCAAAATAATGAGACATTTGGCATGCACACTCAAGGGAAGAGGATGAGAAAAAGGTTTAGAAAAAAATATGACAGGGCTTGTTAGAAAGGCAATGAGAAAAAAAAGAGAGAGAGGAACTGAAGAGCAGACTGTATTCAGAGGGAGGAGGGCTGCCATGCATAGTAGCCACTTCTCACGGGAGACGATAACGAAACGTGCAGCTATCTAATTATATCTTGCTTACCAAATTGATTTAGGCCAAAAACAATCACAAGTGCAAAAAGCAAGAAATCTTTTTTTCCAGCTCTGAGTGAAGTATAAATTGATGACAGCAAAATTGAAGTCATCAATGGCTGCCAGACAGAGCGGATGGTTCTGGCAGCCCAGCGATGATCAGAGATTTATCCACACATCTGCTTGACACCAATCTTTGCAAAAACCTGGAAGTACTCCCAGTTTCCTGGACTGAGAGGATTTGAGTGTAGTAGCAAAACTAAACCTCTGCTAATCCATTACCTCACAGTAAGTTTCACAGCCCCCTACTTACTTTGGAAGTCTAAGAAGAAATAAAAGAAAAAGTCTCAGTTGCTATGCAAATCAAAACACTAAAAAAGAGCCAACATCATTATTTCCTTTTCCTGAAATTGTGCTAATTAACAAAAGTGGACCATATCTACCTGAATATGTTGTCATTATGCATGAATCATATTTCAGCACTAGGCCGGTTTTACTTCTGCCTCACAAAATCCCCAACATGTTTCATTCAGGTTACCAGATTCAGTTCCACATGCCAAACACGAAGTGCCGTCTGCCCCACATGCGCTCTGCCAAGAAGTCACCATCAGCTGTTGCAGCTGTTTGAGTACAGCCTTTGATGTTTTATTAATGTTCATGGTTGGTTGTATGTCTTGTACAGCTACACAGCAAGATGCAGACGAATAAGAAGGGGGGGGGGGGAGTCTGTGTTTCTGTCTTACCACTGTTTTTACATTTAGAAAAGAATGTCAAACTTTTCAAAAAACAAATTGTTAACATCTAAAGTCACATTATTTATTTTTTCAAAGCAAAGGAGGCAAGCAATCATGGTGCTTTTTAAGCATCAAATAACTTATTGAACTACATGTTTAGAAAAAGCAAATATTCAAAAATAAAGATATATAAGAATTATGTGAATAAACAGGAGTCAACACCTGGAATATAATTTTCTGAGGTGTGTTTTTATGTTTTAGTCATGACAACGATGCAATCATTTACATAGGGGGAGGGGTTAACATTTAAACTGCAGCCAGCCACTAGAGGGCGCTTTGGTTCCTTACAGTTTCAAATTCTGCATTAGGTTTCTACTTCTAGTTTTTATGTCAGTAGAGTCCAGAGGATTTTCTTCTTTTTGTATGTGTATAAAAAATAGAGGACAAAGGTCCACTGTGGTAATAAAGGGATGAACATGGTCAGTAATAATGCTCAGGTAGGCTGCAGTCTTTAAACAATGCCCAATTGCTACTAAGTGGGTCAAGCAAATGTTCAAAGGAAGAGAAGCTGTTCACTGATTGGGAGATCAGGGTTCAGAGAGTCATCTTCCCCACATCTAGATGTCTAAATGCATTTAGCTGCTGCCATGTGATTGGCTGATTAGCTTTTTGTGCTGACAATCAAACCAGTAAAACCTAATAAAGTGGCCAGTGAGTGTAAGATTTCAAAAGACAGGATGTTCACACTTTTTTACATAAATATTGAAGTAAGGTTAAGGTTTCAGTCATTCGTTGTGACTCCACCTCCTAAATGATTATTTTAGCTGTACAACAGTTTGTACTGACGTTGGTAAAGTCAGTGAAGTTGCTTAGAAAACCTCTAACAATATGTTTGATCAGTTTGTATGTATCACCTGAACTTTTTCAACATTTGTGTAGGACCTGTCAATCAAACTTTTTCAAGTTCACACAAAGAACCTACAAGTTGCTCATCCCATAAATATTCACACACTGCAAAGCAATGCTTGGTGCTTTGCAAGTCTTGGTCTTCTAACATGTTTTTGTCATAATACATGAATAAAACATGATTCCATAGCCATGTTCATGCCTGTTGCACAATGTGGCTTGCTTTAAACTTACATGACAGTTAACATTTGTGTCTTTTGACCTTCAGTGCAACACTTTTGCGCTGATGGAAAAGGGGAATTTTATGGCCACAAATGTATATATCGCAGTACATTTGTCCTCTGCATTTGACTCTGAGGAGCGGAGGACAGCCATTTTAATGGTGCTCAGGAGACAGTTGGAGGTTCAGTATCTTGCCCAAGGATACTGTGACACATGGCTGGCCCTAGGGTTGGAACCCAGGTCTCCCACAGATGGCCTAGGGTTAGTAGATGCCTCTCTCCCGGTCACCCTGATGAGACAAAAAACAGATGATTCTAGGTTGTTCAATCGCTAAAGATCTGCAAACAGCAAAAATATAACAGAGCAGGGCCGGTTTTGGGCAGCGGCTGATTAGGCAATTGCCTAGGGTGCCCTCTGCTGGAGGGGGCACCAAATTGTCCCTTAAAAAAATTTTTTTAAATTTATTTTTGACAAACTGCTGGACACACCATTCATCTCATGTAAAGAGCAAAGTAATAAATAAATAAATAAATACATAAACTAATTAAATAAATAAAAAAGCACAACTTTTGCTGCATGAACAGTCAACGTGGCGCCCCATGGCTACCTGCTGCTGCCGCTGTGATCAGGTAAGGTGGGGGAGAGGCGCGCTGCGCGCATCTCTCCGTCCGGTTGTTTATTGATAATCAGTGTTGGGGAGTAACGACTTCCAAAGGTTATTAATTACTGTAATGCATTGCTTTTTTTGGCAACACAGTAATGTAAGGCATTACAGAAAAAAAGCTGTAATATTTTAACGTCAGTGCGCCTTACAGTGCATGTTTAACCCGGATTGAGGCGGTGGGTTCTTCAGAGGAGAAACGTCACTCAGTGAAAAATGTGGTCAGACAGAGCAGAGAGGAGTGAATCTGCAGCCAGTGAAACAAGTCCGGTTCTGTCCGGTCCGAAACTCATGCGTGATTCGGTTCTGAACTCGGTCCAGAGGGAAAACGCGGCCCGAGTCGTGCGTGCTTACGGCATCCAAGGCCCCTTAAGACATATGAGCGCATGCAGCGCTCCGTAAACTAAAGCGAGCAAAATGAGAAGAAGTTTCATGATAAAGAGTCACTCTGTTATTCACGTCAGAAGTTGGAGAGTTCACTCTCTCGCCAACTGAGCAGAGGAAACGCGCGTCATGCAGCCTCTGCTGCAGGAGGGAGGAGCAGACAGGTGGAGAAGAAGCACACAGGTGGAGGTAGGAGTCAGTCAAACTAATGAATAAGGAGCTTGTGCAGAGAGATATGTTTATAGATTTAAATATACTGTATATAGATATGATGGAATAATATATGGATAGGTAGGGATATATGGAGAGATATGGATGGATGGATGGATGGATGGATGGATGGATGGATGGATGGATGGATAGATGGATGGATGGGTTAATATCCAGGTAGTTGGATATCTCCATGTATCCATCACATCACCTTCCACTGGATGTGAATGAGCTCATTACATGGTCAAATCCATATTTACAGTTATTTTGGTGAGAGTAACTAAAAGTAATGCAAAAGTAGTGTAATGCCTTACATTTAAAAAACAGTAATATTGTAATGTAAGGGATTACTTAAAAATGACAATAACAAGTAATAAATAATGCATTACAGTTTTGAAGTAACTTGCCCAACACTGCTGATAATGCATGATGAGGAGGAAAAACGGGCCCAAAGTAGAGGCATTTAATTAATATAGATGAAATTGTGAACATTTTTCCTGGACCCATCATTTAGCAAGTTAGCTAAGACTAAAGGGCTATCATGCTGTTGTGCCCCCTACTTATTATATGAATGAATGTCATCAGTTCAAGTTTATCCAATTTTAGTACATTGCTTACTACTTAGAATTTGCAAAAGTTACGTTGTTTTTGTTCTGGGCAGTAGGGGGCGCCAAAATCATTTTTCACCTAGGGCACCATTCAGCTCAGGGCCGGCCCTGTAACAGAGCTTGTGAGGTATTATGCTCTAAAAGATGCATGTCAAATTCTAGTGTGTATCATATTCTTAGATGGCATTCTGTTGGCACAGATACGCTTTACAAGCTACAACCATAGCTAAATGTGTACTGGTTCTTGAAACAACGCATTTGATTTCATTCATTCATCCTGCTTTAATCGGTTCAAGGCAGCAGGGAAAATGTCACGTATGCCAGCTGTCACCATGCAAGAGGAGAAATTGTCCATCACACAGCCATCTGATGTCCTAAATGGAATATAAAACGGTGAACAACAAAGTAATCAACAGTTTATAAACAGGATGATGAGGTGCTGGCTTGACAGCAGTGTATATATGCACACTGTATGTTATGACACTGTCTACTGTTCAATGGCTCATGACATTAGTGGGGACCAGAATGGGACAGGACCAGGGGGTGGGGGGATTGAGTGTGCGCGGAAGCAGGAAGGGAAGAATAAAAGAGTTGCTCTGTCCCGGGATGGTCCAGACTGGCCGGAAGTTACCATCCATCCATCCATTTTCTGTAGCCGCTTATTCCTCCACAGAGGGTCGCGGGGCAGCTGGTGCCTATCTCCAGCGGTCAAGGGGCGAGAGGCGGGGGACACCCTGGACGGGTTGCCAGTCCATCGCAGGGCCACACAGAGACGAACGAGACAAACAACCACACACCTACTCACACCTAAGGACAATTTACCAGCCCAATTAGCCTGACAGTCATGTCTTTGGACTGTGGGAGGAAACCGGAGTACCCGGAGGAAACCCACGCACGCACGGGGAGAACATGCAAACTCCACGCAGAGAGGCCGCAGAGCCGGGACGCGAACCCACGACCTCCTTGCTGCGAGGCAACAGTGCTAACCAGCTGCGCCACCATGCAGCCCGCCGGAAGTTACCCCAATAGGAAAATGCCCAACGGCCGGTCCACATCCAGACCTGGGCAGGTTCAATCTCGACACATCTCCTTCCCCTGGACGCAGGTCCACGCACAGCAGGACAGCACCTCAGTCTGCTGGGCTGCACGTATTATTAGTGGGGATGCAGCACTATTTCTGCATCCTTGAATCAAGTTATTGGTAGGGACAATTCAGTGATTGCTGGGTATTGTTGAGGACACATCTCCTCCGTCCATGCCAAATCTACGCCCATGTTACTGTTAGATATTTATTTATTCTAAAAATCCAGTACAAGGACTGATATATTTTAACTTTTCTTTAAATGAGGAAAAGAATAATGGGTAAAAAAAAAAAGCTTGGCGGAGGTCATTGAGATTACTGCAGATATACACTAGGTGGCCTATGCATCGGATGACCAGCGACTAATTATCTGGATAGCGTGATCAGAATTGCAATTTCTTTACCCCCGTGTCCCGCGGAGGAAATTCACAAGATCTTGTCTTTTGGTCATTACACAAAGCTCATAGTGAGGATGAGGATTGGGAGGTAGATCGACCAGTAAATCAAGAGCCTTGCTTTCTGGCTCAGCTCCCTCTTTACCATGACAGACTGGTTCAGCATCCGCATCCCTGCAGACGCTGCCCTGGTCCGATCTCCCACATCCTAGTTAATGACAAAGTCTGAAACATGCAACCAGTACTTAAAGTTTGAGATGAGTAAAATTGCCTAAATTAGAGTTGTTTTTGTGTTTTCTAAATTTGATTGGCTTTGGTTCCCAGTTTAAATTGGATGGATTTCAAAATATAATCAGTTAGATGTATGCATCATAATTACCTTATGCGACTTTTCTTAAAATCCAGTCAGGGGTTCATGAGATATTGTGCTAACAAAATCAAAACTGAATACATGCAAACAGACACAGGCAAAAAAAAGTCCACCTTTCCCCTTTTCTGCATCAGGCAACAAACAGATTTTCCAGTAGACAAGACCAATTATCGGCTGTGAGCATGAAGAAAAACAAATTAAAAGCCAGCTGTAACATGCTCCTCCTAAAATATTTTGTTGATCAAGGAAAATTGCAGAAAAAGACTGCTATCCACATTTATTTATAGCTGAGTTCTTAGAGACCAGTAGCATACCCCCAATAAGAGGCTTGTTATGGTGGCTGCAAAAGTACAGAGAATAATAAGCAATGAGAATGATGTTTTTGATCCCAGAGAATTTGAAGTCATCTGTATTTGCAGGAAGAAGTGTTTATTCCTCTCACTGCCCACTGAAACAGCAATGAGCTGTAATTAGGGCCACATTAGCACATGTTAGCATTCACTTGGGACAAAGAGAAGCAAGCAACAAGGAAGGTAAGTGGAATTGAAACCAATCCATGTCAAGTGTAAAAGGTGTGAAGGTAAAGATATAAAAGCAAAGAAGTGAAGCATGAGGGGACAGGAGAAGGACCTTGTGTGTCATGTCTCCGAACATAACTCCTTTTTTTATGTATATATGTGTATTTATATGTGAGACATCCTGGTCCCATAGTGTAACTAATTATCTCCTGAAACACTGTATTAGTTGCATGATTACCTGGTTCCTCTATAGTTAATTACTCAGCCTGCTCCTCCCTGACCTCTGCCAGCATGATGCATTACACTATTTCTCCATCTCCCACTCCTTTCCTCTTCCTGTTTCCTTCCACCTTCTCAAAAAGTTCTTTAGCTCCTTTTGAAAGATATTACTTCTTAACACCCCACCTTTGCCACTCACAAAATATGGTAATGAGGCATAAACACATTTTTTACTTCTTAAGTCAGTCATTTCCTGTCAATTAAATGGATGTTGTAATGTTTTACCAGTGAAAAATGCACTATGTCCAAGCATGCTGATTGAATCTTAGCAGAGTCAATATTTTATAACAACACTTTACCATTTCCATTTATTCGCAAGAGAAATGAAGTCATTTAAAGGTTTATTTCCTTTTTAGGCACATTTTCTAGTAGCCTATTGTCTTGGCAGGAGTAACACTGGAACCATGGAAATGATGTGTCAGCAACATTCTCCAAATAGATACCTTGGAAGCAGTTATTCAGACACTGAATCATTGATTTGATGTGTTTGACAAGGTTCAGCAACTCATTATCAGCCACTGCTACTTGTATTGTCAAACAGTTTGAGAAAACCCATATAAAATAAACAGAAAGTTGGACTGGTGTGACTCCCGGATGAGATGATCTTGAGATTATCTCCTCCTATATGCTCGGCTTTCTATACTTACCGCCCTAATGGTTGTGTAATGTGATTTGATTCAGATCAAAGTGCAACGTAGACTAAATGTGTATCGCTCACATGTATTGTTAATGGCTGTTTGACCTCAAGCCCTTCTGCAAAAAGAATGAGAGTCTCCATGGTAAATGGGCAATTCTGAGGCTGGTGCTTTGCCAGGTCCATAACTTACTGCTACAGTAATTGGCAAAGTTCATTGTCAAAGCATATTGTTACTTAACTTGCAAGACATATATACCATGCTGTAGCTATAAAATGCATAAATGGTCTCTAATAGCTCAGGAATCACCAGGACAAATTAGCAACAAATTAACTGAAAAAGCTAAAACTACCCTCACTGAGGAGATCTGGTAAGACGTTACAGGGATTTGGGGGCTTTTTGGAAAAACATTAAGAATATTTTTTCCTTGACATGGGTCAGCTGCAGTCTTCATCAGAAGTGTCACCTGGTGTTGGTGGAGCTCATTTTAATTGGCGCTGTTTCCCTGTGGGTGTGACAACTCAGATTGGCCAATCCCACCATTGGACTTGTTTCCTGATCTTGATGGCCTCTTTAATCATGTGTTTATATTTTTGTTTACTGATTTTAAGACTCTCCTCTTCAGACCATCTTTAATACTGGTAATAATTGTATTGATTTTTACTCCATTTAAACGATCTTGTAATCTGACAGACAGGGTGGTTCACTCTGAAACCAGTAAACCACCAGCCTCTAGCTCATGACTTCCAAACTAATTTACAGGATAATTTATTCTGCTGTGGCCACTGTGCTCAATGCTTTAACTCCTCATGCACGTGCTCTTTACACATCTACATACAGTACAGGTAAAACAAATCTTCATAATCTGCAGCAGCACTCACATTGTTTATATGTTAAAATGTCTTTAGCTGGGACAAACAAAAGGAGCTCAAAGAACCTAAGACTAAAATATGACACCCCAAAATCTGCATTATTCATTGGCCCATCATTGCATACAGGCCAACCATGGTTCTGCAGCTTCACTGAAGTTCTGAGATATTGAAAACATGTCACACTCCTCTAGTGGTGGTGACATTGTAATTGCTTTGAAGGGAAGCCTACTGGATCCACACACTGTGAAACCTGTTGGGATCAATGAGGAAACGGATTTGTCATGTTTTCTATAACTTTGTTAAGTTTATTGTTATTCATCTCTTTTTTATGGTGGTCATGATGTGATGATTTCTGGTTTATTTTGTAAATATTTCCCCCCTTGGAATGCTAATATCTAAAAAAAAAAAAGATTGTTTTTGTGATGACTGGATTAAAAAAAACTCTAATCATACAAATGTTCCACAAGACTCTCCTACTACTACCAATAGGCAATGTGCTCAAAGACAGCAACAAATTGACTTATAGCCAAAGCAGTGATTGAACCAACAACCCTCTGGTTGAAAGACGCCCCCAATGTCTAACAAAAAACAAACACTATGCATGAAAGGGTAAAACTGTTGCAGTTGCAGACTTTCCATAGAATTTCATGCAGATGTTATTCAAAAAACATTTGCAATGCTGTCAATTTTGCATTACATTATTATGGATAAATATTGGGGCGGCATGTAGCTCAGTTGGTAGAGTGGCAGGTCTGGCAACCGGAGGTTTGCCGGTCCGATCCCAGCTCCGGCTGCGTTACTTTGTCGTTGTGTCCTTGGGCAAAACACTTCACCCACCTTGCCTATTGGTGGTGGTCTGAGGGACTTGGCGGGCGCCGGTGCATGGCATCCTCACCTCTGTCAGTGCGCACCAGGGCAGCTGAGGCTACAACATATCCTATCACCATCAGTGTGTGAATGTGTCTCTGAATGGGTAAATGACTGTTGTGTTGTACAACAATTTCGGGAGTGTAGAACACTCTAGAAAGCGCTCTATAAATATAGGCCATTTACCAATGAATGCCTTAGTGTTTAGTATTGGGGTGACAGTAGCTCAATAGGTAAAATAGTCATCTGGCAACTGGAGGGTTGTTGGTTAGATCCCAGCTCCTGCCATGTCACTTGGTCATTGTGTCCTTGGGCAAGACACTTCACCCGCCTTGCCTGCTGGTTGGTGGTCAGGAGAGCCCAGTAGAACCAGTTGTAGGGCAGCTGTGCTTCTATCAGTCTGCCCCCAGAGCAGCTGTGACTACAATGTAGCTTATCGCCATCAGTGTGTGAATGTGTGAGTGGGTGAAAGACTAAATGTAAAGTGAAGCTCTTTGGAGCCCTTGGACTTGATAAAGTGCTACACAAATATAGGCCAATATTAGATGACCCCGATTATAAGACAACCCCCCCTTTCTAATCTTCAGAAAAATGACTAAATTCACTTTTTAAAGAAACTGTTTTTATTGAAATTTTGAGACTGCTTTTACCTATTAATCAGGGGTTAAAGTTCTCCATTGTGGAGATGGATTTCAGTCAACTGGAAAAAAGAGAGAAAAAAGTTCTGTTAAAGCCGCACTCTGGATTATTTCAGCAAGAGAGCAGTTTTTGAATCTAACGTCCAAAGGCTCCTCCTCAAAACATCTCGACACGCGCGTCCGGTCGCGTGTGCGCGCGTGCACACGCGCATATACTTCGGGCATAAGCTGTACAGCTCAATGTGTAGGGTTTAATCACTCACGGTTCACAATCTTATTCCAACAATACTACGAGGGTCTGATGAGCCCTCCCTGTCCCTGCTGCTTCTGATATTAGCTCTGTTAGCAGAGAGCTGCTGCTGGACTCTGAAGCTGAACTTGACTCGGCCCTGGATGAACTTTCTGACCAAAATAAACGCGTAATCCTGTCAAACCTTGCCATTCTGTGAGGTGAAAGGTTTAAAAATAAAAATAAATCTGTCTTTAGCTGGAGAATGGGTAGGTTTTTAGTAGAAATGAGCTGTGAGTCCTCAGTAAACGAGACTGTAAACAGAGAAACACACGGAGCGTCCTGTACGACAGCGCCCCCTACTGGTACAGGTTTGGTCGATGCGCGTGCATGTTGAGAGAATGCAGACATTTGAATTTCATTGGCTAAAAAATGTCGGCGGCAAGAAATAATGCAAAGGGGTCTCTAGGAGGAAGGAGGGTCTTCATCAGAATGACAGATGTTGTGGAACTCAACCCATAGATCATAGTTTAGACCTGAAATATCATTTAAAACATTTAGAAAACTTTGATACATAGAAAAATAATCCAGAGAGCTGCTTTAAATCTGTTTCTCTTTCTTCTTGCACTCTCTCTTGGGCTCAGAGTCTCGCTTTCTCTTTCTGTGTGTGTGTGTGTGTGTGTGTGTGTGTGTGTGTATGTGTGTGTGTGACGCAAATGAAGATATGTGAAAATAGTGAAGTTCATGGGTGTAGCTTTAGCATGGACGGAGGTGACGCGTCCGCCCATTTGATCTAAGGGTACAGTAATAGTGCTGCTTCCCCACCAATAAATGTGTGCAGTGCCAGTCCAGTGGGCTGAGGTGCTGAGCAGCTGTCTGAGGACCTCAGGGGAAGGAGGTGTATGTTTGAATCAACCAATGCGAGCCATAACCTCAACAGAAGTCTGCGCTGAGCCGCTCACGCTGAAAGCACCTGCCCTGGGTCTGGAAGTGGACCTGTCTGAACTGGCCATAGGACATTTTAACCCCAGTGGGCCTGTAACTTTGGGCCGGTCTGGACCAATCTAATCTTCCTGTTGCTGTCGCCTTTACAAAAAGCCTGCACCCTCTGCTGGTGCTGTCGTGTAATGACCCCAAACAACTAGACCCCGATTATAAGACGACCCCGCTTTTTTACATTATTTTCAATAAAAAAAACATTGTCTTATATTTGCGACAATACGATATTTACCATTTTCATATTTAACATTTAGACTTTAGAATTACATATTGGATTAAAAGAACAAAAGTCATCTTTTTACACAGTAAATTGTATGATTTTTTATTGACTTTGCTATACAGGTAGTAATTTAAATTATATTTTTCTTATTAGATTAATTTAATGCAATTTAATACAAAGCCCATTCTATTTTCTGCCTGTAATTAAAAATAATCACTTCTGTAAGGTCAACGTGTTAGAGTTTGTGTCTTTCCTGATTAATATAACAACTAAAAACGGTTACCTCAGTGATGCCCCCAAACTGTCCCTTATAAATTTTAACACCTTTTTTTTTTGAAACACAACTAAAGATTGTTCCTTACGGCTGTTTAATTTTCTGTGATTGTGGGAAGTGAGTTCTCATCTGGAGCCTTTCATTTATGAGTGAGAAAATTCAGCTCCATTATTGCAGCCTCATCCAGTTTCAAACAAGAAGAGAAACCTGTGACTCATACTGTACATGAACTTCTGTCAAATTAGTACAAAAACATCATTAGGCTTTTCTTTATGAGTTCTCTAGATTTTTCTTTATTACAGTTGGAGGTGCAACTCATTAGGAGCAAAGAAGCTGATTTGAACTCCTCTGAGTTTCTCAGCAGGTATGCCACAGTGTTGTGCACTGAAGCGTTTGTTTTTGACTTGAAGAGAGCACAATGCGATGAAGCAGGCAGATTTTAGGCCCCTTTGCAGAACTTGCTTCAACCAAACTACAAGCCTGAATTTGGATGATCTTTACAGGACCTCGGTGATGTCTTTAGGTGAGTTTTTGGAATGCAGTGGGATCTCTATCATAGGTTAGAGCGTGAAATCTTAAAGATGGTGTGGTCTTAGGGAAGGGTAGAGTGGCCAGTCTGGAAACCGGAGGGTCACCAATTCGATCCCAGCTCAGGCTGGGTTACTTTGTTGTTGTGTCCTTCACCAAGACACTTCACCCACCTTGCCTACTGATGGTGGTTGAGGGACTTGGCATCCTTGTCTCCGTCAGTGCGCCCCAGGGCAGCTGAGGCTACAATGTAGCTTATCACCACCAGTGTGTGAATGGGTGAATGACTGCTTGTGTTGTACAGCGCTTTGAGGAGTGTAGAACATTCTAGAAAGTGCTGTATAAGTACAGGACATTTACCATTTTACTGGAGTCCTGGGGAGAGTGGTAGCATGATACCATGACATGGGGTCCTCATGTACTAGCTTGGTCTTGGAAATTTGAACCAGAAAGGGCTTCACTTGTCTGATGTCTAGACATGATGTGAACATCATCAGCCATCGTGGCAGGTAAAGTAGAGTTTCTACCTCAGTCTCAAATAAGCCAAGTTAGAAAATTTGTCAAAGTTTAAATGAGTCCTAAGTGAGTCTAAAGCTGACAAGGTTTGTAAGATCTGATTTTGTTTTTTTGGCAAACCACTGCAGTCAAAGCACAATGACTTAACAAGTTTAAATGAGACACAGAATCACATTAAAGGCCAACTTACACATTAAACCTATTTTTGATTTGGAATAGCTAGACATATATATTAGTATAGTAGTAGCTGTAAAAGACGAGAGCAGCAAAAACAAACGGACAGCTTGCCAGCGCTTGGTACACGAAGACGCCCAATCAAATTTGTGACCGATAGAAGCGTTTAGAACAAGAGAGAACTGGCAGAAGACCGACAGGAAAGGGCGCATGTCGCCCCCTATTGTAGTCTAACAGATGTGTAAACTAGGATAAAGGCTCCCAGTTTATTAACATAAGTTCAACCTAGACCGATCTAGCTCGACTTAGATGTGCATGTAAACGCACTGACTGTAAGTGCAAACACACTCGCGGGCATACCAGCTGTATATGGTATTACCAAGTCTAAAACTCGATCTAAGGGTACAAAACTAGCGCTGCATCCCCAGCAATAATACGTGCAGCACCAGTCCAGTGGACTGAGGTGCTGTACGAGGACCTGTGTCCATTGTATAGGGGCATGTCTGGATTGACGTGAGCCCTCCTCCTGGACAGAAGTCTGCACTGAAAACACCTGCCCTGGGTCTGGAAGTAGACATGGCTGGACTGGCCATCTGGCATCTTATTCCCCAGTGGGCCTGTAACTTTGGACCGGTCACGATCTGAGCTGCACTTCCTGTTGCTACCACCTTTACAAAAAGCCTGAGCCCTCTGCTGTTGAGGTCGTGTAATGACCCCAAACAACTCTCAGGACGTGTCACTGGTTAGACCTTGATCACAAGACAACCTTTTTTACATTATTTTCACCAAAAAACTCACCCTATATTTGGGTTAATACAGTAGTTTTTTCTAAATGAAAAAAATGTACTTGAAGGACCTTAAGTTCTTTTGATTTGTTAAATGCACTCTATGAGGTCTGGCTGGTTGTCAGCTACAGTTTCTAGTGAATCAATAAGTACAACAAAATATTTGATAAGTCATATAAAACAAACTGATATAAAAATTGCTGTTAGTGGCAGCCCTAAGGTCAAGTAGGTCATGGAGACCATAGTTGGGTCATGATCCAGTATGAATAGGGCTTTACAGAATTTTCATGTAAGAGCTATTTGACTCATTTACAATCAAAAACAACAAAAAGTCAGCCATATTTGTGTATTTATATCTTTGAGTCACTACTTGAAGCTCTACTTGACATTCATTTCACCTGATCTTCATGCTGACTCTTCTCCATTGTGTCAATGTTCGCACATTTTGGTAGCATATTCTTACAGGAAGAGCTGATTCTGTTGGATGTGACTGATGCCAGGGCTTAATGCTGCCCCACTGACAATGTATTCAACTTACAAAGTGAGGTTCCCTTGTGACACATTACTGCACAAAATCTGCCTGTCTGCTCTTTGTCATTGAAGGAACAAGTCCAAACATTCGGTTTAACAAGATCAGTCCCTCTAGCCATTGAATCACCACTTCCTTCTCTTGAGGGCTAATGAAAATGGTAGCCATTAATAGGTCAGTTTATGTGATCTGCCATTTCAGCAGTCGACGTCCTTAGAGATAAAGAAGGTGCTTGTATTTTATTTGCCACTTCTCTTATGACTCAAACTGCCAGTCACTCTCTTCCTCAAAGCTGTTTTCCTTTCTAAGGCTTAGTGGCTTTGGTTACAGCCACAGCTCTGTGATTTTATCACATAAAAGGTGGAGAGATTTCGTCTTGCTTCCACACGTCAGGTATAACAAGGCAGGGAGGGAGGAAGTAGGGAAGTAAAGACAGGCCAGGATGGAGAAAAGGGAAAGGTAAACGAGATGTGGATTCTGAGGGGAATCAAATTGAATAAAGCAGGGGGAAAAAATGACAGCTTCCCAAGGATGAGTTAAAAATTGACTTGGTGTGTGGGCTGAAGTTGCTCAAGAAATGCAATTAGCACATGGTCCTGTGCATGTAAACGTGGTTATGGATGAGAGACAAGAAGACAAAAGAGAGACAAAGAGAAAAATGGAGAATCCCCACAGGTAAGTCAAGCCACCGGGGAGCATCGCCTGGAGGAGAGAGGATAAAAAAGAAAGTGATTGACATTCGCTTTAATCCAAAACTCCCCACATGTCATCCAATTTTTACACCTGAAACACAAAGAGCTATATGAGGCAGACAATGAAAGTGGACAGTGGGGAGCAGAGAATGAAAATGACAATAAAAGGCAGAGGGAGAGTGACAGAGACTTAATTTTTTAACTAGATGACATACAGTGAGGGAATGCAGGACGCAGGAGAAACTTGAGACTATTAAAAATTTAAAAGAGAACGCACACGAAAAAAAGGAATGTATATAAAAAATACAAACAAGAAGTGGGAAGTAATTCAACAAGAAGCAGAGAGAATCACTGAATAGTGGTAACAGTGTCGCTCACTGTGCACGGTAATTATTCAGCTGTTAATGATGCTGACGCTTTCAGAGCAGCTCCACTGTGTTTAATTTAGGACATCAGGGAGCAAATATAGTGTTGTGCTGATGCAGTAGATAAGCCACCAAGGGAAACAAAGAAGTGGAAATACAGCAGATGGATGGTTCATTTGAAGATGCGTCAAGCTTTGAAAGCAATATTCAAGGTGAGAAAATAAACCAGCAGGTTTAAATCCTGTAAAGAAGAAAATCCATGCAGACCAACCATTTTCTATAACTGCTTCATCCTCCACAGAGGGTCGCAGGGTGCCTATCTTCAGCGGTCAAGGGGTGAGAGGCGGGGGACACCCTGGACGGGTCACACACCCACTCACACCTAAGGACAATTTACTAGACCAGTTAGCCTAACAGTCATGTTTTTTTGGTCTGTGAGAGGATACCCGAGTACCCGGAGAGAACCCATGCATGTATGGGGAGAACATGCAAACTCCACGCAGAGAGGCCGCCGAGCCGGGACGCGAACACACGACCTCCTCGTTTCGAGGAAACAGTGCATGCTAACAACTGTGCCACCATGCAGCCCATCCATGCAGACTCACTCATAAAGTGATAAAAACACTTATCTCAGTTTAAACACTGCAGTAATGTTTAATAAAATATTAAATAGAAAAGGTCTGTTTTAAAATACTTTTTGTAATTTAACAGAGTGGTGTTTAGCGTAGAAGGAACAGGAGCCAACCAGTTGTTGAAAACTTAACCCCCCTGCCTTTGTTAAATGATGAAATAATTATCATTACGACACTATTTGGAAAACTATGTTTAATTTCTCAAGCCAAGTTCAAGCCTGATTACTGCCAGACCTATAGAATTAGGAAATAATTTTAATATAACCTGTCTGACAGCATAAAGTAGGCTAAAAGATCTCAAAAAGCAACACAGTATGCTCTGTTCTAAAGGATTTCAAGAACAAAAGAACCCAGAACAACATCTAAAGTACTGCAGAACTACTTAAGGTGAAGGTCAAAGAAGAGTGGAACAAATTCTTCCACAGTGATGATTGACTTATGTTATCACAATTGCTGGATTTTAGTTGTTACCAGTGTTTAGAAAGTTACTTAAAGTAATTAGTTACACATACTTACTACTTATAGAGCTGCCACCCAAGTAAAAGAAAAATAGAGAGGTATCATGTTATACTATGATAACTTTATTGTTCTGACAATATACTTTTCACATTCTTACAAAAAAACTATGTTCATAGAAGATAATGTCACGTTTGTACAAAAAGGGGAAAATCTGTACCCCTAAGGTACAGGTTTGACTTGTAAAAGGTACAAACTACAAAATTTGTACCCTTAGTTAAAGGTACAAAATGGTACCTTTGAGGGTACCACCCCGGTGACAAGACATAAGGTACAATTCCACTTGAATTTCTGAGTGTGTGTGTCACACATATCCTGTGTAAACACTGGCTCTGATAGCTACCACATGACCCTCCTTAGCCAATCATAGTGCTTGTCTCATTGTTAACCCCCCCCCCCCCCCCCCCCCCCCCCCCCCCCCCCCCCCCCACAGCCTCCACACAAGCAGTTTGTGCATAGAGACAGGGTGAATCCAGAGTACAGTTTATTCTATCCAGTAGTAACGCACCACATCTAACACTAACGGTGTTGTGATGACAGAAACAGTAATTAGTTATATTACCCCGTTACCGATAAAAGAACAGCGTTAAATGGCGTTATTATGAACATTGGTTGTTACCAAGGGTATTTCAACCAATTAATACGTTTAAGGGGCAAATCATTTTTCACATAGTGCCAAGTTGGTTAGGATAGCTTTTTCTCTTAATAAGTCAAATCATTTGAAATACATTTTTGCATTTACTCAGGTTATCTTTGTCTGATATTGAAATGTCTTTCCTGATCTGAAACATTTAAGTGTGACAATAAAAAGCAAAAATAGAACAAATCTGTAAGGGCACAAATACTTGTTCAAAGCTCTGTATCTATAGCAGCAAAGTGCAGTCAGGTGGGAGTTGCCCTGAATTGCGTGTGCAGCCTGACAGACATGTAGTGCACATTAAATTCATCTGAGACCACACAATAAGAGATGATTCCCACCAGCCAAAACATAAACACTGTTGTCTGCATATGTTTTGTTCTTGTTTATTCTCCTTTCTGGTACCCTGGTGGCTTGATTGGTGTGTTTGCAGGTCTTCTTTGTAGTTTTTCCTGAAGTGGTAGAACTACATGGGTAAAAGTTATTAAATATGAATACTGACCCAAAATGTACAACTTCATTTCTGATAGTCCTTTTGTACAGTCCTTCCTCAGAGAACGTAGAATTGTTTTTGTTTTGTTTTACTTTCTGATAAATATGTTTTGATTGCAGTTTTTCCATTAAGGTTTATTTCATATAAAAATATCCAAATGTATACAGTAGAAATTCCACATGGGGATACATGCCATCAGTTGGTGGGCTGTGTTGGTTACCACTATTGGCTCACAGCAAGAAAATATTTGGTCTTGATCTCGGTTCATGCTTCATGGACTGCATTCCATTCTGCAGCTGGGCATTTTGGTTGTACTATAAAAATGTTTACAAGCAAAACCTCATCTAAATGGAATGCATTTATAGGCAACACAAAGGAATGATTATCATTTAGATTTTGTCTGATTTCACTTTGCACACTTCCAACCCCCCCCCCCCATTAAATCATAACTTGAATGTGACCGGCAGTGTTGTTTTGCAATGTCAGGTATTTTTATTTTATAGCACTCTACAGCACAGCACTATGAGGGGCCAGCAGCGACATTATTCTAAATTACCTTTCACACACACATGTAAAAATCTCTCATACACACATGTGGAAAAACCTCATACACACATGTGATAAACCTCTAATACATGCATGTGAAAACCTCTTATACACATATGAAAACCTTTCATAAACATATATAAATACCTCTCATACACACATGTTTTACCTTTGATACACATGTGAAAATCTCTCATACACACATGTGGAAAAACCTCATACACACATGTGATAAACCTCTAATACATGCATGTGAAAACCTCTTATACACATATGAAAACCTTTCATAAACATATATATGTACCTCTCATACACACATGTGAAAACCTTTGATACACATGTAAAAATCTCTCATACACACATGTGGAAAAACCTCATACACACATGTGATAAACCTCTAATACATGCATGTGAAAACCTCTTATACACATATGAAAACCTTTCATAAACATATATATGTACCTCTCATACACACATGTGAAAACCTTTGATACACATGTAAAAATCTCTCATACACACATGTGGAAAAACCTCATACACACATGTGATAAACCTCTAATACATGCATGTGAAAACCTCTTATACACATATGAAAACCTTTCATAAACATATATATGTACCTCTCATACACACATGTGAAAACCTTTGATACACATGTAAAAATCTCTCATACACACATGTGGAAAAACCTCATACACACATGTGATAAACCTCTAATACATGCATGTGAAAACCTCTTATACACATATGAAAACCTTTCATAAACATATATATGTACCTCTCATACACACATGTGAAAACCTTTGATACACATGTAAAAATCTCTCATACACACATGTGGAAAAACCTCATACACACATGTGATAAACCTCTAATACATGCATGTGAAAACCTCTTATACACATATGAAAACCTTTCATAAACATATATATTTACCTCTCATACACACATGTGAAAACCTTTGATACACATGTGAAAATCTCTCATACACACATGTGAAAACGTATTATACACACATGTACACATTTCTCATAAACATACGTGAAAACCTTTCATACACACATGTGAAAACCTTTCATACACATGTGAAAATCTCTCATACACACATGTGAAAAACTTCTCATACACACATGTGAAAACCTCTCATACACACATGTGAAAACCTTTCATACACATGTGAAAATCTCTCATACACACATGTGAAAATGTATTATACACACATGTACAAATTTTTCATACACGCACGTGAAAAACTTTCATACACACATGTAAAAACCTCTCATACACACATGTGAAAACCTTTCATACACATGTGAAAATCTCTCATACACACATGTGAAAAACTTCTCATACACACATGTGAAAACCTCTCATAAACACATGTGAAAACGTATTATACACACATGTACACATTTCTCATAAACATACGTGAAAACCTCTCATACACACATGTGAAAATGTATTATACACACATGTACAAATTTCTCATACACGCACGTGAAAACCTTTCATACATACTTGTGAAAAACCTCTCATACACACATGTGAAAAACCCCTCATACACATGTGAAAAACCCCTCATACACATGTGAAAACCTCTTATACACACATGTGAAAAACCCTTCATACACACATGTGAAAAACCCCTCATACACACATGTGAAAACCTGTCATACACACATGTGAAAACCTGTCATACACACATGTGAAAACCCCTCATACACACATGTGAAAACCTGTCATACACACATGTGAAAACCTGTCATACACACATGTGAAAACCTGTCATACACACATGTGAAAACATCTCATACACATGGGGTTCTGTTTTCACGTGTTTGTATGAGAGTTTTTCACATCCTTTGATGCTCTTACTTTGACTTGGGCTGAGGAGGAGAAATAAATGTGGCACGTTTCCTAACTCAATGAGTAATCATATTAACATGATCTGTTTACAATATGGGCCAAAAAATTCATTGTTATGATTTTTCCCATGGTTCATGGTTGTTGGACTCATGCATTTCTGAGCAGGCGACCAGAGTGAATAGTTGACATGACCTGATGTTAAGGTGTTTTTATTTATTTATTTCTTGTTTGCTTCTTGTTTGTATATTTTGGACTGTAAATAGGTGACAAGTTTTTGTTATAAAATCCTAGAAAGCATAATTATTACTTTCTACAATATTTTAAATGATTATTTTTAAAACAACAAAAATCTTCTGAATGTAAGTTATTCATCAATTTTCCTTTTTTCACCCATCAAGTTTCTACTTTTGTTTGTTTGTTTTGTTTTGTGCCAACCAAATTATAAATAGATGCAATAGAATTTAACCTAACCTAATCTGAAAAAACTTGATAACATTTTAAGGAATTGATCAAAAATTGACCATATTGTGGTACTAGCAACAACAGAAGGGTAAGAGTATTTTAAAAAGTTACTTTGCAATATAATACACTCAAAAAATTGTTAGGTTTTTTTACTTCTTCTGCTGCTGCTTAAAGCTTGTGATTAAATTATGGGAAAGTTCATCGCACAAGCTTTTTGGCAGTGTGCCAGACAAACTCAGTGACTTGGACAGAGTAAAAGATCCGAGGTGAGGCTGGTGTTCTTTAGCTAAGCAACATACTCATAAATTCCGGAGCAGAAAGTCAAAACTTTCCAGTAAAAGGTCAGAACTGATAGTGATTTAAAAAAAATGTTTCTATCAAAGTTTTACCTTAACTTTAGCTCCAAAAGTCCACACATGGGTCCACCATGAATTTTTCATCAAGCATGATGTTCTGCCTGTTATGCTTTTTGCTTTTATATATAGTCAAGAACAACTCTTTTTAAAAGCTTAAATTCTCAGAAGTGGTTACCTGTAAACATGGTCAGAGTGTTTGTTTTGAGTGAAGACAACATGGTGAAAACAGTGGAGATGTGAGGGATGTTTATCAATTTTTTCCAGCAAAAATTTTTTAAAAATCACCTCTCCGGATTGTTTTTTAATTTTTTATACCCTCATTCTAAAAAGGTTTGAGCTTGTTTAAAGTAAACATCCCTCTCTTTTCCTCAGTCTCACTTCTTTATTTTTAACTTTTTGTTTTTGGTGCATTTTATCTAATTAAAAGAGAGAAGAAGCTGCCAAGCAACCGCGTGAGGCTGCAAATCACTGAGCTTTCCAAACACAGCGCGCACACACACACACACACACACACAAACACACACACACAAACACACATGTGCAACAGATTGCGCATTAACACTCTCAAACAAATCAGCTTCCAGGTGATGTTCTCCCTCACAAATCAATTTACCCGACCTGTCCACACACCCTATATGCACCGCGTCTCCTATAGAGAGGACTGATAAGATTTGAATTCCATCACTACTCGCGTCTTGCCTCAGGCAGCATAGCCGTGGTAAATTTCATGGCGTTTTATCTTGTTAGTAACTAACTGTATCTATAACCAGTGTCAGGGGTATTGTCAGGATCCTGAAACATTGTGGGCAAAGAAGTCTTTAAAGTTCCATAAAGCAGTGGCTTCACTTCTAAGTTTTTTTTAATAAGGAATAAATAAAGTTAAAACAAGAACAGAGGGAAAATTAGTAAAGCTGAGTTGTCAATTTTGATATTTTGATGATGTTACCATTGATTTGTGTGCTATTTTCAGAATACTTGAAAGACTTAAAGCTATTTAAAGTATGCAGTTGATGCTATTATATATATATTCTCACCAGTTCATTAGGTACACTTCTCTAGTACTTTGAACCCCAATTTGACTTTAGTATTGCCCTAATTCCTCATGTCATAGATTCAAAAAGGTGCTGAAAACATTCCTCATGAGGTTCTGGTCCATCTTGACCTGGTAGCATCACACATTTATCGGCTGCACAGCCATGATTTAAGTCTCCTGTTTCACCACATTCCTAAAGTACTGGATTGAGATCTGCTGCAGACCATTGAAGTCCATTAACCTTAACTGGTCTTGTCTTATAAGATCATTGTATGTAACGTCCAGTCATGCATGCTATGATTTGAACTTTCCTATTTTTAAGTGATTAGGGCAAAGTAGCCCAGTCATATTTTAAAGGACTGGTATCATTACAAAAACAGGCTCAGGAAATTTTTAGATCAAAAATAAATTAAACAGCATTAACGCAAAATTGAGAAAAAGTACCCTTTATTAGGAGCGAATTATTTTATACATTTTCCATTTGTCAAATTGCTTTTTAAATGTTTAAATGGCCCTATTCCAGAAGCAATTAATATAATGATTTTTAAAGCAACATTAAGTCATGAAGTTGATGAAAACATAAACTACTGAGGTGCCAAAAAAGCCTTTTTTGTTGTTGTTTAAAGGTCCTTGGAGTTGGAGTGATTTGGCTAATGACAATTAAATTAATCAACATCAAACAAGTATCCACAGCTAAACAAGAACTAATGAACAAGCAGTAACAAGATGAACATGCATTTACACCTGAAAACAATGAACTGAGATTATTTGTTGTTTTCTAAACAGGAAAACGTCACATTCAATTACATGGAGGGGGTGGGGCTTAACACGTGTAGGCCTATACTGGAAATCCCTCCAACAACTTGTAAATCTGTGTGTACATAGGTCGTAATTAGTTACATTTTCAAAGTTTTCCTTTAATTAAATTGTATTTTTGGGCTCACTGGAGTGTATTAACAATTGTAACCATGTGTCACAGAAACATGGAGGGGTGTTCTGACGTCTGATTAAAGACCGACCTGAGTCAGAGCTGAATTATTTAAATGAACATACTGTTCATTAGGGAGCACAAAGCAGAAACAGAGACAAACAGACATGAAGAAAAGTCAGATGACAGTTCATCAAAAAGAGCATCCCTGACACTGCACAGCCATCTAGGAAACAGCGTAGTGAACACATGTTGGTGTTTGTGTTTGCTTACATGTCAACTTATTTTTATTCAATTCATTCCCTTCCTGCTGAACAAAACCAGCACCATTCTCAAACAGCGCTTTTTGTTCCATTCAAATAAATGGTCTCAAGTCTTCAGTATGTGCTTGTCATGTCAACAGTGCTGATAGCTGAGAGATTAAAAGGCCCTCCAGACAGCTATTCTTTCACACTTTGACTATTTTGGGAGAAAAACTAATCCCTATAAATCTTATCAAAGATTTGGAAGAAACCCAACCATATGTGCAGGAGATTAGTGTAGCGTTTTGGCCTTTTCTCAAATTTTTCTCTTCAGATAAGAGAGGTCTTGGACACCCACGTGCACTCACTCACACACACAATCAAAATCCACACCACTATCAGGTTAGTGGGTTTTTTTTTTAAAGGACAGAAAATCCCTACCAAAAACACACTGCACTGGACTTTATGATACTGGTTTTATTGCACATAAATTTGATCACATGTTTTTAGAGACAAAGAGTTTTTCTTAGCTTTGGTCTAATTTTAGCAGTTAGTAGATGTGACACCAAACTCTGGCAATATCCACACTCCACAGAGCTGACAGGTCTGGGCCAGAAGTTGTAGGTCAACAGGAAGTGGGATAGGTCTGATGATGATAGCAACTTAATTTTAAGGCAAGCCAGATGTGAACGGATTATGGTTGAGGTGGCCTCATGCTGGCTCATATGTTGTCATTCCTTAGGGTACCATAGATCAAGTATGAATAGTAATGGGTAGTTGGAAAAGCTTATCATCCAAGAGGCTTGATCAGTTCTGAAACGTAGCCTGGAAGTATCAGGCTCATTATAGGTCACTAATGGGGCCAATTAAGGTCACATCAGTCCCTGATCCTACCCTCCATTCAGTTCTATGTTGTTATTATGAATGACAATCCCAGCGATGTCCCCAGCGATGCCAGCATGTGCACTGTTTTGGTCACATGTTTCAAGGTGTGAGTTTCTGTGAAACTGCCTGGGGAGAAAAGTCAAGGCTGCACTGTAGGTGTTAGAGAGATGAAACCCGAGGCCACCTCCTCTGTTCAAAGTTGGTTTTTCATGTTTTACAAAGATGGCTTCTTTCACTCCTCTCTCAAATCATGTCTTCCTTGTTCAGAATGTAAGAAAATAAGTATGGTTTATTTATGTAGCGCCTTTCAAGACATAAATCGCAGATGCTTTGTAACCACAAAAAGAGAGACAGATACAGAAAGGACAGAGAGTTTTCACAGTCTCTATCTGAGTGAATTGAAACTTGGAGAAGCAGGAGAGACAATGTTGGTGATAGTGTTTAATAGTTCATTGGTATTTCCTTAACTTTTTGACACTAAGTTAGAAAAATAGGCAGCTCTCACATCTCTGCCTGCGGAACTAAAAGAGGTCAGGAGATCCTTTAGATTTCATTTTCATTTAATTTATTTTGAACACAAAGATAAATCATTTAATAGAAAACAGAAACAAAACAAAGTGCCCGAAAAGGAGTAGATAAAAGTACAACACCTATCCTCACTACCCCCTTTTAACTATTTACAGCAATAACTTTATACATTTGTATTACATACATATTTGTCCCACTCAATTTTCTGGACCTAATGCTATACAATCCATAACTAATTCCCAGGCATTCTTCCCACCTGTAGAGATTATTTCTTCATCATTAATCATGATAATTCCTTGTCCATCCTGTACTTCTCAAGCATTTTCTTTTTGTATTGTTTTGTGAAATTACAAATGTTTTTACTTCTCACTCATATCGTTCCATAAATCCACTCCACAAATGTATATGCTCATACATCTCTGTGTAGTACGGACATTTTATTTTTTTTAAATTAAGTTGACTTCTTAAAATGTAGATGGAGAAAATGATCGCAATTAATGTGATGATTTGACACCCCTAGATTTAACCCACTCCCAGTTGGGGTATCCTTAGATTTGAAGTTCTTTCTTGATACGTTTGGTTTTTTGTCCTTCCCTTGAAAATTAATGGGGACCTGTTCAACTCTTCGATGCAGTGTCCTGATGACCAACAGTTAATGTTCCAGTGGGTGGTGGGAATCAAAAAGTAGGAACTGGTCTGTGTGTGTGAGTTTTCTGTAGATTTCAGGGTTGATGTTTCCATCCCCCTCCATGTGTACCAGGTAGGTACCGGGAGGTGGGGGGATTGCATCTTCTCTAGTAAAACTGATGTTGTTGTCTACTGCGTTGATGTCAGTAGACGCCTTAAATTCAGCATAGTAGATGCACATGCTGACATTGTTAGTGACATGTTTGGATCATCATGGTAATGACACAACTGAACTGAAAAAAGGACAGGGCCAGGGACTTGTGATCATAACCCATCGTGACCCATTAATGACAACGATGGCCTCATTGGCAACCTCTAAGGCCCTATCAGGGAAAAAGTTTCTGACTCATGGTGCAGATTTAGCATGGATGGAGGTGATGTCTCCCCACCAATACCCGGCGATCACTGAATTGTCCCCTCGAAAAAATCAATCCAAGGGTGCAGAAATAGTGATCAATCTCCACTGATAATACGTGACCCAGTAGACCGAGGTGCTGTGCATGGACTTGTATCCAGGGGAAGAGGCCGTGCCTGGATTGACCAGCGTGAGCCCTTTGCTCAGGGATGGACGTTGTGGTCTGAGCTCCAGGACACACCCCCTCCCCCTGGACAAAAGTCAGCATCAAGCCGCTTGCCAACCTGCCCTGGTTCTGGATCAGGACTGGAGACCACCGCTACCTGGTAAAGCCTGGTCCAGGGGTAGAGTGCATGTCTTGACCTGATCTCCATCAATGTCCCGAGCAAATCTATGTCATTGTTCTGATTATTAGCTTGATACTTCCAGCACATGTTTCAGAACTGAAGAAGAAACAAGATAAGTCGAATTGCATTTTACTTTTCTTCTTTAATTATCGTGTCCTGGATGACTGAGTATTTACACCAAAACATTTATTCAAACACTTTCCAAATTGCAAACCTTTTAAAATATATATTTTTTAATTTGTTTCCACGATGAGTTAGTGAAATTTAACAAACTTTAGACTGCTCCATTTTTGTTTTCCGAGTGTGTGCCTGAAAACACAAAAGAGCTGGTTTTATGATTTATCCTTTTGAATCTGGAAGAATTGTTCTTTAATCTAGAAAAAAATTACTTTCTGTGAGGAAACTGAAAAAGTGAAAAACTAAAATTTTCTGACCCCCCACAATAAAAAAAGTATTTAAACCATTTTTCACCAATTTCGACAACATCAAATACATTTTTATCATAATGTTTCACTGATCACCATCCATCCATCCATCTATTTTTTCCCTGCTTGATCCCATTTAGGGTCACATCATGGAACTGGTGCATATCTCCAACAGTCACTAGGCTACAGGCATGTACATTATAGACAGGTTGCAAGTTTATTAGAGGGTCTCAGAGTTGAATAACCATGCATGTAAAGACTCAAATGAAGACCGATTAAGAATCCATATTTAACCTAATATTTATGGTTTTGATTTGTGAAGGGAAACCAGATTATCCAAAAAATGGATGAAAACCACATAGAAGGACCCTAGCTGGGAATCAAACCCTGAACTTCTTGCTGTCAGGCAACAGTATAACCGACTGCACCACCATGCATCCCATTGCTCATTATTTCAAATGTTAAAGAAACATATCAAAAACTGACACCCCCAAAGTGATAAAAGAAGTGGGAAGTTGCAGAGAATAAAGAAAAAATGCACAGATGAAGCTACAGAAGATTTAAAAATGAGATGAAAAGAAAAAGAAGGATCTGAGAAGTAGATTAGGGGTGTTCAGATTTGATTTCTGTGGCAGATACAATGATGGTTAGTTTTCTATTCATCTTCTTAGCTCAGTGGGAGCACAGTAGGCAAATCGGGTTTTAGGATCTGGCCAGTGGGCAATGAGGAGGGCTATTAAAGGATCATTACCATCTCCTGCCATTACGGAGCTGTTGCTCCGGAGGAATTACCTTGGTAATGAGACCAACCTGAAACTGACTGCTTGCGGCAAGCATGACATATATTACATGGGAACACTATGACACACACCCACACACACACATTCAAAGGCACACAATTTGGATTGATAATGCTTGCTCTTGCCTTCACACACACATCAGAGCGAGCTCATGTGCATGCACTCACACACACATTTATGACAATCCACTTAAACTGGTGTGTAGGAGTCCAATTAATCCATTTGACAGTTACTTGTTTGTGTGCTTGACATTACCAGGATGCCACATGTTTCCTTTCATTTCATTTACCCCCTCTCACTACTCTGAGTTTATTCTGAGGCTTTCACACATGAAATGTTCTTTGACACTGTGCCTCATGTGTGCACTCTAGAGCTGGAGACCTATGAGCAGCCATTAACCCAAAATGTTATCTTAGAAACACATACACTTTGTGACAGCAGAAAAGGCTTTTTGCTGTTCTGGGATCTGCTGTGTAATAGAGGGTAAAGTAGAGATGATTCAAGTAATAGACTGCTGTCTAATGAGGGAAAAACGCACATAATTTAGCAAATTAGTTGTGTTCAGTTTCAAATTTTGCCCATTGGGAGTTTGTGAAGCCCTTGAATGTGTGACTTAGGTTCAAATAAAAGTTGGCAATGTGTTTTAAATATTTTAAAACTTTCTCTTTGTTACAAGTGTTTAAATTATGCATTTAGCTTTTACTGAAACAATAAGAAAAATCTGTTTTAATGATTGTATTACTTTGAATTAGTATTTTTATCTTTATATACAGCATTGCAGCTTATAGAGAGAATGTTCCAGCCTTTATGTTTTCAGGGTGCTTCTGATATTAAGAACTTCAAATGTTTTGAAGATGATTTATGCGGAGTAGTCCAAATACCAATGCATAGTCAGCGTCTTCCCTGCATCAGACAACAGTTGTCTGTTTGGAGAACCAAACAGAAGTCAAACGAAGGCTACGTTCTCACTGCATGTATAATGCTTGATTCCTTTTTTTTTTTTTTACTAAGATCAGATTTTATGTGTGTGTGATGCTTCACATTATAGTGTAAATGCAATCACTATTAGACTCCAGTGAGTTCCAAAGTAACCCACAAGGCATGATGTCACATGCAGTGACGTGCTGAATTTACAGAAATAAATTTGGATGATATGTGGTAGCATGTGTGCTTCAATTCTAAAGTTATTGTTCAATCAGAACTGGTGCAAAATAGTGATCAAGTGATGAAGCAAAGCTCGTTCCATTCATTGTTTACATGTGATGTCACTTCCTGCTTCCTCTGGCACAGATTTGTGAAGTCTGTCACATGTTGTTGATATAAGATAATAAGTGACTCAACCGTTCATAATGAGGTCGCTTTGAAAAAAATGTTCAGACTGTGATTGGATATAGGGGAAAATCTGATTTGGCTTACTTCAGCATGCAGTGTCCTGAGTGTTCCCCCTTTGGACTTATCATCAGCCGTCTGAATCTGCTCAGAAGTCACTGATTGGTATAGTTAGTACAACCTTCAACTACATCTGGTGTCAGATTGTTTATCATGATTAGTTTTATAACTGCTCAACTTCACACTCTAAAGTAAATCTTTTTATAACATTTCTAATCATTTTGATAAATGTTTTATTAATGTTTTTATGTTTTATTTTGTAAATAAATTAGGTTTGGAAAATATAGTAATACATAGTTTTTTTAAAATCATATTTTGCTTCCTTGTCAATTTTTTAATAAGTGTTGATTCCCTGGCTACCCAAAATAATTTATTATTAGTGCCAAAAGCAGCTAATCAGAAAAAGACCAAAAAATAGTAGCACATTTCCAGCTTCTAGTTCAACTCAAACATTTTCTGCAGTTAAAGGTCTCATATTATGCAAAATTTACATTCTACAAATCTACAAGTCATATCAGTCCCAAAGATTCAAGATTCAAAGCCTTTATTGTCATATGCACAGTAAAGAAGCACATTTCCCCATGCAATGAAATTCTTACTTTGCCACCCGTCCTAGATGCCAAATATAAAGGTATAAAAATTTAAAATAGAAGAATAAATAAGCATACAAACATTATAATAGAAAACTGAAATTTAAGCTTCACAGAATAAAGACCCTCTGCTGAATAGGTCTATGTACATATAGCTACATTACATTGTGCATTGTGCAACAGTCAGCAGTAAAAGTAGTGGTAGTTCAAAAATGTTCAAGTAAAATTCCAAGGTAAGGTGTCCATGAGGGGGAAGCTCAAAACTCATCTTATTACAAGGGTGCGGCAGCTTAGCTGTTAAAATTCTGATGGCTGAAGGGGTTTTTAAACCTTGAGGTCTTGCATTTTGCACTTCTGTACCTCCGGCCTGGGGGTAGGAGTGAGAAGAGCATGCTGGGGATGTATGGGGTCTGTGACAATGGAGGCAGCTCTCCTCTGAACCCGATGATAGATGCTTTGCAGGGAGGGTTGTGGTGTCCTGGTGATCTGAAATTCAGTCCTAACCACTTTCTGCAGGCGTTTGCAGTCTTCCACAGTGCAGCTGCCGTACCACGCGGCGATGCAGGTGGTCAAAACAGGATCAATAACGTAGCTGTAAGTTGCTGAGGATCTTAGGTGACATGCCAAATTTCCTCAGCCTCCTCAGGAAGTATAAAGACTGTGTATGAGACCCAAAAGTCATTTTTGGCAAATGTGTTTTGAGCTAATCCTAAAAAGGGTGGTTTCAAAATCTTTCCCCTGCTGACATCAAGAAGGGAAATGACCACTCCTCTCTAGAGGACAGAGCCAATCACAAGCACTTGTGGCTACCTAAGCCCACCCCCGCCCTTTAAAAATCACGGTAGCGTGCATCCTCACAAACGTTGAATCAATACGGTACCAATTCCCGGTACCTACAAATCGATACGGCACTTAACGGTACAAATTTTTTATACTTTTGAGTGTTTAATAATTAATTAAATCTCTTTTTTAAATTAAATATATTTATTTCTCAATATACAACAATACAGTATATAACAAATATCTGGATAAATAACACAACTGTTGTATTTAGTGTTGTACAAAATTCTTCAATATGAAAACCTTTAACCAACTGCTTAGTGTTTTCTAAATGACGCAGAAATTAAAACCCAGCTCCATGTACTCGTAGTCCTCTTCTTTGCCCTCTGGAATAACTATGATGAGGAGAACATGTCATTTCTTCTCCCTCAGATATTTCCTCCTCTCCCTGCTGCTCATTTCTTCTTTCCCCCTTCTGCTGGGTCACCTCTCTTGTCTTTAAATAATGCATACACAACAAATAATAAAAATACAGTAATATGATCATACTGGAACAGAGTACATATGCCCAGCAGTTGTCCACATTACAATCACAATAAATGAACCTTGTCTCCAGTGAAGAGGGCAACGCTACAGCTTCATTTTCTAGGCGGGTGCAGCGGAGATAATCTCTATCACGTGCACACACACACATACACTCAGCTCCTTTGATACACGTGTGCAGCACCACACCAGTAATACATGTGTGCAGCTCCTCTGACACAGGCGCACTGCAACGGCGAGACACGGCTGTGATACCGGTGAGACGAGAGCCCAGCACTGTTGACATGTGCGCAGCATCAGCGACAGCTTATCAGGCCTAATGCTGTCTCACAAGTTCTCATTAATGATGGATAGGTTCTGAAACAAGGCATTGTTTCATTTCACAAGTCAGTCCTCAGTAGGTACCACGGAATTTGGTCGGTGCCTTAATAAGTACCGAATTTGGTACCCATGCCTACTGAAGTCTCGTGAACACGTGCCAAGAAGAAACATGGGCGGGGCTTAGAGCAGCTCGGCTCCACAACTGCCCCGCCAAAGATTTTGCTTTTGAATTAAAATTCTCATAACTGTTAAGTCAACTTCCACAACATTTAGTCATTTGTTCAGATCATGGTATCATGGATCATGGTAAATGCCTTTCCATCAATTCTCTGCTGTTTTATAATATTATCATTTGCCTATGTCATGTCAGTCAAAATGAACTATAACCATGAATGCCAAATATCCATTCCCTATAAAACCATTAGTTCTCATTTCATTGCTTGAGTTGTTACATACAAAATGCATTTGATGCATTTTTCTTTATAATATTTTTCTAACAAACCACTTCTTCACAGTCACTCAGAACTGAATCCCTTCAACCCTCAATTGACAAGCACATACGATATAAACCAAGCAGGAGGACATTGTACCATTTTGACAATAATGGAAGGTCAGCATCATGGAAAGGGTTGAGAATGCAGGGAGGAATGGGACAAAACAGGAAGAAGAGGCCAAGTACATACTGTAGGCAGATTTCTGATGAAATTAGGTTTCATTTGTGGACTATGTTGTCCATCACAGCCTCACAATGGCTGAGGCTGGTCGAAGGATGCAACCAAATGTAGGTAGAACCACTGAAAATTAGAGCTGGGTACCGAAACACAGTACTTCTTTGGTACTGACCGAAAACATTACTTTTACTATGAAATGTCCCTGTAAATGCGCTACTCCGTTTCATCCAGTTCTGCTCCACTCCACATTACGTGAGGCGTGGAGGAGCAGAGCTTCCTCATACACTACAGCCCCTCATCTCTCCCTCTCAAAAACAGTTTTCCTACAAGGTAAATGACTTCCGCGTTGAAAATGCCGAAAAAATCTCAAGTTTGGCTGCATTTTGGAAACAGGAACAGAGCAAAATGCAACATATGCAATAAGATTTGTGCCTCGAAAAACAGGAATACTAGCAATTAGTCAAAGCAATTGCGCATGGAATTAACTTGTGAGCTGCAGCGCCGTGTATAGGCCGACTGCAAAAAAAAAAAAAGCAGACTTCCAGCCCCTGCTGCATCAGGAGGTGTGTGAGGGGAAGACAGTGACATAACTGAAATCCCGAGGTAAGCAATAAATCATAATAAAAGCATAAATATGTCATAAAATGATGGGCTTTTTTTGTTTCATTTTAAAAAAACGTTTAGTACTTTGGTTATTTTCGCTCAGAAATATACATGTAGGCACTGAAAAAACTATCGTTAAGGCAGGGGTCGCGTTAATGGGATATTTTACATCATTTACCATTGAAAATTTTTTTTGATGGACAAATATTTAGGCCGTCTGTCATTTTGACAGATTACAATTCACACCTGTGTGTGTGGACAAGTGCTGTCGGACTGCGCAGAGTAGAGTGAAAATGACACAGCGGGCTGCTGCAGCTGTGTTTAATGACCGGCTCTCGCCTCACCTTCTCCCGCTTATCCGGGTCCAGGTTGCGTGGACAGCATCCCAAGTAAGAAATCCCAGACCGCCCACTCCCCAGCCACCTCCATCAGACGGCAGGACATGCCCGAACCACCTCAACTGGCTCCTCTTGAGAGGAGCAGTAGTTCTACTTCGAGTCTCTCAAAAGTTCGAGCTCCTTACCCTATCTCTAAGGCTGAGCCCAGCCAGCCTGCAGAGGAAACTCATTTCAGCTGCTTGTATCTGCGATCTCCTTCTTTCAGTCATTACCCAAAGCTCATGACCAGGTGAGGACTGGGAAGTAGATCGACTGGTAAATAGAGAGCCTTGCTCAGCTCCTTCTTCATCACGACAAACCGGTTCAATGTCCGTCACTGCAGACGCTGCTCTAATCAGCCTATCTGTACAGTGATGTTTTGTGGCATTCATGTTGATGTTCCTGATTTGTTTGAAAACAGCCTGACCTAAGGGTTGCTGTGGTAACAAGGCAGCGTGAGGTGCGGAGGAGCAGGAGATAGTTCAGAGCAAGAAAATGTGGTTCTTTGCTTTTTTGGTAACATGGCTACAGCCGACGTTCTTCCTGTTCGTAAATAAAACCACAAGGTTTGGACTTATTCTTGTGAGAAATCATTACAATATTATTTAAAATAAATGAAATTTAAATGCTGTTGAAAATTTCATCATCATATGTGAAATAAAAATTAAGTCTAGCGCGACCTCTGCGTTAAGGTACCAGTATCGAAAACCAGGTATCGTTAAAGTAGCATTGAAAAATATTTAAAAGTACGCAGCCCTACTGAAAATTCAATTATTCAAATTGGACCCTAAATCAACACTAAACAATCTGAACTGCACTACTATCATTGTGCCATACATAGTTTAAAGTGGGACAAGAACAGGTCAATGTTACTTTGACATGCAACTTTACTGCAGCACAGGTTTACTGTATTGCAGTGTAAAGCAGTGTTAAAGTAAATATTTGCCATATTGACAGTATGGTACTGTACTGCAGCATTTTACAAGTGGGAAGCACTGTTATTGTACACTACAGTAATATGGGTTAAAGCAGGATATCTCAAATGCAGACTGCATGTGAATTTTCCATGCATAAAGCTGGAACTGCCTTTTCCACCCTGGCTTACAGTCAGCCTTTTAGTGTGACTCACGTTTTCTCTCCCTGATGAGGTTCTTTCTCTTTTACAAATGTACACATACATGCATATGGTCAATTATGAAAACTAGGTGATGATGTCATTTAGTGACTTCTAGTGACTTTTAGGAGAGCCAATAGCAACTTTCCTTAGTTGGGAACGCTACTAAAACTAAAGAGACTTTCAGTTGAGTAGCAATTACGTCCCTCCACTTTTAGTGTGTTTCAATAAATACAAATAAAACTGATTTAGGAGGAGACTTCCTGTTACATCAATGGGACGAGTTTAAATGTATAAGCAATGTTGCACTTCTAAATGATTTTGCGTTTGCAATAGCTGCAAAATTCTGAGCTTACAATATATACAATAAGAATGTGCACGCACACATATTCATCCTCTATTATTTACAGTACCCTTCCAAGGGCAGAGCCCATTCCAGCTTTACAGTGGACCTAAAGACACACTGTGGGCAGCACAGGCTTCAGCCAAAAAGACTTTATAGCATCATAAAAAGAGTTATACCCCATCTCACCAACATAATACGTGCTGGAAAATTACCAAGAGGACAAGTTGAAGTCAGGGCTGCACTCAGAGTGGTGGAAAGGCAATCCCAGAGAAAATCAGGTGAAGATGCTCAGTGGTAATGTATTGATTTAACTGTGTGACAATGATTATACTCGTCCAAACATATTCCCACATACATCAAAGTTTCTATATGGGTTCCATAAGACGGAACACATTGTTAAATGGCCAATAAATGACCCTGGATTTCACACAGGAAAAAAAGCATCTCAAGTAAAAAAAACATCTCACAAAACCCTAAAGGTGTTTAGATGTTATCCTTCTTTTGGTGGATTTTAAAACAGTTTGTCAAATACACTCTGGAAAACTCGACTTAATTTAAACACCACAACATACATACAAGGAATGCAGAATTATTATTATTATTAATTTTACTGTACTTAAGAGGGCAGTGATTGAACAACTGTCAGGTAAAGCTTTTATGTATTAGCTGATTCAAACCTATATACTGGGCTGCATGGTGGTGCAGTTGGTTAGCACTGTTGCCTCGCAGCAAGAAGGTTACGGTTCAAATCCCGGCTGTGGCCTTTCTGCATGGAGTTAGCATGTTCTCCCCATGCATGCATGGGTTTTCTCTGGGTACTCCGGTTTCCCAACCAGATCACAACATGCCCTATAGGTGTATGTAATACTGTAAGTCGCTTTGGGTAAAAGTGTCCACTAAATGAATAAACATAAACTATATACTCTAGCAGGGGTAGTCAATTACAAATCCTAAAGGTTCACATCAACACCTGTGACCCAGTCTGCTGTCCAGGGGTGGTGCTGCTGCTGATTAAGGGACAGCAGTATCTGCTGCTGCTGTCGATGGTGTGTGTGTGGTACCGGGCCAATGTGTGATTACAATGTGGGTATGGTGGAAGAACCTGCACCCCTTGATTTGCTGTGGGGTCCAGATAGAACCAGGACTTGCTCCAGATTCTAACCATGGACCACCATTTGGTGATATATGCCCTATAGAAAAGCTTCAGTGTTAGTATTAACCCACAATATGTACTGACCGCAATATTGCCTCACAACAAAAAGTTCCCTGGTTTGAATTCCATCTGCAGCCTTTCTGAGTAGAGTTGCATTCCAAATATTCTCGTTTTCTATTTTTTGAAAACATGATGTGAATGCGTGCTAGTGACATCCAAACAAAACCTGAAATTAAAGCAAACAGCCCCCTAGTGGCTGACTGCAGGATGTTTTACAACCCCCCATCACCACCACCTTACCCCACCCTGCAAATAGGATGTTTGCATGATTAAAATATAAAAATAGATTTTGGTCATATTTCCTCAAGTTGCTGACTTTTCTTGATTTCCCTAGTTCTCACTTTAATGTTGCATCTGCAATTAATTTTTTTCCTACAATATTTAACTTATTTATTGTCTAAAAGCAGCATGATTGTGCCCAAAGTCAAAGGAAACCTCTTTATACAGTCTATGGAAGAGGTGCTCACGTTTGATATTCAAGGTTGTTATTCTGATTTCTAGATCAGGTCAAAGGTCAGAAACAAGTGAGGAGCAAATCGTATTTGTTAAATTTGCCTAAACTGAAAGAAATGTCATTTGCATACTGCTATTTTCTTGTGAACCTATACATTTTGCAAAATCGCCAGTGTTAAATTAACACTAGAGAGTGTTTTTGAGTGTCTTTGAGCTTCTCTATTCAGATTGTCCATCATAATGCTGCTGCTACATTCAGGCCACTAGTGAGTGTCGCTATATGATGAAGTCAGCAGCATCCAGTCAGCTGCTGTCACTCGCAGTTGTTGCCCTCATTATTCACACGTGAAAGTCTAGACCCCAAATATGAAACAAACCTGTTTTATCAGATGAGTTTACAGGAAAAAATACCGTCTGATATTCATGCAAACACATGACCCGTGAGTCGTCCTCATGCTGAAAACATGACATTTCAAACCAGATGCTACTCACTGACACATAAAGAAAACAATATAAGGAAAATGACAAAAATAGTAATGCACAGTAACACATGGTGACTTAGAAAAGTAACTTTAATCTGATTACTTGTTTGGAAATAGTAACTGGTCACTGGTGATGGATTGGTGACCTCGCACTCATTCGCTGCTGAGATAGGCTCCAGTTTCCCCAGTGACCCTGAACAAGATTTTTCGAGTACCAAAAAAAATAGAACATTAGAGCCGATTCCCCTCTGATTCAGTCAGTTTGTGTCAGAGTTGATCCATCAACCTGTGGGACAGAGTGTCACTGCAGTTGAACAAAACACTGCTGAGCAGTTTTCCTTCAAACTCTTGATGTGTGTTTGTCCTTGTTGTCACTCACTTTCTTCCTTTCTAAGTAACACATCTACTTTTTCTTTCATTTACTTTGATTCAGCAGTGATGTGGGGAACACAGTTTCAAAAGTCAGATTTTAAAATCCACTTATCACCAGGTACCATTTAGCTTAAGATCAATGCAACAATTATTGGTAGATTTTTCTTAACTGATCTGATCTTTTGATTTTTTTCCAGTTTTTATTATTAGATCATTAAATACACAGTAGCTTAATGTCTATAGTTTTTAATTTCCTGTTTCAATCTACTGTCCCAAGTCTGGACTTAAATTTTATAATCATAAAAATAAAAGGAAATTATCAAGTCCTTGAAGGTGGAATTAATGAGCAATTTACAATTTGCTTGTCAAATTATATCTATCAAAGGTTTAAGTAATTACTATCGTCCTATCTAAGGATTTGACATAAAATTTCCAAAAGCCATTTGTGCCTGCAGTGCAGCTTTTTGGTGTTAAATGCTCAGTAGGACCCATTTGAGCTAATGCACCAAACAAAAAGGGGGAAAATGCCCACTGATGAATCTACTGTCTGACCTGGATTTTGCATATCTTACATAATACTCATTTTCTCTCTCTCTCTATTTCTGACTGCCTGCCTAGCTCTGCCTTCCTGAGATACACTTACACTAAGGCAGAGATTTACATACAGAGTGTGGAGGGGGGAAAGGGGATGAGGTGTGAGGATGCCAGGAGGTTCAGTGTTTCTCAGAGGCACACAAAGAGAGAGATCACCAGTCTGAGTGTGAAACCAGCCATTCAGTCTCAGAGGTATCAAGCGTGATAATCCCAAAGGAGAGCAGAGGTGTGTACTTAAGTGTGGATTGGTAAACCAGCGTATGTGCAGTTTAGTCTGCAGGTGGGCTTTTATAATTATGTCTGAATATGCAAACACTGTGTGTTGGTCAACTTGTCTAAAACAGTCCGTGAGACATGCAGGGGAAAACTCTTCCAGAGTTTGTTTGGACCGTGTGTGGGCACGCATCTTTCCGTTGGTATGCATGAAACTGACAGTTACAGTTTTCTGGGAGCAGTGTGCAAAAACCTGCAAATCGTGTGATGAGGTTGCACAGGTAGGGGATGTACTGTGCAGCCAATATGTCATAACACAGTGCGATTTGTCTGAGATGCGGCTGCACGCTCAGCAAGAGAGCAAAAAGCTTAGAACATTGGCCTAATCCACCAACACTTTCCCCAACTTCTCAAGGAATTATATTTTAAAGTTTCTAAGACTCCTGCTCTGCTGGTATAGATCTAGGGAGGGGGAAACGGATTTCTGCAGTGCTTATGAATCCAAGTGAACATGACCAGCTTATACATCTCCAAATGCCCTCAAGGGTATGGCTGGCAGATGCTCCCTATACCAAGAAACACGAGTCACCTGCCTTGTTTGGAGATGTCCTTGTGAATATCCCAGCTCTTGCTATTTATCTCTTTCATGCCCCCACAAGAGTGAAGCAGGTGCTGTGTACTGCTCAAATAAGCTAAAGGGTTGTGGAGCGTTGAGGTGTGCATTGTTTGCTCACTCTCTCTCTCTCTCTGCATGCCTTCTAGTCACGCAGATAGTGAATACCCAGTGATGTCAGAAAATACAAAAGGTTGTTTGTGACATAAGCTCCAAAAAACACCATCATCCTGTCCTCTCTGTCTCTCAAAGCCTCACGGTTCTCTTACTCAGCCTTCTCTGCTCGTCTGGATTGACTATACAGCAGTAACACCTAATTAAGTTAGAAATAATTGACGGTATCATGGATCTCTTTTCAAAACACAACCAGATGGATATTGTTTTTATTTGTGTCCTTCAAGGGTTGTTGTAATCTTTGTTTTTATGGAAATTGAGTGCCATTATCTTAAATCCTCTAATTCCAAGGGCCCTTCACAGTAATCTGATAAAAATGAATCAAACATTCACAAGCACACCTACTTACAAACATTTGATCTAACCCGCTTTTGTTTTCCACATTAGATTTGCTTGAATGGAAAATGCTGTGCAAGATAAGGCAGCCTTTTCAGGCTATCGTTGCTCCTCACTCGTATGGCTGTATTTGGGCAAGTGGGAACAGTGCCATCTAGTGAGATGTATGTATAGGTTTAGTGCTTAAAGAATCCCGGCCTTCATTAATTGATTCGCTCAGCTTTAAAGGGCACCAGATCAAAACACTGAACACCTGAAAGTGTTTTCCTTAAGATCTTTCAGATCCTCAAAAATCAGCAAAAGATGATCAAAAAGAGGGAAAAAGGCTTCATTAAAATGCAAACTTAGACACAATCACTTAGAAAACACAGTTTATCCTGTCTGTCCCAGTGAGACTGAACACAGACATTATGTTGACATTGTTTTCTTTCTACTAACCCAGTAATCCTGCAGACCCAGACTACCAACAGCTTGTTTTTAGCTCACTGAATTCATCCTTTTCAGGCAAACTGATAATCTATTGCGCTCAACAATCTTGCCCTCTATCTTGACCCCTAAATGACCGCTTAGATCTGATATGTTTGTGACTAAGTGGAACTCATAAATAGAAGAGGCACCTCAACCTATAGTGAAGGGAATCTGATGTAAGATTTTTAAACACTTAACATTTTATTGCAGGAAAGAAGTATTTGATCCAGCAAAAAAATAGAACTTAATATTTAGTACAGAAACCTTTGTTTATGATTCCAGAGGTCAGATGTTTCCTGTAGTCAGGTAACCATCACTCTACTCCTCCATACAGATCTTCTCTAGATCTTTCAGGTTTCGGGGCTAAGCTACACAGAGTTTCAGCTCCCTGCAAAGATTTTCTATTGGGTTCAGGTGTGGAGACTGGCTAGGTCACTTCAGGATTTTAAAATGTGTTTTATAAAGCCTCCTTAGTTTCCCTGGGTTCAGGTCATGCTGGAGGACACAGCCATGACCCATCTTCAATGCTCCTATTGTGGGAGGACGGTTGTTGCCCCAAATCTGGCAATACATGGCCTCAATCAGCCTCTCCTCAATACGATGCAGTCTTACTGTCCACATTGCATAAAAACCCACTTCATGGTTGGAATGATGTTCTTGGGATTGCATTCATTATTTTTCTTTTACCTCGAAATGGTGAGTGAAGTTTTTACCAAAAAGTTCTATTTTGGTCTCATCTGACCACAAGACCTTCTCCCAGGCCTCCTCTGGATCATCCAAATGGTCACTGGTAAACATCAGATGGGCCGAGACATGTGCTGGCTTGATCAGGAGGACCTTTCGCACACTGCAGGATTGTAATCCCTGATGGCGCAGTGTTACTAATCTGAGACTGTGGTCCCAGCTCTCTTCAGTTGATTGATGAGGTACTCCCATAAAGTTCTGGGCTGATCCCTCAACTTTCTCATGATTATCTCAAATAGAAGTTTCTGTGTCTCCATTAATGATTTTTTCTCCTCCTCTGCTGGTCTTCCCTGGGGTGTCCCACAAGGTTCAGTCCTCGGTCCTCTCCTGTTCTCCCTGTACCTTCTTCCCTTAGGTGCCATTTTCCGCAAGCACAATATTCAGTTTCACGTTTATGCAGATGACTGTCAGGTCCTTTTCCTTATCAAATATCAAACGCTCTGGTGGGGGCTCCATCCAGCCTCTCCTAGACTGTCTTGCTGATATCAGGAACTGGATGGCACTTAGTTTCCTGAACTCCAACGAAAAGAAGACTGAAGTCATGTTGTTTAGACCTAACAGACACAGCAATAGTCCCAGTAGTATTGATCTCTCCTCGCTAGCTAAAGCTACAATCTCTAACTAGGGTGTAAAAATGGATCCTAGCCTTAAACTGGAGAGTCAAGTTAATGCAGTGGTGAAATCCTGTTTCTTCCATTTAAGGCATCTAACATACCTTAAGCCCATGTTACCAAAACAGAACCTTGAAACAGTAGTCCATGCTTTTATCACCTCTCGGTTGGACTACTGTAATTCACTTCTTCTTGGAATCAGTCAGAACTCCATCAATCGCCTGCAGTTGGTCCACAATGCAGCTGCACGACTGTTAAGTGGCACCAGCAGGAGAGAGCATATTACTCCAGTTCTGGCATCTCTTTACTGGCTTCCTGTACATTTTAGAATCCATTTAAAAATTATTTTATTTGTTTTTAAATCTCTTAACAGTCAAGCTCTGTTGTATCTGTCTGAACTGCTGCATCCATATTCTCCTTCTCGTCCACTGCGTTTAGCTGATCAGATGCTGTTAACTGTTCCAGAAGCTCGCTGTAAATTCAGAGGAGATAGAGCTTTTGCTGTGGCAGCTCCAAGGCTTGGAATGCTCTGCCTCTGTGTGTCAGACAGGCTTCATCACTGACCGTTTTTAAATCTTGTTTAAAAACCCATTTCTATTCTCTGGCTTTTAACTCTGTTAACTGTTTGAATTACCTTCTACTGTTATATATCTTGGTTTTAAACCTTTTTTGTGTGCATGTTGTGCACTGTACAGCACTTTGGTCAGCATTGGTTGTTTTTAAGGTGCTTTATAAATAAAGTGTTATGTTATGTTTTGATTGATACTCCAAAAAGCCAGATCTTGCATAGAGCCCCCCAAAGAAAATTGCTGCCTTTAAGAAAAGCTTTTATTGGCTGCACTCAGACCAGCTGTTAGCTAACCAATCCTGAAGGACTGCTGATAGAGGTTATAGGCTATCAACGATGGATAAGAGTATCACTACTTATAATTTTTACATAGAGACACACTTCAAAATGACTGAAGACGTCCTTTAACAACTTGTAAACTAAAGACATACAGTTTGATGTTGTCATGATATTTTAAACTCACTGAGACAAACAAATAAATAAAGACAACAGAACTGTTCTCATAGTGATCTGGTGGTGAATAGCTGGAGGGAATAAAGTGACCAGGGTGATTCAGGGTCACTGATGGATATTTGTGGTGTGGCAGCCTGGGTGTGGCTAATGGCTAATTAAAGCTCAAGGACCATTTAACATGTGCCTCCATTTGACCTAATTCATGACCTCCATTTATATTTTCTCTTGGGATGAAACTTCTTTACAAATTAAAATGTCAAAGTAGAGTCCGTTTAAGACCTTTACAGAATGTATCCTAAATAAAGTTGACTACTAGGAACGTTGTGCCCCTCCTCCTGTTTTAAGATGGATGAGTGGGTTGGTCTGTGTTTCTGAACCTCCCATCATACTTACATGTAGTTCTGATCATCTTCATATTTTCAGCAT